>JARHVA010003631.1:1457500-1557500 GCA_037957365.1 Torreya grandis | reverse complement strand
TTTAATGAATAATCTATTGTTATACTTTATTAGTTCAAACTCCTATTAGGTTCTAGACTAGTTCTTTCAGTGTTTGGTGACTGAATAAATTCAAGGCTCACTTGAAACTTAGAAATCTTGAGAACATAATCACTTAATTGATTAAACAATAGCAAAGTGAATAAAATTTGCATAGATTTTGCATATATTACTCATAGGATTATGTATTGAATGTATTCATGTGACTTTAATGCTAATAACAAACTTTGACCTTTAATGACTATTTTGATTTGAATATACCAGCTAGCTTTGGTGGGTGTTATTACTTGTCAACTATGGTCCTTCATTAATTTTTATGTCTAGCCATTACTTTAAGACAACTTTCATTGATTCATTAACTTAATTTTTTTACATGTTGTCAATCATTATTCCTTATGTTTTGGCCATACCTTCCATGGATAGTTCCATGTATCATGCTCTCATTAATTTGGCCTTTCAAATTTCTTCATTATGCTTAGGAGGTCCTAAAGTAACAAGTTAATTTTATTTGGACACATGGCATGATCTCAAAGCAATGAAAGCATGAATGATTTGGGTATTATATGGGTATTCCTTTTAATTAATAACCTTTATTGGTCATAGGTCAATGTGATTCAGACACGTGGATTGATCTCAGAGACTCAAAGACTCAGGAGCTTATAAAATTAGATTGGTGACCAAAGAACTTATTAACCTTCTGATGACATGTATTGCCATAAATATGATGAGTGCTAATCACTCAAAACCCTAGAAGCTAGAAATATTAAGACATTAGGTTGTAGACTAAAGAAATATTTAACCTTCCCGTGAATGTGGATTACCATGATTGAGACTCGTGGATGAATCTTTAAATCCCAGAGACATGATAAATTAGAATCTTGGAAGCTTAGAACTATTGAATTTTTAGATAAATAAATGAAATTCCTGCATATCCATTTTAATGTGAACATGCATGTGGCATGTTTGTGGTAATCGAGAGGCTCGAGGGTTCAAAATACTTAATCATTTTTAATCATCCAAAACATTGAATGAAATAAAAGTGGCATGTGTCACAACTGCATGAAATCTTTCATATGGACCTGATTAGGGGAAATCAGTGGTCTTTGTTTATTAATAATATGATAAACATATACATACTAGAACATATTAATATTGGATATTTTATTTTTCAAATCATATTGAAGTAAAAATTATGAAAAAAACAAGGTTATAAATGACTTAAGATACTAGTTTAATCTTAGATTTTTACAACTTTTTCTTGGGCAATGTTGGGTTTTCTAGAAATAACCCTTATGATAAATGTGTGATACCTTATTCATAGATATTTAGGCTCATAGTTCCCTATGTAGATGTTTTTCAACAATGGGTCCAAATTTTTAATTTTTTTAAAAATGGGGTATTTGTGTTAGGGCACAATAGGGACCTTGTTTGATTATGAGTAAATCATAGAGATCATGTATTTTTGATGTGTTCTATATCATATCACTCTTGAAATAATAAAGAGTTAATTTCATATGCAAAGGATCTAATTTTTAATAAATTTAAAGAGTAAATGGAATCAAAACCCTCATGCACGGATTCATGGTAATTTTATTATTAAATTATATGAGGTTTTTTCCTTGTGAAGTTTCTAGTACACTTTCATAAATAGAACATAGAATTTAAGACCATAATACTTTAAACATTTGTCTAGCTCATAGGTTATATATAATTATAGATATAAGACTTGAAGAAGAATAATGAAGTATAGATGCATGAAATAGATGTATGGTATAGTGGATCTATAAATAGTTATGTGCTATAATTCTCTATGACTATATTACCTTGTCTAGAAGACTTAGAACTTGATTTCTTGTTGGAACTAAGGTATTATTCACTATTAAGTTACCATTGTACATTAAGATGATTTTGATTGATCTAGGATCAGAAAATTTATAAAATGAGGCCTATTTATTTTTCAATGAAAGGGATAATTTATTTTATACAAAATCAATGGTTTAGATTTTCATATAAATGACATGAGAAGACTAGATAGAGGATTTATAGAGATGGGGACAAGGAAATGCATATATAGTAAAGGCTATTAATGTGACATTTTAGCCAAGGACTCTAGTAGGGTGGGGAAGTTATGTCAATTGAAAACCAATGAGACCTATGGAATACATATATGTAAATTGGATGACTTGTGTGTTATAAAATGATATATTGATGATTAATAATTAAATAGTAAACCTCCTAGGTGATAATATAGTAAATGTTTTGCACAAATGAGGTGATAGAGGAAGAGAAGTTTTTAAATATTTAAAGGAAAATTGGATCTAGAGTCAAAAAAAGTTTATATTAGTGTGTTGTATTATTAAAAGGAAAGAGTAATTGAAAAAAAATAACTAACTACTAAAAACTAGTTATTTAATGATAACATGTTGTGCATGGTTAAAAACATAGTGGAAAATCATATTCAACTAGAAATAAAGGTGTTGAACAATCAATCACATTGGGGGGTCACACAATGCTTAGGATTGGAGTTGAAAATATGATGAAAAGAGAAACTTATTGTTCAATAGGAGACACTATGAATGGATCCACATAGATAATCAAAATTACTATAATTTATAGTTTAATACAAAGGTATATTAAATCATCTAAATCTATCATGTTGTTATGGCCACCTAGGTTGTATCAACCTAGGTTGATGCCACCATGACAACACTAATTATAGGGATTGTGCTAATTATCTATTTATCTATAGTAAATGTGGGAGTTTGTGTGCTAATAAAACCCCAAATAGTGCCACAATAAAAGTGGTACTATGATATGACTAAATTACCTAATTACAATGGAATTTAGGATGTGGTATAACATCTAAAAAAGTTTGAGACATCATGGTATGAAAATGGTATAATGTCACAAAAAAAGAATGTTTAGTCTATTTGTAGCAGATTTGAAGGTCAAGTGCATAATTGGTATAGGAAATTTGATCCTAACCAAGTACTAGTGGATTTCTATGCATGAATACAAAATTCATTAAAGAGTTACACGATCATAAATTTGAACAATAAAGTATTATACAATGAGTGCACTTAATAAGGGGATATAAAGACTATAGATCGTAGTGATGAAATATTTAAAATACTATTGTAAAAAATATCCTTTGAGATTCATCTATTATATCATTCATAGTTGTCCCTAGATGGACTATTGACCCATTTTTCAACAAAACTAGAAACTACTTACTTTATAGGTCAATGAGATGCATTGGGATAAGCCTTACAGATGGAAGCTACTAAAAGGTCTACCACCATAATAATCCTATTTTTAAAGGATTTTCAATCTACCCTGGCATCATAGTTACAAAAAATCAGTATAGTAGGATCTTTTCATGAATCACAAAGAGGATTATGGTGTACAAAATACAAAATAGAAGGGCACACCTAAAATTATTATATTATAAATAATGTAAATGTGGAAATGAAATGTTGTGTAGAGTGTTAAGAAGGTAAAATACCAAAAATTACCCATTGGTGAGAATAGATAATTCAATCGAGGTGGTGTGTTGTTTTAGATTTTGGAAAGTAATAAACATGATAATATAGACTACTGGGTTATTGAAGAATGGCATAAACAAAGAGACCATGAGCTAAATAAGACTATAGTCATACAAGGGTAAGATTGAGAAATTATAAGGGGTAGATATCATGGATGGAGGGGTCAAAGAAGAGGTGGTATCCATGTGTGGGACACTTTTTTAAAAATGGTTGTGTGCCAACTCTAGGGGGATCATAAAATAGAGGATTGTAAATATTTTGAAAAAATATACTAATTATAGATGAATTTATAATGGGATAAAACGTGGTTTAAATAATGTTAGACCAAAAATTACCTCTAAGTAAGGATAAAAGATTTCATATAATAAATAAATATATTAATATACCCACAAGAGGAGGGATATGCCTTGAGAAAGGTGATTATTTGGATAAAGGAAAATAAAAAAATGTCTATAAGCCAAAGGAAATAATGGAGGAGTACCCTAATGTTATTAGATAAAAGGAAATCATTAATAAAGCAAGTGAGGTATTTTATATCCTCCAAATAGAATTAAAAATTGTAAGAGAGCTAGTAGGATCTCATAGACATGGGGCAACTAGAATGGAATCAAAACCAAATGAGGTATTGTAATTAGTTTAATTATACTCATTTTTTGAAACTAAATGGGCATTACCTTTTTTACATACTTGTCTTCATTAAAGTATGGAAAAAACCATGAAATTTGATAAGGAAACACTAAAGTTAAAGTGGACTTAAACTACACACAACCTGAATATAACCAGGAAATGTTGATCAATTAGAATGCATAATTTTGAAATGGATAATATTTTCATTTATTTTCATCTAGAGGTAAATATTTTTGTCAAGGATACATGGATCCAAATGGGGAGTAATGTATGATCCTACTCAAATAGTTTACTATATATGGCTAACAAAACTAAGAAAAAACCTATTGTCACATTAAAACATTCACATATAGAGATATTAGGAATATATTTTGAAGTTGATTTTGGGGTCATAGAATTCTCTAAAGGGGAGAACTATCCAACCTTGTTGAGTTGAACATGATCTTATGCAACTAGTGAGATATGAAGTTCAAGAAGTTATACATGATCTTATAAAATTACTAAAAGGAGGTGGTAATACCATAACATGAAAAAATTATTACCACATATATGGATATTATATATTTATAATAAGATTATAATAATCTATATAATCTATCCATGTAAATTGATGAACTCTTAGAATCTCTTAGAGAAGATGAAATTTATTTAGAAATAGAGGAACCTGAGTTATAAATAGTTGCATTTAAAATATGGATATAATATTCACATGATATATTGAGGATAAATTGTGTAATGGTAAATAAAGGTATCCCACACACCAGTAGCACAAAGATAGGAATGGTAAAATATGCTCCCACACAATTAAACACAAAGGAAATGAAAACAAAAAAAAGGAAAACAAAGTGACATGTGAGATAAAAAAAGGAAATAAATAGCATGAAAATACATGAAAATATGAAGGATAGTAATGTGATAATAAGAAAATAATCAAAATTAAAAATAAAATGATTTTGAGGAGGTCTTGGGCATGTATGCAATGAAAAAATAAATTGATTAGAGTGAGATTAAAAGGTTAGACTACATAGTTACACACTAAGGTCCATCACCAATGGAAATATAAGAGATATGATTACACATAAGTGATAAGAGTGGGTTGAAAATATTATGGATATATCAATGTACACATCTCCAATGAACAAACCACATAGGTTTAAGTCTCCAAACCCCTATGGAGTACCACATAAGGCACACATTATATGGATTACCATGCGTAAGTGTGTTTCAAATAAAAATGGCCTCCATAAGGTAGCTTACTTATGTGAATGGAAATGGCTAGAATATGAAAATTTCACATTGTAATAGAAAGGATCCATAATATGATTGGAAATAAAACAAATCCATCAAAAACATTTCTTTAATTTCTATAATATTTTTATTTCTATAGAATTTTTTTTGTAACTTTATTTATTTTTAAATGAGTTATTGATTCACTTTGTAATCACATTTATTAATAAAAAAGCAAATCATGTACGGCACAACCCAAAAAATGATACAAAAATAATAATTTACACACACAAAGCATGGAGAGTTCATGAGCTAAAGTTTACAAAACTATTTGGGTGAGATCAGTGGGACCCTTATGGGTTTTATGCCATATATTTGAGGTAAAACTTAGTATATAGGCTTACTCTCCAATAATATTTAAAGATGGAGGAGACATAGAATTTTAATAACATGTAAAATTAGAGTGGGTCATGTAATAGATGAAATAAAAGGATTAAATCAAGAGATTTTGATAAAAATCAAACCAATGAAAAACAAAATGGTGCATCACAACATCACAAAAATTAGTGGTTAAAATGATCAAGAAGAGGTTCACATGGTACTTGAAGAAAATGATTTATGACACTCTAATAAGGATAATAAGGATTTTCATAGGATAAAATGTGATGTTATGTGATAGTTTAAGGAGTGACAATAGATAAACTAAAATTAGATGGATTTAATACAATTAATTAGATATTAAAATGTATGAAAATGGAAAAGGCAATTTAAAAATCCATTTGAAAAAAATCCAAGAAATTTATGTAGTATAGAGAGAAATAAGTGAGACAATTGAGAGTATTATAAAATATTAGATAGAGAAATAAGTTTTATATAATATATTGATTTATTGGTGGCAAATATCATATAATGGAATATGATGAGAAATTGTTGATAAATGATGGAAATAATAAGGGGTCATATGTAAAGAAGGGGATCTACTATGGGTATAAATATGAGGCAAAGGAAAAAAAACACCAAACCAAAAGTATAGATATATAAATATATCTTAAGAGAGGGTCCCAAGGGTAGATAAAATATAATATAAAAATACACCCATTTTAAACCCTAAATAAAGGAAGATCAATCCAAAAGAAAGGCTTAGATTGAAGAAAAAGAGTGCAAATAATTATTGGAAAGATACAAAATAACATAATAAATATAGGTAAAATTAATAATAACACTTATTCCTTATCATAAATAGGTGAACTTAGGATAATAATTAGAGTTAAATATTTATTCTTTAATGATAAAGAAACTAAACCACAAAGAAGATTAAAAAAAACAATTTTCAATGGAAACTAGTTTCTCTAGGAAGAGTGGGAAGATAATAATCGAATGGCTGGCAATGGTTGAATTTATAAATGATAATGGAATTATAAATTTTTAAGTTGATAATTTGGTAAGAATATCTATATCATGATGTCATTATGTGATATTTCAAGTAGGTGCTATAGTAATTAGGATAACTATTTCATTCATTACCAAAGTTAGGGGATTCCAAAATGAAAGGGAAGACCTAGAATTAGCACTGATAGATAATGAATCCCAAGAAGAAGATACAAAAAGATTAATACTAAAAATAGGTAGTCATATATTTTTACCAAATTTAATTTAAGACAAGGTAATTATAGTATTGGAATCATTTATAATGGTGAATCTCACTATAGAGATAATCTAACCCTTACATATGTAATTGGCATTTCTTAGGTATAATTTAACATATCCATGCATTATTCACATGATTTGAATTGAATAAATGATGCAATTCAAAAAGGACTAGATTTTAAATATGGTGTATACTTGGTTATGATTATGATTTATTATTTCATAGTTCTCAAAATAAAATGAATTCAAGTCACTAATCACTAAGTGAAAGAAGTGTGATTAGTGTAAGGAAGATCCTCATATTTATCTACAAATTGAGATGGTTAACATATAATATCATTGATATATGATGGAAAGGTGGTATAAGATAATGATGATCAAGGATGAATATATAATTCCACCACATATTCCTAAGGCATACCAAGTTTTTGTAATATTCAAGGTATTAACACACTTCACCATGATGAGGTACATTAGTATGAGTGGATAATTTTTGGCATGGCCTAAGTTTTAATATTAAATATGATGTAATTTTATGGAATGGTTTATAATCTAGTTAAAAAGGGTGACACACACAAAGGTGTGCATATATGAGATAGATGATATAATACTAATTAAGTTATAATTTTTAGGAGGTGAAAAGAGTTTTATGATATATATGATGCATCATATGATGATGAAAAATAAATAAATCCACACACACACACACACTTATATAGTGTTGGATGGAAATAATGAGAATTCAAACCATGTGTTTAGATAATGAAAATAATGGATATATTAGTTCCAACAAGTATCCTAAGGAAATAAGCAAAAACTATAACACCATTATATGGAATGTTCATAATTGATGAATATTTAGATGACTAAATGTTACACAAGCCAATAAAATTACTCCATGCAGAGGGAAAGAGTAAGAATAATGGGGTATAATAGAGACTAGGAAAGGTTTCATAGTAACACACAAGCATAGACATAAGATACTTTAAAATGAGGTTACAAATGTTAGTAAGGTAGATACACCACAAAATGATTCACTAAAATGGGAAGAGAGTGTACTATAAAGGACTAATATGAGGATTTCATGTGAATAAATTGGGACACTTGGATGTTCTGAAGTAATACTAAAAGTGGAACCAAGTAAAGGTATATCCATACAAAGTAAAGGTACTTCACCTATGGGTTATAGCATAAAAATCATGAGTTAGGCTATTAATATACCTATGATGTATAATAATACCATAAATAGGTGAGTAGGAGGGTGGCACAAATAAGGTTTCAATAGTAACATAACAGGGAATGACATACAACAAGATGACATTAAAATAATAATATAAAATGATGAATAATCCTTGGGGGAAGGAAATATAGGAACATGAGGTTAAAGTTATGAAGATTATTTAATTTAAGGAGTGAAATTTTCCTTAAGTGATTATCCTAGTGAAGATGATTAGAAGATATAATAAGAGCTTAGAATTAAGAGTAATAAGTCTATAAATTATTTAGGGGTAGAGTTTAGTGAAGAAAAAAAATAAATACTAGAATTAGGAAGAAGCTCTAAAGAGGTTTTATGGATGGTTAAAGTGGAGATGATAAAATAACATCTAATGAAGATGGTGTTGGACTATGTTGAAGATCTAAAATTTAATTTACTTTTTGGAAGCATAGCCAATGCAAACTTGGAGAAAAATGCAATATATAGAAGAGATGATACTAAGTAAATGTGGATAATAGATCTTGAAGGAATTACTAGAGAATATATCATGATCATGAAAATAAAGGGGGAACTTATTCTATTGATGAGGTGCAAATGTTTTTATAAAAGGGAATCTAAAGCATAGGCTGATTATACTAAGAATAAATTGTAACAAAAGAGGCCAAGGAAAATATTATCAAAATGATAATTAAAATTGTAGATATAATTTGGGAGATAAAGTGAAAAAGTCCCAAAGTGTGTAAGGAATCCAATGAAGAAGGACATGATCTCATAAAAAATTGTAAGTAGTTGTGAATCATTTTCTATAGAAAAACCCAATAGAGGGAAAAAGTGAAGAGGAGCTCTGGGAAAATAAATTTGTAAAGGAAAGTGAGACTAATTCATTGTATAAACAAGAAACTAAGGATACAAAAGTTCATTGATTTTATAAAATGGATGAGATTATATCGAAAAATGAAAAAGTGGATTAAAATTAGTGAAAAGAGGAATACACACACATACACCAATAGGAATATGGGATTAATAAGCTAGAACTAATAAGGAAGTCATACAAATTAATGGAAAAGATCTATATTAAATTCATATAACTTAGAACCTATTTGAAATCTTCTAAGACAAATCAAAATTTAAAGAGATAATTTTCACAAGGGAATTACAAGAAGTGTGATTTGGAATGAAAGAGTTTGTTATAAAAATATATACAAAAGAGAACCTATAAATAATTACAGCTCTTAATAGTAAAATGGAAGAGTTAAAAGTTATGGTGAACACAGTGTGAGAATATTAAAAGTTATTCATGGATGAACTAAAGGTAAAAGGATTTGAAAGACTATCTAATAAAATTATGGGGTAACCATAAAATAGAGATGAAACCTTGTCAAAGGACATAATAATTTTATTATGGGGAAATGTTGATAGGAAGAAAATGCACCAACTCATCTCTCATGAAAATAACCAAGTAATACATTACACAATTGATATGTGTGAGACTCATATACTTGTACATGTGTGTAAAAGGATCTAAGCTCAAATTTTTCATAGGAATGAGAAAATTTCAAGGCTTATAGATTTTATATATGTTGGTGAGGATGGATCTACAATGTTTAAGGTTTTTAATATATAACAAATATGTATATATGTGTCCTCAAGAATTACAAATTTGCTTATTTTATAGTTTGAGGTAGTAAAATAAGCATATGGAGGAAGGTTTTGGATGCCTAGAACAGGTGATAAATCAACACCAAATGGACATTACCAAGGTATATATCCAAAATAAAAGATAATATTTACTTACCAACTAGAAAAGCTATGGGGTTCTAGGGTAATACTTCCATGGGTTCTTTATTTTAAAAATAGTTATATGGCCAATATTGTAGAGGTTATAGTAGGTGTAAGTTCATGAAGTATTCATAAAATAATTCAACACAAAATTTATTTTAGATTTTCATTATTAATAATTGTATTTCTCAATTAGTAAGGAAAATATGAATGTACTTATGCTTTGATTAATAAAATGATAACATGGTTCCATGCATATTTTATATTGTATGCTTTTTTGTCATTATAGATGTTAAAGTTATATGTTTGTGTGAACAAAGAGTTAGGGTTTGATCTAGGTATTATATTTATTATTATTCATTATGACATTAATTTATTGTCACAAAGATCATAGTCATCCATATCTTGTGATTCACATAAAAACACTGTGCACTAGTGCATAATTATAATACCAGTCTAAGTGGAGTGTTATTATATCTATTGTCAAAAATATCTATGTGTTGACACAAGGAATACCTGATCTCTTAAATTTATGCATGGGAAGGTATTTTGACAATAACATATTTTAATAATATGTGCTTATTGTTTGTGAACTAAACTATATCCTAGGTATATGCATAGATAAATAGTGAACCATATAGTTGCAAGGCCAGTTGGAAAAACTATGAGATGACATAGTTCCTAAGGAAGATTAAAAACCTTGTATAAGAGGTATAAAAGGCATTAAAATTAACCTAAATGGATATTGATTGAATGACTATTGGAAAACACTTAGAAGGGACATGTATTCTACAGTTGTTTACTTTACCATACCTTAGGAATCTAAATGAGTTGACTAAATTTAGATTATCTCAAATTCATGGGGGTATAATATACTTCACAGGTAGATGCATGGATGTATTTATTACATGCATAATCCAAATTATAGAGATAAAAAATGACAAGGTAGAGGGATTAGATATATCGAATACATTATTAAATATTATTGAAATAAAATTAAGGTCACAAAAGATATATAGTTGCAATGATAGAGTTACATAATGAATATAAGACACATCTCAACATTAATGTCTAGTTATTTTTGTATTGAAAAAACACAAAGTTAACTATGGACATGTGGTAGGAATATGCATCAAACCCAATGTTTTACGTGTAACAATAGATTTAAAAATAATGGTTTAAAATATAGTTTTATAAAATTTATAACTGAAGAGGTAAATTAGGGTATGAATGATGCGTAATCAAAATTAGGTATATTTAGACAAGTAATATTATTGGTCTTGATGATAGTAGAAAACAAGTGTGTTATAAAATGCCAATCTTTCAAAGTTATGGAGGATATGAAGTGTGAATAAAATTAATGATACCTATAAGTCAAAAATGACTAAGTTCTATAAAATGTATTTTTAACATTAGGAAAAAACCTTTATTTTATAGAAGGGTGGTTGACATATAGAAATTTTATGCTTAATTTTACATGATCAGACACATAAAAATGTTAGTCATGGTTTTCCGTCATGAAACATTTCATACTTTCAAATATTGATGAGAAATAATACAAATTTAACTCTTAAATTAATTTGACATATGTATTTACCACACACTACATGAAGAGAGCAGATACCTTGGATCCTATAAGAAAATATTGTTTTGGATAAGGTTTGTAACATAAAATTTTCTCTGACATCAAAAATGGAAGTAGTTAGTGTATTTAATTTCAAATTTTAACTTCTGATTAGTTAACTAAATTTGGATTTCATAGGTATGGATAGACATGTTACAAACTAAATATTGGATTTCTTAGATTTATTCATTGCTTTTATGAGATTAGATTATGATTAATTTAATGTGGATTACAAATTGATAGTTTTGAAATAAATTTAGGTATTTATTAATTTATTTTATAAAAAAAGGGTATTAATGATGATTAGTTAGATTAAATTCAGTGCTTATTTTTATAAATGTAATATAGAATTGACTATCTTATATTGAGTAACATTAAATTTAATTGAATCATTTTTTTGATTAATATCAAATAAAATTTACATTGTTTGTTTTATTAATGTCAGATATAATTTAATTATATATTTTGATTAATTTTAAACAAAATTGACTTGATTATATTGAGTGACATCAAATATAATTGATGTGTTTATATTTATTAACATTGGATATAATTGGTGTTCTCATTATTATCATGTTTAGAAAATTGATTTGATGTTTTATATTGATAATGGTTATCATATTATTTAGATATTTAAACATGGTTTAACAACTTGATTGGTTGTTCTAAGTGTGTGATTGTAGCACATGTTTCTCCCTTGGTATAAAAAGGTATCATCAAGGAGAGAGTGATATATGAATTAATAAGGAAAATAAATCAAATTATTGTATATGCAAGTTTTATATTTGAAAATGATCTTAAAACCAACTGTAGAGCACTTCCATATAGTTGGGAATTAGTACATATATTTTATTTTATTGTTTTGCTTTCAATTTTTCATTTTGAATTCTTGTGATATAAAACCAATAATCGTTCATGTGTTAAACTATTTCAATTTAAAATTTTAATATTAAACTTATATTTATGTAATAATTTGTTTAAAAACATTTTTGATGATGTATGCATTATAGCAATTTCTTATGTTTTAGATTAAGGTAAATATTGGTTTTGAAGGGACCCCAAAACCCTGATACAAAGAAAGAAAGATGAAGCATTTACGACCATAGGCAGAACCTAAAACCTACTACAAAGAAGTAACATAAATAGGTTTTATATGGACCTGAAACCACCTAAAAGACCACAAGTCAAAACCCAGGTTTTACATAGACCTGGCTACACCATAGTCAAAAGATTACAAAAAACTAGGAAACAGGACCAAAAAACACAACCAACTAGAAGAACCAGGCTATTCTTCCAGTTCCAAAATCATTTTCACTACTTCCTTACCTTTCACAGTAGTATCCTGAATGGGAGTAGCTACCGACATGGCTCCCTCTTGCATAACTTTATTTCTTGAGCTCTGTCTAGTCCTCTTGCTAGGCCCCTCCAAGGATTTGATCTCCTCATTAGCTCTTTTTCCAATACTAACAGCTGCAACACATATGTTAGATGTAAATTCCTCCATTTTCATTATGCTCTCTTTGATGAGTTCCCTTAGGTTGTTCTCATAGTCTTTGAGCTTGATGGGGATGTCTCTCATCTATTTTTCCATGTTATTGATTTTGTTCCAAACTGCCTTCTAGTTGTCTTCCATTATTTCCATTTTCCTTTTGAGATCCATTATCTCCTTAAACATCCATGAATCGAGCTAGAGGATAGCCTCTACTTTTCAATTAATCCATCTCGTAGGTGTGTGCCTTCCATCGTTCTACCTTTTATCACTCCACTCTTCTGTGTTCCTATTAGGACTGTTCTCACCTTCTTCAATATGATCCTCTCTTCCCCTTTGATTATGTTCCTTAGTTTCAGCTTGAACTCCCAGGTTTGTTTCTTGGTTGTTAGCTTGAACTATGTTTTCCCTCTCATTTATCAAAATAGGGTCCTCAACAGGGTCATCCAGGACTTTATCATCCTCAAACACTTTCTAGTTTTCCTCAAAGTCATCTTCACTATTTTCAGACTCCTCTATGTTGGCTCCTTCTTTCTCGTTCTTCTCTTTAAATTATTCTTCCTCATTGGAACTTGTATTCCTACTTTCTGTTCCACCCTCTTCCTCCAAGTTTTCCTCCCCAGACTTATCAGTTCTCTCCCACTTTGTGTCCTCGTCAACATTTTGATTCTTGACACTAGGGGGCTTGATTTTGATTTTATCTTTCCCTTTAACAATTTTACTCTTATTACTCCATGAATCCTTGTTTTTCCCTAGATAAGGTTTCATAACCATGGCCTTGTTCTTGAAATAGCCTTCAATTATCAGAATTAATCCTTCATGCAGAATAGGATGCGTTTCCTTCTTTTTATGAGCGAATAAACTTTGGACCAAAGAGAAACGCAGATAAAAGGGAAAGGATATTCTTACTTTGTGTCTAAAATGATTTAGGAATACAAAGTGGAATTTGTGGACTCTCTTGCTTTTTCCATCGAGTATGAAGTACTCCAAAATACATCATAAGACATCCCTCCAAATGCCCTTAATCTATTCCAGTTTAAAGAAATCCCCATTCTTTTCAAGCTTCTGCTCTTTAACATCCATCTTAGGGAATTTGCAAATGGCCTCATTTGAAATGCTAGTCTGCTTGGAGAATTTTATTCCTTCAGTAGGTAGCCCTGTAACCTCTGCTATAAATTCCTCTATTATATTCACTATGATGCCATGCAGAGTGACCCTATCATCAATCTAGTTTTTGAAAAAAGCTGTTGTAATATGAGGTTTTGAACCATGGAGCCTTTCCATGTAGTTCACAACCTTCCCTCTCTGTAGGATTTTCCAGACATCTTGTTTCGCTCTCCACTCTTCGCAATTTTTGGGTTCCTGCTTCCTTGGTTCTCCTTTCCTTACGTGAGCCATGCATATTTCCTTTGATACCCAATCACTGTAAACTATACAATGATCCCACCTACTACCGATTTGGTTCAAATCTTGCCTTTTTTTAGGCACATTCAAGATCTGCTTCTCATTCTCGAGGGCCTTCCTTTTTAATGACTGTAAACCTTTCTTCGCAAAGCCACTCCTCTAACTCATTAGTTTTCTATTACAAGCTAATCTTTCCCTCCTTTGCATGAGTTACGTCATGATGAATGAGTGCTCTAAGATCCACATTCTTTTTTAATGTTTCCTACCACCTCACTTTGTGTCCTGTTTAGACTACATAATTTGCTAACCAATCTGTAACTCTGTTGGCTTCATGGTAGGTGTGGGTAATTGTTACTTTTTCAAATTTTTTGATTAAAGTTTTCATCTCCATCACCATAGCCTCTATAGTCCATGACACAGAATTTTTATTGTTTAGAATATTTATGATATTCAAGGAGTCCCCTTCCAGCCATAATTTAGAATATCTTGAATCCACAACTAGTTTAATGGTTTGAAGGGCAGTAAAAGCTTCAGCAATATGACAATTCAACTTTCCAATGAGGATAGCAACAACATCGATTACATTTCCCATATGGTTTCTCAAGACTGCTCTGCATCCTACATTCCCTAGATTCTCTTTAGCAGCTCCGTCAAAGTTTCCTTTAATCCACCCTTGAGGGGGGACATTCCAAATAACACCTAGTCTAGGATTTTCAGGTTTACCATTAGAATTTTCCATTCTTAAGGGATTATCCACTTGAAAGGTTGGGTTTGGATTCCTTTGCGATGAAAAATTCTCCTTAATAGCTCTAATGATGTTCTGCCCCACCACCCATCTGGGAAGTTCTTTACTTCTAAAAATTTAGTTATTTCTTTCCTTCCATATTCCCCACCAAATATGGGGAAGAGTTAGTTTCCATAAAAATATAACTTCAGGATTCTTGGAGGGACAATACCAACTTTTAAGAGATAATTCCACATTTTTGTGGTGAATCCAAGCAATACCCCATAGATTGAGGATTTCTTTCCAAACTTGTTGCGTAAAAGAACAGTTCACAAACAAGTGATCTCTATCTTCTAAGCCCTTCTTACAAAGAATACACCTGTTCACAATATATATTCCTCTTTTCTATAAATTGTCCAGAGTCAAGATTTTATTTTGGAGGAGGGTCTAGAAGAAGATTTTGATTTTAGGGATGAGCCCCTTTATCTAGGCCTTCATCCACAAAGGTTTGTTTCCATTTCCCTTTTAAGTGAAAATGGACGAAACTTTAAACTGTCCACTAGGCTCATTATGCCGAACAATCTTATCTTCAAGATTAGGGTAGAGAGATATAGCATTTAGGGATAGTTGTATATTCTTGAAATCTTGATCAAGATCAGTAAGGTTCACCCAAGAGTTGTTTTGCCAGTATTGGTTAACCATTATTCCAAATCTTTGCTTACATTGGTCTATTGCTTCTTTATCTTGGATTTCATCTATCAAAGGTTTTCCTTTTAACCAAACATCCTCCCAAAATTCCACCTTTTTTCCATTGCCAACTTTCCAAGAGCTTCCTTCTTCTAAAACTTGTTTAGTACCCTGAATTGCCCCCCATATGGCAAATGGATGGGAGATGTCAGGGTAAGAAAAGAAATCAGAGAGGGACTTTGCCTTGAATAGCAATTTCTTATGTTTTCAACAATAGTCATCATGAAATATTGAAAGGAATGTGAACATGTCATTTTTTTTCAAAATAACTTGAGGATGATAGTGAAATTTCTAGATATAATAAGTAGAATATAAATGGATAGTTTAAATAAATTAAATAAAATCTAAATAATTTTATTAGATATAATTTTATTTATTAAAAAAATGGGTCCAAATTTTAAGTGTGCATGTTATTTCACATTGGACTAGGAATGAACATTGGCTTGACTTTAACATGAAAAGTTAAATTTTATTTAACTATTAATATGTCTTATAAGAAAAAAAACTATTATTATATCTAAGTCTATGTGGGATTAACTCAGTATGGGTCCATTATTCCTTGAAAAATTTCAACTATCCATATAATGGAATAAAAAAGTAGTGAATGTTTACTACAAATAATATAATATTTTCAAATTAAATATTATTTCATAAGCGAATTAAGTAGAGTATTGATAAAAATAAAATAAAATGAGAAATTTTAATTACAAAGTTTATAAAAAATGTTTCTACATTTTTCAAAAACATAGACTTACCCTCTAATTTATGTTTTGGGGGGCCAATGCAAAATGACCTAGAATATTTATTATATACTATTAGACGATTTATATTTAAAATTTTATTTGAGTGATAGATGCATAATGTTGGATATTTATCTATATTTGTTATAACTAAATAAAATCCACCATACACTTAATTTGGAATGAAAAGTTTGAATGGGTCATGTTGGAAGATTAAGACTGGGGGAATTAAATTAAATTATAAGGATCACTCTATTTTGGATGATTTTCATCAAAAACTTTACATATAGTGGGAAAAATTAAAAAACACCATGAAAATATAGAGATTAATATGATAGTTGTTGGAGATGAGTTATGAAAAAATTGGCATGATAAATAATATATTTGTGAATCACTCTACATGCATAGAGAGGGGATGGCTAGGTAAAGTAGGGAACTTAAAATTTGAGACAATCATTTCATTTAGATAAAGGAGAAGATAAAGAGAGGGATATACATAAGAATATCAATAGAGAGAAAGTATAGGCATGTAGGATGTGATACAAGCACCAATATTTGATGAGGTATGCATTAATGTAGATAAAAATATGTCAAGCAAATGATAACTAAATTTTATTTTCTAAGGAACAAAATATTGGAGGGCCAAAATTTTAGCTTAAGCACTATGATAACACCAACACATAGGTAGGCTCCTATTGTGTACATTTTTCTATAATTCTTGTGAATTATTAAAATTTTTAATGTTTTATCTACCTTGTTGGATTATGTAATTTATTCATGTAGAAAATTAAAGTTTTATGATTCCTAAATTGAATGTATCTTTATATTCTAGATTTGAATGTATTATTCTCTTCTTTCCATCTATCTAAATTTATTTTGGGTCCCATACAGTTTATAATAAAGTTAGAATATAATTTTAATGATTAGTATGACATGTTGGATGATTTAGTTTTATTTTGAATTAAAAAGTGTTATAAGTGATTTAAAATTATGAGTTCACTATCTTTGGGATAGGGTTATCTGCCTACACTACTTGACAATCACTTTGGATTGATAGTTTTTTCCCTACATTACCACAACTCAGAAACCTACCTTCACCTTATAAATTACACTACAAGTCTACGACTGTAAATATTTTCATATGCCTTCATTTTATAATTGGATAAATGCCAAAATCTACTTTTCATATCTTTAAATTCCTTTATACTATCTTTCCTTCCATATTTTTATCATAATGGTTGTATATAATTCAATTTTTGTATTTTGAATTCTCTGTAAATTTATGTCCTTATTAGAGTTGTTTATGTCAAACACATTGATTTTAGTTTGATTCATAGTTCAAATACATATTTTATTTTGGACATCATTGATGTTTTCCAAGACTTGGCCTTAAACTAAACTTTATATAATACTATAAAATATTTGGGCATAAAAACCTCCTTATAACATATATAATGGAAGGGTTGTATCTTTGTCTACATAGCTATAAATAGTTATAGATTATCTAATATTTCATTCAACATACCCTATGATTAAAAGCCACACATTTATAGCTATGTTTTCATAGGCTAATATTTGTGCTATAGTTTATCATTTTGGTGTGTGTTATCCATAAAATGCCCATAAGCATGGTTGAACTAGTCTAGGAGAGTCTCCTTGAGATCTCAATATGGGTATGTAGAGCCTAACAAGTAAGACATAATATGTGACTGATATGTTAGGATCCTTATGTTTGTTGTTGACATACAATTAGGTATTTGATATATATGTTTATGGGTTCATTATGACTTTGGCTAGAGATAACATTATGAAGAAGTTAATATTGGGGCTTTCGTTATTAATACATGCATTATTAAATTTTGAAGTAGGTTTAATATTACCCACACACTCACATACTTAGCATAAAATACATAGTTATTTATTAATCTAAATCTCTTTATTAATATATAAGTATGAAAAATTTGTTACATTTTATAGGACTCTCTACATTATGCTTCCACTCTCTCTTGCAATACTATTTGTCACATATGTTTCCCTATTCTCTAAGATAATTTATAAATTAGATATGATTACCTCTAATGATATCTAATTACATTTGATTATCCCAAATATTATACCCTTTCCAATATTTTAGTATAAGTACCAAATTGATACCTATATAAACCTAGTGGGCTTGTCTTGTAGGACATGCCTCTTCTTCATGTAGTGTTTGTTGTGTTTTGATTAAGTGTCATAATTTACCACATTGCATAATAAGGTATAAACCTATATTTTGTCAAGTTGGATATGCATTCTAATGTTTTGGTAAGGTTAGAGTTTCCATGATGATATTCTATTAGTTTTATATCTCTATTAAATCGTATTACCAAAATTTACCTATATTTTAGTCCATTGTCTCATCCTTGAGACATATCTATAGAATCCCGATAGACTCAATACAAAAAAAAATCATTTACCAATATATGAAAAATTGATAAAAAATTTTAATGTGGAAGGATAACATAATCAATAACTACAAACATACATGTTTGACATAAGATATTGTAGTATCCTTGCTTAACTCACCCAAATGAATTTATAGGATAATGTCACACTCTATCTAAAATAATAATTCAACTAGTGATTATCCCTCCATGGGAATATTTTTCCCATATATCTTTGCCATATTTTTTGAGAAAGTATCACAATTTAGTACTATGGACTTCATTTTTAGAATTTTATACTCCAATGTAGTATTTTCCTTAATAGTTTTCATAACATCCTTTGGAGTCAGTGTAACCTATAAGGTTTTCAAGTATGCCTCATTATCTATAATTTTTTTCCCCATATTATCCATCTAGTTTATCAATACTTGCGACATAGTCCTCTATTTCCTCAAATATGAATATTCTTTGTTCTTTTTTTGTTTTCATCATCTAGGTCAAAGAATGTCTTACACTCGTATTTATTGAGAATTTTTCTGGAGTCATAGATAGTATATGTTATATTTGGTTATATATAGTAGAGAGGTGGAGGTTAACTCTCTAGGTCCTCCACCTCTCTTGATATTCTATTGAGATACAAACACAAGATCCTAAATTTATAGTCTACTAGATATCATAATTTCTCTTAAGTCTTGCTCCTTTTCTAGGCTCTTTTCCTTTCTTTAATTTTATTTTACCTCCTCTTTTTATTTTAATTAATTTTACCTCATTTTTTAATCTTCTTCCCCATTCCTCTTATCTTTTTCTTTTACCTTTTACTCTTTATCTTCTTCTTGTTTTATCTCATCTTTTTCTTCCTTTATTCTCATATCTTTATATCTTTCTTAATTTTATTTCCTTTATTCATGTTTTTTTATCTATCTCTTATTATTTTCTCTTCACCTTCTTTATGTTTTAATTCTCTTTATTTTATTTCTCTACCCTTTGTTTATCTACTCTTTCCTTTTTTTCTTTTTCCACCTTTTTTTGATCTACTTTTTATTTTTCTAAAATTTGATGGACTTGTTTGGTTTCTAACTCTTGTATTTCTTGAATTTTATTCATTTCATCCTCAAATTATTTTTCCACATCTTTCCTTTTTTGGGCATATACTTATATCACTTACTTTAATTTTTTAAGGTTCCTTTTCTTCTCTAAGGTTTGAGCCACTAAATCTATCTTTTATTTTTTTTGTATCTCTACTTTTTGAATTTTTATAGCCTCTCCTTATCCATTTTAGAAATTTTTGTCTCTCATATTTCTTTTCCAACACAAATTCTTAACATTCCTCAACCATTGTATTTTATTCTTTACTTTTCTCATGTGTTTATTATTTCCTTATATATGGGAGGTTGAAGTCCTTATATCATATCATATATGGTATATGTGATTATATTTGTGTATTCCATCAATGAACTTATCACCCTATTTTTTTCTTCTCATTTTTACCCATCATGTATTCTCCCCATCCTTATTATTATCCTTTTCATGTTTACTTTAACATCAATGTTATCATACTAGGCACTTCTTCTCCAACATTGTCTTCCTCATTTCCCTTATTTACTCCATACACCTCCCATTTTAAGGACTTTGACTCTAACTAAGATATAAATGTATCATTCATTCCATTTTATTAGTTATTTGGTTTCTTCATTTTTTTCCATTTTTCCCTTTTATTTCTTTACAAGGTGAAGATATTTTCTCTCATTCTTTTCACTCATCTTTAGAAAATTTTCCCTAATGTCTATGGTGGAGGAAGTGGTGGATAACTATTACTACTTCTCAGTTTGCATTTTCTTCCTTATCACTTTGATGTGCCTTTCCCTTCATTAGTTTTCTTCCTTGTCCTCAAATAATATCGTGGATTCCCAATTTCATTCCATTTATAATTCCTCTAGATCCTTCCTTGTGGTATATTATTTAACCACAAAGTTTCAAGTCTTCTCTTCATATTTCCATAGCTTTGGATCTCTTAATGGGATCTCTTTATAGCCATGAATATCTTCATAATGTAGGTACTAATTTTGGGTTGTATCTTTGAGTTCTAATATAATAAAAACTTATTAATGAATC
Organism: Torreya grandis; assembly: GCA_037957365.1. Taxonomy (NCBI): domain Eukaryota; kingdom Viridiplantae; phylum Streptophyta; class Pinopsida; order Cupressales; family Taxaceae; genus Torreya; species Torreya grandis. The sequence goes on along the minus strand of JARHVA010003631.1, from coordinate 1,536,178 downwards.
CAATTACTATTTGATTCCATAAAATCATGTTTATTCTACTGAATCACATGTAAATTATAGTAAATTATGATCTATAAGTAGTCTTCTAGATCCTACTATTATTTTTTCTATTTTTTCATCAAAAAGTTCATATAGTAGGGGAGAGAGATGTTATCCTTTTATCAAAAGTCTCATTGTACATATTAACACCATATACTATAAATATAACCTCTATTAAGTATCTATGTGTTAGTCCTATTGTGATCCTAGAGCTCCTAGTTACCATTTCTCTTATCATTCTTTCTCAACCTAAGACATATGATATATTCACACCCATTTTGTGTGCATATAACTATTATTTAACTTGTTATCTTATGCTTATTTTAGGATCCCATTATGTTGACCCTTGTTGGTCTAGTATCATGTTTTCAAAATACATAGATGGTACTAATAGGAAATAATCATAGAAAAATTTATGGGTCCTTGATTTGATATTAGCAAAGTTATCTACATCTATCTTATAGAGTTAAATTTAAAATTAATATTTATTATTGTTGGTCACCTTATCCCATGTAATCTATATAATATTAACCATTGTGAAATCCTCCCTATTTTTATGGTACACATTCCATGCAATAGCCTTTATTGTGTATCAAGTTTTGGTAATATAATATTTTACAAGGATTGAATAAAATAATGTTGAAGATAAGTAATGTAACAATGTTACCTTAATGAAAAGAGCCAACCAAAAATTTGAGACAAGATATTTAACAAGTAGCAAAACTATTGAATGGAGAAAAACCCCACAATCTATTAAGAAGCCTCGTGACCAATGAATCTCCAATTACATAGAAAGAAGGAAACATGAGAGATAAATAATGGAATTAAGCCAAATATCATCAAAATTATGTAATATAAAGACTAATATCAATATTAAATAACCACCTAAAGGAAATAAAAGAGGAGGAGAAGACCTCAATAAATAGAGCTAGGAGTAATAAGGAGCTATATGTACAAGCTTTAACATGTGCATTAAGTGTCCTTAATACTCTAATAAATAAGAAGGGTTTTTATACCATGTGGCAAGAGAGTAATTAAATGAAAGTAACTCTAAATCCAAATAGTGGACTAGAGAGGTGGTGACACCCAAAAAATGCTAGGATAAAGTGCATTTATAAATATAATAAATACACACACAAATAATACTAAGAATAAGTCTAAAGGACTATAAGAAGGAACCAAAAAAGATTAATTATCTAAAATTCCAATTTAATCTTATTTTGAATTGATAAAAGTGGATAAAACATTTTACAAACAAATAAGGAAGTTGAAATTACATAATTCTCCACCTTCATAGAAACTTCCTTCAATAAGAATTACAAAAGTTTGGGAAAGAAAGAAAAAGAGAGTGTGATATAAAAGGTCACAATGATGAAAATATGATCATCAAGAATATCCAAGAGTCCTCCTTAGATAATTTGGCTGATCCATAATGGAACAATGGCAAAAAAAAAGGGTAATGATCCACAAAACAAACAATCTAGCACTAATATTTTAGGTTAAGTAACCAATATGCCAAAAATATAATATAAATACATAAAGTAATAAAATTATATGTTTAACTAGGAAAATGGGGATTAAGACAACTTAATCAAAAAGTGTGAAACTATACATGAAAATAGTTTAGTCAACATAATCAAAGCATATTTCCTTTGCAACAAAAACCAAAGAACATGATAAAAGAGATTTAGTTAATCAAAATGGAGATAAAGAATCTATATTAGTAGAAAAAGATATATGTCAAGAATAAGTTAAAGAAGAATCACATAAAGATGCACCAAAGTATCTAAAATATCCATGATTTTTAGGAATCTAAATATTTTACCCTTAGAGGTAGGATATTTAGTCATTTTTCAATAATATAAAGTGTCATGCATGGATTTATCACAATATTTACATAGATTTAATTTCCAACATTAGATATGTGATGCCCATGTTTTGCATAATATGCATAAGGTTTAAAAAAAATTAACCATAGAATGAGAATTAGAAGCATTTTAATAAAAATAAGTTATAGTATAAGTCTTTTGATGAGGAGGACAAAACGATGTCAAAACTTGAATCATCAAAACCAAGACTTTTAAAATTTTATTAGGTTTAGGAAAAATAGGTTCAATAATATCATCTTCACACTTACCAAGTACACCACCTGAATAGCCCATATTATGCAATATTTTTAATCTAGTGTTGGTAAAAGTAGTATTCAAATAATTGTTAGGTGTTTGAGAAACACAATGAGTTTTATCATTATGGGAGCTAGTGTCATGTATAAAATATATAAATTTGACATTTAGAGGATCAAATGAAGATTAAATGTTTGTCATTTAGGTTTGAAAATTATTTTAAAGTGCAATAACATATTTATGAAATTTGCAAATTATATCATTTTGACATTTAATTATATGTTTAAGTATAATAGTTTATTTATTTTAAATACAAGTTTGGTGACATGCATTTTTAAAGGCTAAAAATGCTAATTTGAAAGCCATAGATGCAATACCAAAGATTTTAAAAGATAATAATGCTAAAAACAAGAATTTTATTGATAGAAAAGTTACCTAAAGTGTTAGATAAATTAACTTATAAATGTAAGTAAACACAAAAACATCAAATCAATGACACCAAAAATTTTATGCCAATAATAAAAATCTTTTTTAATTAATCTAACCATTCAAAATGAAACAATTCCTAATGTTTATTATTTAATATAAAATTATATAAATACTAAAGTTTGTGTGTGTATGTGCACATGTTCATGCACGCATGCATGCATGCATGCACGCGCACGCACATGCACACGCACGCGCGCGCACGCACACACACACACACACACACACACACACACACACACACACACACACACACACAGAGAGAGAGAGAGAGAGAGAGAGAGAGAGAGAGAGAGAGAGAGAGAGAGAGAGAGAGAGAGAGAGAGAGAGAGAGAGAGAGAGAGAGAGAGATGTGTGTGTGTGTGTGTGTGTGTGTGTGTGTGTGTGTGTGTGTGTGTGTGTGTGTGTGTGTGTGTGTGTGTGTGTGTGTGTGTGTGTGTGTGTGTGTGTGTGTGTGTGTGTGTGTGTGTGTGTGTGTGTGTGTGTGTGTGTTGGTGGGTGGGGGGGTAAGGCCAAAGTATGAAGAAGAAAAAATATAATTTAAAGATTCAAATGATCAATAAACTATCACATTCCATGTTGTATTAGGCTTAAAATATTAAATAAAATATATTTTTTGTTTTGCTTTTGAGAATAAAAAATTTACTTTTTTGAATTTTAAAAAAAATTGTCAAATTTTATTTTATATATGAAATTATATTATTAAGAGGGAAAATACATATCAAATTTTAGTGAAAAATAAAATATAATGATTTGTTTGATTTATTTTGAAAGTGAAAAAAGAAACAAAGATACTTTATTAAAAAAACTTGTGATAAAATCCTTTAGCACCACTTATCCAAGTTGTAGAGTGTGAAGTTGTTAAGAGAAGGCATATTCCCTATGAATCAAATGTTATATATGAAATTGAAATGATTTAAGGAAAAAATACAACCTTATATATTTTAATGTTATAATGAATGTCATATATAGAGTGCCTTGATATGATAAAAGTGAATTAAAAGATTCATATAGTAAAAAACAACTTGAGAATATAAACTACAGACTAAAGTATAATAGTTGTGCCCAGTGTAAGGAATAGAAACTCCAAATTATTTTCTAGAAATAGATTTCAAAAGCTATAATGAAGGAATAAGCCTAATGTTACTATATACATTCATATATATAAGGTGTTCATTTTTTATTTGTTAACAAATTGTTTTAATAATAAAAAAAAGAAGATTTAGTGAAAGTGTATATAAAAATAGAAATTAATTATCTGTAAATATATGTAGAACCAATGAATAAAGATTGGTAGTTATAGTATTTAATAATGGAGAAGATAAATAAATATTTTTATACTAAACAAAATTTTATATTATAGTATACATAAACCATTATCCAAAAAAGGAAATTGTTCCACATAACCAACTAGCATACTATGTAGAACATTTATAATTAAAGAATGTGAGAATCAAGCTAGCAAAAGGGAAAGGTGCTAGTAGTCTAATGGTTAAAATTTTCTTCAAGAAATGCTCAAGAACACACAAAAAATAAAGTAAGAAATACTAAAACAAGTCTTAACAGTTTTTAATAGTGGGTTGCACACTAACAAACTACACTGCTAGATAACTCTTTTAGATAGCTAAAATAGGAAGATGCTGCATGAAAATAAAAGAGATAATCTAACCAAAAAGCCACAATAATGAGTAGAATATTTATGAATTACCTCACCTTGACATTTTTAAAAATCTTTGATTTTCACTAATATTTGTGAACCAAAGGAGATAAATTGGATAAGAGACATCAAGATACAAAGTAAAAGCTTAGGAAATGATGTAGAAAGAAAATGAACAACTGGGATTAAGTTCTTAGAGAATAAAGGTACTATTGAAATGGTAGATAAAGGCATAGAAAATTGTATAAAGATTCCAATGAATAAATAAGCCAAAGAACTTAAAGAGAACTAAGAAAGTCATGCCAAGATCAGTGGGATAACCAACTGATAAGTTTCACCAATGAAGGGCAAAACACTTTTAGAAAAGACAACCAAATTTAGTGCAAACTAAAAAATAAGAGAGTTGATCATATAATGTACAACTAATCACATAAATGAGGACACATTTTTTTTTTTTTTAAAACAAGAAACTAAAGAAAAAATGTAAATAAATGAAACACAATTTCAAAGGGAGATACAAGTAAAAAGAATAAAACAAGGTAAATACAAAGCTTACACAACTATCAAAGGAGCACAAAGAAGTAATAGTGAAGGGAAATCAAGAAAGCAAAAATCTAGGAATAGTTTAGGTGTGAACCAAAGATAAGTAAAAGTTTTTTTAATAAACCAACATAGGAAAAGAATGGTGAAATAAAACTATAAAAAATGTATTACAACCTATAAAGTTAGTAAAGAATCACTTTTTACACCTTTAAACTTGTAAAAAATCTTAAGAATCAATGTGAGACAATCTGATACCATATTATAATATTTTCCAAGGATCAAATAACATAATGTTGAAAAAAATGTAAAAATGTTACCTTAAAAAAATAACAAACCACAAGTTTGAGATAAGATATTTAGCAGGTGAGGAAACTATTGAACAGAGAAAAACACAAATCTATTAAGAATATTTTCAACCAATAAATCTCCAATTACATATCAAGAAGGAAATACAAGAGATAAAGAATGGAATTAGGATAAAAAACATCATAGGGATGAAATAACAAGAGTAATATCAATATATAAGAACTACCAAAAGGCAAGAAGAGAGGAGGAGAAGAACTCAATAAATAGAGTTAGAAGGAATAAGTAGTTACATGTGCAAGCTTCAACATATGTGACAAGTGTCCTTAATCCTATTATAAGTGAATATTATATGTTTATGTACGGGGAGAGGAGTTATATGAAATTAACTCCAAATATAAAAAGTGGACTAGAGAGGTGAGTGACACCTCAAAAAGGCTAGGATAAAGTGTATTTATAAATATACTAAATGCACACATAAATAAGACTTAAGATAAGTCTAAAGGACTATAGGAAATACCCAAATAAGATTAATTATCTAACAATTATGGATCTAATTTCATTAAATAGAGATAAATAATTTCTTGAAATGCATACATGTCAGTGAAAAGACTAATTTTAGACTCATAGAGTTATTGTTATCATACTTCCAATAGGTATGCCCTTGGTTGAGCAATCTGGTCAATGTATATATTATCATGAGGATTATGTAGTAGGGTTTATCTAGGTACATGATTTACTCATGATATATACTTAACAACACCTTTATTGCATTTCCTAAAAATCTTAGGAAATGAAATTTACTCTCAACATCTAGCCTCATTTTCTTAATGATTATGGATTAGTCTTTATACTCCAACATCTACATCTAAGAGTTTGGATGAATCACATTGAGGTAGCCCAACTCCATGAAGTGGTCATATAATTATATAATATTCAAATTAATTTACTTTTTAGTGTCCTAATAGTGTGATATCAACACAAGAAAACTTGTATTTTCACCTTTTAGATCTAGCTACTTTGACTTCACCAAATACTTTCTATACTTCAATAACTTGATATCCTTTTACCAAAAGAAAATGAATGATTTATATTTTTGTCTCTTCATTTCTTAGGGTTTAAATTTAATGTCATTTTGGTGAATTTTTTGTAGAGTTTTGGTATGTGCAAAGGAATATGCAATGCGTAACAAAGGCATAAACATTATTTGATGGAAAACATTTACATGTACTACAGTTTTCTAGAAATGATTGATCAATAAGTTTTGAAGACATATTTGAGAGATCAAAATGATCAAATTGGATTAGGCTAAAAAATTCATGAAGGAAGAAAAGTGTAATATAAAAACAATTTTTTTTTGGATTATTTTAAGTTAGTGTTGACCTTAGTAGGTGACCTAAAATATTTATGTGAGTAATTATATTACAATATAATATTATGTGTATAAGTGTGAGCATGTGTGATTATGTGGATAATTAGTTAAATACAACTTATTCTAAGATATGGGAATGTGTGAGATATTTTAGGGGTTGTGGAGTTTCGAATGATAATCCTTCACTCCTTATTTATAGGAGATGAAAAGGTTATATATATAATCATTTTTTCATTTAATAATAAGATATTGAATTTGAAAGCTAATTGATATTATGATATTTCCAAATATGGGAACTTTTATCTATCAATAGACTATTATTTTGTCCATATTTGAATAGTGTAGACCATTCTATATTATGATTCACATTATTTATTTGTATTATAATTTTCTAGTTTTTGTATGTCATATGTTTGTAATTTTCCAATATTCAATAATTACATCATAATGTTATATCTTTTACATAATATGTTTCACTTGAACATGTCTCAGATTGCATAGATCAATGATTATGCATTAATATGTTTTCTTTCAAATCCATTAGAATATATTGATTATATTGACATCAAAGATTTATAAATTGTCATATTTTCCTTTGGGAAGGCTTTTGTATCTCAACCTTGTTACCATTGATCTTTGATACACCTCATTTGACTTGGCCTTTACTCTATAATTTGGTGGAATTAATATTTCACTCTACTTAGCTTAGCAACATCTTGACATTTGACTCAAATCACCCAAATCCCATCCACAACATAGAATTTTTAGCGATCTATTATTTTTTCACCATTAGGGTTATAGTGATATCTTATTTATATATATTGGTGACTCAGTTATACCTCTCCTTGGATATTAGACTCCTAATCAATGGTTTATGACCTAAATTTAGATATGTCCCAAGTTTTCTAAACCATCATTTCCTTTAATGCATTTTTGCTTGGATCTATTGTATCAAGGTGTCTAACAGTCCATGTGATAATCTCCTCACCATCCTTCTAAATGTCATTCACCTTCAAAGGGGCTCCTTCTACTCTTCAACAACTAATAAAAAAACCATTCAACAAGGCCCACATTTTTCTTTTTTAAGACGGAATTAGGTTATGTTTTTTAAGTTTTAGATTACTTTGGTTGTAAATGTTATTAGGATTTTAGTCTTTTTTTTGGTTCATGGTTTTTTATGGTGGTTTAGGTTTTTAGTTTTAGAATATAGTATGTAGTTTAGATTTTTATATTAAGACATGGTTTTAGATTTAAGATTACTTATTTTTTTTAGTTTTATTTATATCATTTATACTTTTATTTTTTGACAAAGTTATGTGTTATTTTATATTATTTAGGTTCTAATATTTTTTATAGTTTATTTTTATTTATTCATTTTTTAAATTTATGATTTTAAAGTCTTATATATATATGTATGTAAGTTATTTAAAGTTTAGTGGATTTATTTCTTATTTTTTAAATTTAGTTTTATATCTAGTTTAGTTGTTTTAATTATTTTAGCATATTATTTTCATTATTAATAAGATATGTAAAAATATTTTATTTTGTCATCATAGGCTCTATTATGTCATTATTGTTAATAAAAATCTATAGTCATTTTGTTTTATTTTCATAATTTTGTCAAAATTTGAAAGTGATTTTGTAATTTAACATTGTACCTATTGTCATATTTTATGGTTTACTATAGAAATAATCCCATGTTAAAGGCAATAATATCTCAATAAAAAAAATTATGCTCTTCAATGTAACAATCTCCCATTATTTTATTTTCACACATTCTCAGGCAAACCTGATGTACATTAAGTTAATAATATGGGGTAATATGAATAGATTTAATCTTTGTAGTTCCTCTCCCCATGTGAGCACTAAGGAGGAGGAATTTAGTATTACCCTAAGTTAGTGCTCACATTAGTAGGTAAACTAAAATATTTGAGTAATTATATTACAATAGAATAATGTGTGTGTAAGTTTGAGCATTTATGCAAGTGTGGATAAGTTGTTGAATACAACTTATCATTATATATAGGAGTGTGAAAGATATTTTAAGCCTTGTGTAGTTTCTAGTTATAATCCTTCACTTATTTTTAAGAGAAGAAAAGGATATATATGTAAAAGGTGTTTCATTGAATAATAAAATATTGAATTTAAAACCTAATTGAGATTATTTTATTTCTAAATATGGGGTAGTCCCATCAAATTTTTTTTTATAAGGGTAAAAATGGGATTTTAAAGGGTTTCCACCCTTATACTACAAAAGAATGTGATATTATAATGACTTCACACATGAAATAGAATAACTAATAGATGATAATAAATTAGTAACAAACCAATAATTAAGTATCAAATAATACAAGGCTTTAAACAAATCCAAAAAGGAAATCATAAACAATGTACAACAAGGGAAACTTTACCCTTAAATTTTATTATGTTTCCTAACTTGATGAATCTAATATTATTCTTCATCAAGATTTGTAATATTTGAAAATGTATTTTTTAGTAATTCATGCTTTTGGATTAATATCTTAGTGCTTAATTTTATTATAGATGTTTTTCTTCTAAAAGTGAACTTAATTAAATATGATCATATTATTTTTTAGTCCAAGATCTTATTCTCCCAAATACATATATTGAATCAGATGCACTGAATGATCTCAAGGAATAATTGGGGGACTTGCATCCTCTCATTTTAGGATTGTTATTGAGCTAATATATGGCATGAGATGTAGGAATTGACATCTATTAAATATATTCTTGGAATATAACTATGAGAGAAGTAACACTACCACCAAATACTAAACATCTATTTTCTTACTAACATAAAACTTATTCACAGCTAACCAGACCAATTTCAATAGATTTACTCTTTGATCTCTACTTTACATCACTTAAAATTTTTTTAAAGTTGGGGAAGATCAATAGATAATAAATAAACATCAAAAGGGAAAGAGGTTAAGGTATAAAGGGAAACTCTATAAATTAATAAATAACATCAATGCTTGAGAGCCAAGAATATGCCCAGCTAGAGTTTTACCATTGTATGTCAAGTTTCATGAAAACTTAGACTTTATCCATATAGGGAAGGGAGTCAAAGAGAAAAGTTAAATCTAAATTGTAAAATCCTTTTATAAATAAAAACATGTGGGATTTATTTCTAAACACACACAAATTTATGGAAGTTTAAATAAAGTGAAAAAATTTAGATAACACATGAGAATAAATCAAAAACCATTTTAATCAATTCATACACCTACCAAAAACACAAGGTTTAGTTATTTAACAATAATACATTTAATAAATCAAATAAATTGGAAGACATTCATGAAAATAAAAACACCCATGAGAATAAAGATAAGAACTTGTATTAATCTCTCAAGTGTTCAATTAAGAAAATGTCAACCCTTACAAAAGAGTTGCACAACAACATATATAGAGGAGATATGGGACCAAATTTCATGACACAATTTTTCTATACTTACATGTGGTGGATGATTAGTAGTTCCTCTTTGGGAGTATTTAAAAATACGATGTTAAACTACTATTATTTATTTGATTCAGTTGTATAATATGTTATATTTTTAAATTGTTGTGTTTTTGATAGAAAATTTTGATGTTATAAACATTTACATTGCATGATGATATTAAATACTACTAAAGTTACTGATTTATAGTTTTAGTTCAATTAGATTATTATTTAATTTGTTATTATTATCTTGTACATTTATTACTCTTTATATGTCCAGATACAGATGATGGTCTATTTTTTTACTACATAGACATGTACATGAGTTAGGTTACATTTGGACCTAAGTAACCAAGTAAGATGGAAAAAGAGAATGAAAATGAAATGGTGAGATTTAATAACAATTTGAGCTTTTGTTGTTTTTAATCTCTCTTGAAAGTTATCATTTTTGTTACTTGATTGACTTGACATGTTTGTGTTTGTCTTTCATCTTCACTTCATTTTAATTTCATGACTATGTTGATATATTATTAAATTTAAGCTTTGATGTTTATCCTCTTTGAATGTCTTCATTTTGTTTGACCCATAAATTAGTGCTCCTAAAACTCATCCCTTTTGCATATGGGCTTCTCGCAATTTTGTAATTGTGGTGATTATTTTTATTTTAATGGAGTTTTGACAAGTCTAATGGCATGTATTTTTGGACTCTTGGTAGCATTCAACTAATGAGTTGGTATTGATCACCTTTTAGGCTAAGGAGAGGAACCACGAGTTCCATGGACTTGGAATTAGTTTGTTTGTTTTGTGTTTGGCATTAAATTAGGAGAATGGATTTGGATTGAGCCTCTATGCAAATTAGGTTGAGATGATTCCATAGGGGTTTATTTTTGTCATTTGGAAAATAGATTGACTAATTTGGAAGATACTTATATTGGGGAAACTCTAACAAATTTTTGTCTTGGTGGTCACCATGAGAAGTAATGAGGAAGTTATGGACTTTAAACTAATGAGTTTTTCCTGGAGGAGGAACTACATAATCATAACTAGATTTTTGACCATGAGGAAGAAAAATGTATGTGTTTTCATTTTCTCTTAGGGTTTAAAAATGTTTTATTCATCTTCTTTACTTGGAATTTTAGGATTTTGGATTGTGAGTAAGGAATAATTTGAACTCTTGCTTCTTAATTGAAAAAAACTAATTAAATTATTACTTTAAGTTTTAAAAGTTGCATATGGAATTTTATTTTTATTTTTCTGTATCAAAGCATATGAAGATAATTTCTTTGGAATAAAATGATGAGTGGTTTATTCTAGGTTTATTTGTTTTTAAAATAAACAAAAATAAACTAGGTCATCATGTGAGGCTTTGAAACTATAGCTTTCTATCTTTCATTGTCATGTAATCCTATAGCTATTTTTTATTACGTCTATGGAAAAATACACAATTTTAGTTTTTGGACTACATTTTTATTACCTCTAAGGTTTTGAATAATGGTTATGGATTTTGGGTGGACTTAAAAATGACTTTGTTTTGTTATTATTACCTTCAAATTCCATTATTTTTATGGGTTATTTATTGCATGGGTTTTTGCAATCATTTCATTTTGATTTTTAATGAAATCATTCTTAAATTTTGGATTATAGTTATATGTTTTGGGCACTATTGCAATCATTTCATCAAAAATATTAAGGAAGGGTCATTAGGGTTCAAATTAAAATCTTGATTTTTTTATCATTTGGTTATGATTTTCATTTTGAGTTAATGTGGATGGTCAGGTTCTTGACTCAATTTTATTAACAATATATTTATTTTTCAAGTTATTTATGACTATAAGTTGTAATAATTTTTGTTGGCAATATGTGTATGAGTCATTTAGATGTTTACTTATTTCATGAACTCATTTATCTGAATTATATGTTTTGACATAAGGGTTGAGGATTTACTTGGTTGCATGAAATTATGCATGTTTGATTTTAGGCCATTATATTTAAGTTTCTAAGTACATTGTGGTACTTGATGGTAGTGTTTTATTTTATTTTTGATTAAGACTACTTTGGTATTTGAAGTTTTTATACTTGATGACATTTTTAGTGATTGTATTAATTTTATTTCAGTATTATTTAAGATTTTAAAAAAATATACTATAGTATTCTTGATTTCTATCAATAGCGTAGTTGTATTTACTTTAATTGTTGAATAAAACAAAAACTTGATATTTATGAGTGTAACCAATTGATTACAAATGTAAGTCCACATATATGAAATGTTAAATGAAGATTTTTTGCATTTGAAATAAATGAAATGATATTATTTTTAGTAATAAATAATACATATGGTGTTCTTAAGTTGTTTTTTGTTAAATTAGTTATTGTGATGTCAAAGATCATAATGTTTGTTATGTCCTTTCTCCATGTTTACTAGGCTTATCAGTCCACATCCAAATAATGGTTAGGGTGATCTAGGGCTACTTATGCTTGGCATAATTTGGACTAAAGAGGTGGTTTTGTTTATGAAACTTGCATGTAGAAGATTGATTTGCTTGTACTTCTTCAGGATGTGTATTCCTTATTAGTAGTGAAAGTGAAGTTAATGAAGTTCATTTTGTAAAGCAAATCAAATGAGTTTATATATTCTATTCTATGATTTTTATTAGTTAGAATTAATTATTTGAGTTATTATATTTAGTGATATTTTTATACTTCATAAATACATTTATTTGGTAATTAAGTTGATTTATAATTTATAATATTTATGTTATTATTTATCATATTAATTGACATAGTATAATGTTGTATATAAATATTTAAGGAAATTTTTATTTCACTTAGATATTGTTGAAATATTACCTAATTGTAATTATATATATATATATATATATATATATATATATATATATATATATATATATATATATATATATATATATATATATATAATTACAATTAGGTAATATTTCAACAATATCTAAGTGAAATAAATATATATATATATATAGAAAGTTATCTTCATGGGTTAATGATTTTAGAGCTAATGGTATTAAGCTATAAAGTGTGAAATATGGTTTTTGTTATATGTTACTAAATGGAATTAGGTGCCTTATTTTAGTGTCTTTCTTTGAAAATGAAATAAGTAAGAGTAATTATTAGTGTTAATTGTAAAATTTGCTTGTCATTGTTTTTTTGAGTTAACTCTTAATGGATTTATAAATATAAGATTGTGTTTTCTTAAGAAGCAATTAGATATTATTGCTAAGTTTAAATATTAGAATTGTTGTGACCACAATACCTTTAGGAAAATACTCAAATATATATAATTCTTATATTAAGTTCAAGGTTGTTACAAAAATAATTATTTATTAATGACAAAGTGATTTATAAGTGGTGAAGTATCTAATACTAGTTCAAATAATTAGTAGGATAATCCAAAATCTGAATATGACTAGATTTGTTGATTTAATTTAATTAACTGCATTGCTCTATTTGAATCTCAAAGATAAATGAAAAAAGTTAGAATTATTAAATGATATTTAAATTAAATCATGTTTATTTATTTTTTATATAAGGTTATACCTTAAGTGATACTTATAAATGATAAAAATAAATTGGACTCGTATATTTTAAATTCTTTATTCTTGAGTCCCAACTTGTAAAATAATCTTGAGGATTAAGAATAATAACCTATAATTAGGTTAAGAATTTGCATATACATTCTTGAAAATGAAAAAATGTTATTTAAATAATTCATTTAAGTTGGAATGATCCATAATATTTATGATCACAAACACCCAAGTACAAATGACTCATATTGTCATGAGTAAATGAAATAATTAGAATGGTTAATGACAATAGTATGTCTTTATAAAATAACTAAGTTGAAATATGTATAATTAAGAGTATTAAGGTCTTGTTTTACATCATATAAATTGTTAAATAAACTAATATCAAATTAAATTATACCTTCTCTTGAAGACAAATAAAACTAGTCTTAATTTATACTATGGGATGATGGTTAATTTTGTAAATGTTCACATGCATAACTTAAGAATGGTTGTTGAAACATAAATATGAAAATGAATTGTGAATTACTATAATCTGATGCATTTAAATTGATTGCATATTAACCAAGTGACACACATAGATTGGAAGAAAGGGTGTTATCTCTATTTTAAGGTATGTAGGATGGTTAATGGGTAATATGCATGAACTTAATTTGATAATGTTGAATGATATCATGGCTAATTGTGTAGTTACATCCATCATAATGAACCTAATGAAACTTATCTAAACTTTAGGAATGGATATGTGAATCTAAGCTAAATATGGAATTAGTATCAGACCAATGTACAAAGGCATAAGTTTAGTCATCCTTATGATGACCATGATATAATGATCATATGGGTAGCACTTTCATATAGTTTCATTGGTACTAAAGCTAAGTAAAATATTTTGATAAAAATTAAATATTGTATTGCTTTAAAAAATAGTCCTTTCAATGATCATTGTTTTCTATCTAAACGTTTGGTATATCTTTTTTATACAAGATTAGTATGATGATTCTTCTATTGAATCTACTTTTCCACTCACAATTGATTGTTAAAATCTTCCCTAGCCAACCCATGAGGTGTAGGCTATTGTATGGACTATACATGTTCTTAGTTGAGTTCATAATTTGGTAGTGTCTTGGTTATGAAGGTCATATAGGAATTACATGGAGAGGAGTGTGTGAATGTATTATCTATACACTGACTTAGCTCTATCTGAGTGCCAAGTGGGTGACTACTTCCTAACAAAGTCATTAATGAATTATTAACTTGATCTAGTTCTTGTGTTATATGTAACATAGTTATGGATCTCATTACATTTTTTGTGATAACTTTATTTGAAAACATTATATTTTAGTTGGATATATCAGTGTTATAAAACAATTATGGTTAGTGCATATTAATATCAGAGTAAGTTTACTACTCTAGGGAACATTGGAGAATGTTACTAGCTAATTTTCCTATTGATTTGTTATATGTTTCACCTTAATATGGTGAGAAAAAAAATATAATACTAGACAATAACTTGAGGGATGTCAACCTTGGTAGAGGTAGAGATAGAGGTAAAGGTTGTAGGGCCAATATTTTTGAAATAAAATAACCTCCTTTCAACAATGTTGGTAGTAATGTTGGATCCCTTAATCATGGTGACTGCAATCTTAATCCTAACTAGTAGGTAGTATTGAATGGGATTTTAATTGATTTAAATGCCCTTCAAAACAAGATAGAAACCCAAGAATGCAGATTGAACAACTTAGAGGGTATTCCACCTGATTATTTACTTCATAAAGAAGAAGGGCAAAATGGTGACTAAGATATCCAAGAAAACCCTATAAATATGGTCTATAACATTATTAAATAATTGAAAATGTTACCTCAACCAACCTTTTTAGGTGAATAATATAGTGATGTAATTGATGCATGGTTGGTTAACTTGCATAAGTACTTTAATCTGAATAATATTCCCTCTAATTTGAAAGCAAGGGTGGTTGTTTATAAGTTAGTTATAGATATAGATATTTGGTGAATCATTTATATTTTATATAGGGATATCAATAAATGAATCTTATTTCATCTATTTTTGAAAGATAGTTCAGGGAGAGACATCTCAACTCAAATTTTAAGAACTAATTTTTAGTTGTTAGAACAAGAAAATAAGACAATAACTGAAGATGAAAACAAGTTTTTGAACCTAATACATCATGTTAAATACATTCATGTTGAAGAAATTAAAGTGACTAGGTCAAATTTGAGATTAAATTAAATATTGATGCATGATGTCAATATGACCAACCCTAAGAATCTAAATACTACCATTAAATTTGTTCATCAAGTAGAAGAGAAAGAGAAAGCTCATCAAAAGGTAGTGTAATATTTTAATAAAAATAGATAGTAGTCTAAGATAAAAAAAAATATGTCCCATCAACCCCTTAACATTAATATATATGATAAAAACCATAGATTTACTAGGCGTACCATTGTATTTAACAAATTTCAAGGAAAAAATAAAAAATTCAAAAATCATAATTTTTCTAAGGCTATAAATTTTAAGAGAAATCAAACCCAAGGTGTTCAAAATATACCTACTAATAGGAAAAACACTCTTCTTTTATCACCCTAAAGTACGATAGTGTGATAGGAATGTGGTGATTATCATTATCATAAGGACTATCCCAAGTTAAATTTGGGTCAATCAGCTAACCACAGGGTGTATGTAATAGTGAATATAGAAACATAGATTTTCAAACAACCCTTATTGAAATCAAAGGTAAAATAAATAATATTTTCCATTTTATTTAATTTGGAAGCGATTCATAACTCTGTTAATCCTAAGATGATAAATGATTAGAAATTGAATCATTTGACATTGATGGAATGTTGGGATGTTGAGTTTGGTTTAGAAAAGATTGTGTCTATTTATAGATGTATTGAGAAAGTAAACTTAGACTTAGGTGATTATTAGACCAAAGTTAAAATTTTCATAGCTTTCCTTAGATCATATGATTTCATTCTAGGTATAGATTGGTTACAGTAGCATAAATCCAATATAGACTAATGTAGTAAAGTGGTAAATTATTGTGATGACATGGGAAATTTAATAGCGATACAAGGTGTTCTAAAGTCTAAAGTACTCAAATGACTATCAACTTTATAGTTGAATAAATTTGTGTGTAAGGGTTACAAATTGTATTCTATATAAATGTAGGAAACAACACCTATAACTAAAATAACATTTCAAGAATATCCATTTTTACAACAATTTTATGTTGTTTTTCCAAAAATATTATATGGTTTTCCTCCTAAGAGGAAATTTTATTTTTTCTATTGATATAATGCTAGGGGTAGCCCCTAAATCTAAGGCACATTACTACATAAATGTAGAATAATTTTATGAACTTAATGCTTAATTACAAGAGCTACTAGAAAATGGTAGGATTAGGTCAAGTATGTCAGCTTGGGGTATACTTGTGGTCTTTGTGAAAAAGAATAATAGAACCTTGAGGTTATGTGTTGACTGCTACATGATTAATAAGTTTACTATCAAGAATCATTATCCTTTTTCAAGGATAGATTATCTATTTGATAAAATTAAAGATGAATCTATATTTTCTAAGATAAATATAAGATTATGCTATCATTAGCTAAGAATCAAAGAAGAAGACATCCATAAAACTGCTTTCTAAACTCAGTATGGATATTAAAAGTTTATAGTAATTCCCTTTGGTCTAACTAATGGAACTACTACATTTATGAATATAATGAATAGTGTATTTAGAGATATTCTAGACAAGTTTTTTCTAGTTTTTCTTGATGACATATTGATCTATTATAAGAATGCATTTGATCATGAATAGAATTTGTATTTAGTGTTGTAAAGACTAAGGAAACATAAATTACTTGGTATGATATCTAAGTGTGTTTTATTTCAAAGTGAGATTAATTATTTAGGTCACATAATATATAACGCTAGTATTTTTATTTATCTATCTAAGATTAAGGCTGTCTAAGAATGATCTAATCCTAAAAACATACATTAAGTACACAACTTTATGGGACAGGTTAGTTATTATAGAAGGTTTGTTGATTTTTTTTTCAAAATTGGCTAACCTAAATAAATTCCTTGCAACCCAAGAGTAATAATTTCTTATAGACTTCTAAGTGTGACCAAGATTTTCAAAATATTAAATAAATGTTAACAATAGAACCTATACTTATTGTACCAAAACTTAATGGTAATTTTGAAATATGGGCTAATGCATCAAAAAAAGTCTTGGGTGGTGTGTTAATCCAATATGGACAATTCATGTCTTATGAGTCATGAAAGCTAAAGGATCATGAGAAAAATTACACCAATTATGAACTTAAACTTGCTACCATTGTACATGATTTGAAGCAATGGAAACCCATTTTACTAGGTAAGCATTTTGAAGTAAAATTTGATCATCATAGCATGAAATGCTTATTTTCCTATGATGATTTAAATGCATGCCATCATAGATGGATGGAGTTTTTGAGAAATTTGGATATGAATATTTCTTATGTGAAAGATAATTAGAATCATGTTAGTGATGCACTTAATCGATAAATGTATCTCATTACCTTGTATGTTATATATAATAATTTTAGAACTAAACTTATAGAATAATAGCATTTTGATTAATTTTTCCAAGAAGTGTATGTTTGGCTAAAAAGCCTATATAAAATTGTTTTTATTACTTTTATGTTGATTCTAGTAGTTTAATTAGACACAAAAATAGAATCTATGTGCCTAAGTCTTGTGACTCAAGGAACATTTTTCTAAAAGAGGTATATGCAACACCTCATTTTGTTCATCTTGGTGTCATAAAAATGATGCGTGCACTAAAAAGGTTATATTATTGGCCTAGTTTAAAACATGAAGTTACTAAATTTATGGTAAAATGTCTACAATGTTAGTGTGAAAGTTTAACATTATCATCTAGGTGGACTATTGTATCCTCATTCTCTTTAATGAGGTAAGTGGGTTTTTATTTCTCTTTATTTCATAGATGGTTGGCCAAAATATTGAAGAAAACATGATACTATTCTAGTTTTAATTGATAAATTTACCAAAGTTGGCCATTTCATTCTTATAAATTTAATTGATGATGAATTTGTGTTTGTTGAATAGTTTTTGAAATAAATAGTAAGGCTACATGCAATACTTGAAGTTATTATTTACAACATAGATAAAAATTTTACTTCAAGATTTTGGAAAACATTGACTATTTTTTGGCATAAGATCCAACTTTAGTTCATATTATCACCCATAAACATATGGTTATGTAGAAAGTCTTAATTATATTATGGAATATATATTAAGAATATATGTGATGGATCAACAAGGTAAATGGGAAGATTATTTACACTTATTTGAATTTGATTACAATAACACATATCATTTTGTGAATAAAATGACTCCATTCAAAGCTATGTATGGGTGTGAGTTTATAACTCTAGTTGGTTGGGAAAATTTATAAAAATATAACTATTTTTGGTCATGATGTTTTGTAAGAATAAGATAACTAGAAATCACAAGCTAAAATTTTAAAGTTGTCTCTAATAGACAAAAGAGTTGTACAGATTTAAAGAGGTCACCATGAGACTTTGAATTTGGTGATACTTTTTTATGTGTTAGACCACAAAAAATATCAATAAAGTTTACAAAATCTTCAAAATTGGCTCCTTAGTTTGTTGGATCCTTTGAAATTTTGGAGAAAAATAGTCTTGTTGCTTATCAACTAGCCCTTCCTCTATTGATGTCCCAAATTCACAATGTTTTTCATGTTAAATTATTAATAAAATACATGCCTAATCCTTGTCTTATTTTGGATTGGACTCACCTACAGGTTTTAGAAGAGGAAAGGATGTATTTGGCAGTAGTGATGATCCTAGACCATCATAACATTAGACTATGAAGTTATGAGATTTCCCAAATTCAGGTTTAATAGGATCCTTTGTCTCAAAAAAGTGATACTTGGGAAGATGAGAGAATTTATAATAAACACTATCCTTGGTTATTTTAATCTTTAAAATATTTATTTTTCAAATAGTGGAGGATGTCATGATCCTATTTTGTTATATTTGTGTTAGATGATTAGTAGTTCCACTTTTGGAATATTTAAAAACATATTATTAAACTTTTGTTTCTTATTTGATTTAGTTGTATAATTTGTTATATTATTATGTTTTTTTCTTGGTAGGACATTTTTATGTTATAAACATTTATATTGTTTGAGGATATTAAATATTATTGAATTTACTGATTTATTATTTTAGTTTAGTTGGATTACTATTTATTTTTTTATGATTATCTAGTGCATTTATTGCTCTTTATATGTCTAGATATAGTTGATGGTCTATTTTGTGACTATATGGACAAGTACATGATATAGGTTGCATTTATATCTAAGCTATCAATTAATATCGAAAAAAATAAAGAAAATGAAGTAGTGAGCTTTAATAACAATTTGAGCTTTTGTTGTTCTTGTTCTCTCTTGCAAGTTGTCATTTTTATTACTTATTTGACTTGACATGGTTGTGTTTATCTTTTAGCTTAACTTCATTTTATGTGCATGAATATGTTGATATATTATCTGATTTAAGCTTGGATGTTTATCCTCTTTGAATGTCTTCAAGTTTTTGTTTAACTTAGAAGTCTTTGTTCTTAAATGTCATCCCTTTTGAATATGGACTTAGCCCTATTTTGGACTTGTGGATGTTAATTTTCTTTGAATGGAATTAAAATTATTGATAAGTCTTATGGTATGTTGTTTTGGACTATTGGTGGCATTCAATTATTGACTTGTTCTTGGTCACCTTCTAGTCTAAAAAGAGGGACCACAAGTTTCATGTAATTTGCATTAGCTTGTTTGTTTTGTGATTGGCATCAACTTAGGAAAATGGCTTTGGCTTGACCCTCTATGCAAAATAATTTGAGATGTTTCCATCGAGGTTTATTTTTGTCATTTATAAAATATATCAACTCATGTGGAAGAGCCTTAGCTTAAGGAAACTCTATCAAATTTTTGTCTTGGTGTCTACCATGGGAAGTAATGAGGAAGTTATGGACATTAAACATGCAACTTTTTCTTGGAGGAGGAACTAAAGACTCATAACTATCTTGTCGACACCAAAGAATAAAATACTTAAGAGTTTTTAGTTGATCTTGCATTTTTAAAATTATAGATTCATCTTCTTTACTTAACACACTGGGATTTTGGACTATGCGTAAGGAAGAATTTGAACTCTTGATTTTTTGTTGTATAAATCCAAGTAATTTTTGCCCTAAATTATTACTTAAAATTTTAAAGGTCAACTATGGAATTTTGTTTTTATTTTTCTACATGGAAGCATATGAAGTTGGTTTATTGGGAATAAAATGATGAGTGGTTTATTCTAGGTTTATTTGATTTTTTTTTTTTTAAACCTAGGTTACCATGTGATGGTTTGAACCTGTGACTTATTATATTTCATTATCATGTTATCATGTAGCTATTTTAGATTACAACTATGGAAATATACACATGTTTAGTTTTTGGAGTGTGTTTTTATTTACCTCTAGGGTTTTGAATAATGGTTATATGTCTTTGAGGTGGACATGGAAATGACTTTGTTGGTTTACTATTACCATTAAAAAGTAACTATTTTGATGTGTTATTTATTTCATGGGTTTTTACAATAATTTCATATTATTTTTTAATTAAATAATTCCTATCTGCTAGATTATGGTTGTACATTTTGTTCAATGCTACGATCATTTTGACGATAATATTAAGGAAGAGTAATGAGGGTTTGAATTAAAATATTGATTTTATTTTATTGTTTATTTATTATTTAAATTTTGAGTTAATTTGGATGTTAGTTTCTTGACTTAGTTTTATTGACACTATTTATTTATCAATTTCTTTATGACTGCAAGTTGTAATCATGATTTTTGGCAATATGTGCATGAATCTTTTGGGGGTTTACTTATAAGATGAATTAATTTATATAAGTTATCTTTTATGACTTAATGGTTTAGGGTTTAATTAGTTGAATGAAATTATACATGTTTGATTTAAGGACTATTATATTTAGGGTTCTAAGTATGATGTGGTACTTGATGGTAGTGTTTTATTATTTTTTTGAATAAGACTGCTTGGGTCTTCAAATATTTTATACTTGATGACATTTTTAGTGATCATCTTGATTTTATTCCACTACTATTTAAGTTTTGTTTTATAAATATTATTGTGCATATTCTTTTATTTCTAACAATAGTGTAGTTGAATTTACTTTTATGTGTTAAATAAAATAAAATCTTGATATTTATAAGTGTGACTAATTGGTTACAAATGTAAGTCCTAATATATGAAAGCTCAAGTGAAGAGTTGTTGTATTTAATATAAATCAAAGGATACTATTTTTATTAGTCAATACTATAAATGATTTTATTAATTTGTTTTTTGTTAAATTGGTTATTGTGATGTTAAATCTGTAAATGTTTGTTGTATCCTTTCTCCATATTTACTTGGCTACCCATATCTACATCCAACTAATGGTTGGGATGGTCTATGTCCACTTATGGTTGGGATCATTGGGACTGGAGAGGTGTGTTTTTTTATGGAATCTACATGCAAAATATTGATTTGATTGAACTTCTTTAGGATTCACATTCCTTATGAGTAGTGAAAGTGAATTTGATGGAGTTTGTTTTGTAAAATGAATCAAAGGAGTTTAGATATTATATTTTACAATATTAATTGGTTAAAGTTGATGATTTGAATTATTTTATTTAGTGATATTGTTAAAATTCATAAATAGGTTTATTTTTGTATTTAAGTTGCTTTATAATTTATAAGATTTATGTTGTTCTTTATCATATTATTTGAATAAGTATAATGTTATATATAACTCTTTAAGGAACTTTTTGTTTCATTTAGACATTTTTAAAATATTAATTTAGTGTAATTTTGTATATACAAGAAGTTGTCTTCATGAGTTAATAATATTGGATCTTAAAGTATTAAGATATAAACTATGAAATAAGGTTTTTGTTATATGTTATTGAATGGAACCAGGTGCCTTATTTTAGTTTCTTTCTTCGAGAATGATATATGTAAGAGTAATTAATAGTGTTAATTGTAAAAATTGTTTGTATTTTGTCTATTGAGTTATATTTTGATGGAGTTATAATTATAAGAGTGTGTTATCTTAATAAGTAATTAGTTATTGTTACTAAGTTTAAATATTGGAATTGTTGTGACCACAATACCTTTAGAAAAATACTCAAGTATATCTAATTATAATATTGTGTTGAAGTTTATTACATAAAATTAATTATTTATAAATGAAAAAGTGATTTAGAAGTGGTGAAGTATTGAATACTAGTTCAAATACTTAGTAGGATAATCCAAAATCTGAATATGACTAGATTTGTTGTTTTAATTTAATTAACTGCATTGCTCTATTTGAATATCAAAGATAAATGAAAAAAGTTGAAATTATTAAATTATATTTAAATTAAATCATGTTTTTAATTTTTTATATAAGGTTATACCTTAAGTGATACTTATAAATGATAAAAATAAATTGGACTCATATCTTTTAAATTCTTTATTCTTGAGTCCCAACTTGTAAAATAATCTTGAGGATTAGGAATAATAACCTATAATTAGGTTAAGAATTTGCATATACATTATTGAAAATGAAAAAATGCTATTTAAATAATTCATTTAATTGGGAATGATCCATAATATTTATGATCACAAACACCCAAGTACAAATGACTCATATTGTCATGAGTAAATGAAATAATTAGAATGGTTAATGACAATAGTATGTCTTTATAAAATAACTAAGTTGAAATATGTATAATTAAGAGTATTAAGGTCTTGTTTTACATCATATAAATTGTTAAATAAACTAATATCAAATTAAATTATACCTTCTCTTGAAGACAAATAAAACTAGTCTTAATTTATACTATGGGATGATGGTTAATTTTGTAAATGTTCACATGCATAACTTAAGAATGGTTGTTGAAACATAAATATGAAAATAAATTGTGAATTACTATAATCTGATTCATTTAAATTGATTGCATATTAACCAAGTGACACACATAGATTTGAAGAAAGGGTGTTATCTCTATTCTAAGGTATGTAGGATGGTTAATGGGTAATATGCATGAACTTAATTTGATAATGTTGAATGATATCATGGATACTTGTGTAGTTACATCCATCATAATGAAGCTAATGAAACTTATCTAAAATTTAAGAATGGATATGTGAATCTAAGATAAATATGGAATTATTATCAAACCAATGTACAAAGGCATAAGTTCAGTCATCCTTATGATGACCATGATATAATGATCATATGGGTAGCACTTTCATATAGTTTCATTGGTACCAAAGCTAAGTAAAATATTTTGATAAAAATTAAATATTGTATTGCTTTAAAAAATAGTCCTTTCAATGATCATTGTTTTCTATCTAAACGTTTGGTATATCTTTTTTATACAAGGTTAGTATGATGATTCTTCTATTGAATCTACTTTTCCACTCACACTTGATTGTTAAAATCTTCCCTAGCCAACCCATGAGGTGTAGGCTATTGTATGGACTATACATGTTCTTAGTTGAGTTCATAATTTGGTAGTGTCTTGGTTATGAAGGTCATATAGGAATTACATGGAGAGGAGTGTGTGAATGTATTATTTATACACTGACTTACCTCTATCTGAGTGCCAAGTGGGTGACTACTTCTTAACAAAGTTATTAATGAATTATTAACTTGATCTAGTTCTTGTGTTATATGTAACATAGTTATGGATCTCATTACATTTTTTGTGATAACTTTATTTGAAAACATTATATTTTAGCTGGTTATATCAGTGTTATAAAACAATTATGGTTAGTACATATTAATATCAGAGTAAGTTTACTACTCTAGGGAACATTGGGGAATGTTACTAGCTAATTTTCCTATTGATTTGTTATATGTTTCACCTTAATATGGTGAGAAAAAAAAATATAATACTAGACAATAACTTGAGGGATGTCAACCCTGGTAGAGGTAGAGATAGATGTAAAGGTTGTAGGGCCAATATTTTTGAAATAAAATAACCTCCTTTCAACAATGTTGGTAGTAATGTTGGATCCCTTAATCATGGTGACTGCAATCTTAATCCTAACTAGTAGGTAGTATTGAATGGGATTTTAATTGATTTAAATGCCCTTCAAAACAAGATAGAAACCCAAGAATGCAGATTGAACAACTTAGAGGGTATTCCACCTAATGATTTACTTCATAGAGAAGAAGGGCAAATTGGTGACTAAGATATCCAAGAAAACCCTATAAATATGGTCGATAACATTATTAAATAATTGAAAATGTTACCTCAACCAACCTTTTTAGGTGAATAATATAGTGATGTAATTGATGCATGGTTGGTTAACTTGCATAAGTACTTTAATCTGCATAATATTCCCTCTAATTTGAAAGCAAGGGTGGTTGTTTATAAGTTAGTTATAGATATAGATATTTGGTGAATCATTTATATTTTATATAGGGATATCAACAAATGAATCTTATTTCATCTATTTTTGAAAGATAGTTCAGGGAGAGACATCTCAACTCAAATTTTAAGAACTAATTTTTAGTTGTTAGAACAAGAAAATAAGACAATAACTGGATATGAAAACAAGTTTTTGAACCTAATACATCATGTTAAATACATTCATGGTGAAGAAATTAAAGTGACTAGGTCAAATTTGAGATTAAAGTAAATATTGATGCATAATGTCAATATGACCAACCCTAAGAATCTAAATACTACCATTAAATTTGTTCATCAAGTAGAAGAGAAAGAGAAAGCTCATCAAAAGGTGATGTAATATTTTAATAAAAATAGATAGTAGTCTAAGATAAAAAAAAAATATGTCCCATCAACCCCTTAATATTAATATATATGATAAAAACCATAGATTTACTAGGAGTACCATTGTATTTAATAAATTTCAAGGAAAAAATAAAAACTTCAAAAATCATAATATTTCTAAGGCTATAAATTTTAAGAGAAATCACACCCAAGGTGTTCAAAATATACCTTCTAATAGGAAAAACACTATTCTTTTATCACCCTAAAGTACGATAGTGCGATAAGAATGTGGTGATAATCATTATCATAAGGACTATCCCAAGTTAAATTTGGGTCAATCAGCTAACGACAGGGTGTATGTAATAGTGAATATAGAAACATAGATTTTATAACAACCCTTATTGAAATCAAAGGTAAAATAAATAATATTTTCCATTTTATTTAATTTGGGAGCGAGTCATAACTTTTTTAATCCTAAGATGATAAATGATTAGAAATTGAATCATTTGACATTGATGGCATGTTGGGATGTTGACTTTGGTTTAGAAAAGATTGTGTCTATTTATAGATGTTTTGAGAAAGTAAACTTAGACTTAGGTGATTATTAGACCAAAATTAAAATCTTCATAGCTCTCCTTAGATCATATGATGTCATTCTAGGTATAGATTGGTTATAGTAGCATAAATCCAATATAGACTAATGTAGTAAAGTGGTAAATTATTGTGATGACATGGGAAATTTAATAGCGATACAAGGTTTTCTAAAGTCTAAAGTACTCAAATGACTATCAACTTTATAGTTGAATAAATTGTGTGTAAGGGTTACAAATTGTGTTCTATATAAATGTAGGAAACAACACCTATAACTAAAATAACATTTCAATAATATCCATTTTTACAACAATTTTATGTTGTTTTTCCAAAAAAATCATATGGTTTTCCTCCTAAGAGGAAATTTTATTTTTTCTATTGATGTAATGCTAGGGGTAGCCCCTAAATCTAAGGCACATTACTACATAAATGTAGAATATTTTTATGAACTTAATGCTTAATTATAAGAGCTACTAGAAAATGGTAGGATTAGGTCAAGTATGTCAGCTTGGGGTATACTTGTGGTCTTTGTGAAAAAGAAGAATAGAACCTTGAGGTTATGTGTTGACTGCTACATGATTAACAAGTTTACTATCAAGAATCATTATCCTTTTTCAAGGATAGATTATCTATTTGATAAAATTAAAGATGAATCTATATTTTCTAAGATAAATATAAGATTATGCTATCATTAGCTAAGAATCAAAGAAGAAGACATCCATAAAACTGCTTTCTAAACTCAGTATGGATATTAAACATTTATAGTAATTCCCTTTGGTCTAACTAATGGACCTACTACATTTATGAATATAATGAATAGTGTATTTAGAGATATTCTAGACAAGTTTTTTCTAGTTTTTCTTGATGACATATTGATCTATTATAAGAATGCATTTGATCATGAATAGAATTTGTATTTAGTGTTGTAAAGACTGAGGAAACATAAATTACTTGGTATGATATATAAGTGTGTTTTATTTCAAAGTGAGATTAATTATTTAGCTCACATAATATCTAACTCTAGTATTTTTATTTATCTATCTAAGATTAAGGCTATCTAAGAATGGTCTAATCCTAAAAGCATACATTAAGTACACAACTTTATGGGACAGGTTAGTTATTATAGAAGGTTTGTTGATTTTTTTTTCAAAATTGGCTAACCTAAATAAATTCCTTACAACCCAAGAGTAATAATTTCATTTAGACTTCTAAGTGTGACCAAGATTTTCAAAATATTAAATAAATGTTAACAATAGAACCTATACTTATTGTACCAAAACTTAGTGGTAATTTTGAAATATGGGCTAATGCATCAAAAAAAGTCTTGGGTGGTGTGTTAACCCAATATGTGGAATTCATGTCTTATGAGTCATGAAAGCTAAAGGATCATGAGAAAAATTACACCAATTATGAACTTAAACTTGCTACCATTGTACATGATTTGAAGCAATGGAAACCCTTTTTACTAGGTAAGCATTTTGAAGTAAAATTTGATCATCATAGCATGAAATACTTATTTTCCTATGATGATTTAAATGCATGCCATCATATATGGATGGAGTTTTTGAGAAATTTGGATATGAATATTTCTTATGTGAAAGATAATTAGAATCATGTTATTGATGCACTTAATCGATAAATGTATCTCATTACCTTTTATGTTATATATAATAATTTTAGAACTAAACTTATAGAATAATAGCATTTTGATTAATTTTTCCAAGAAGTAAGTGTATGTTTGGCTAACAAGCCTATATAAAATTGTTTTTATGACTTTTATGTTGACTCTAGTAGTTTAATTAGACACAAAAATAGAATCTATGTGCCTAAGTCTTGTGACTCAAGGAACATTTTTCTAAAAGAGGTATATGCAACACCTCATTTTCTTCATCTTGGTGTCATAAAAATGATGCGTGCACTAAAAAGGCTATATTATTGGCCTAGTTTAAAACATGAAGTTACTAAATTTATGGTAAAATGTCTACAATGTTAGTGTGAAAGTTTAACATTATCATCTAGGTGGACTATTGTATCCTCATTCTCTTTAATGAGGTAAGTGGGTTTTTATTTCTCTTGATTTCATAGATGGTTGGCCAAAATATTGAAGAAAACATGATACTATTCTAGTTTTAATTGATAAATTTACCAAAGTTGGCCATTTAATTCTTAGAAATTTAACTGATGATGAATTTGTGTTTGTTGAATAGTTTTTGAAATAAATAGTAAGGCTACATGGCATACCTGAATTTATTATTTACAACATAGATAAAAATTTTACTTCAAGATTTTGGAAAAAATTTACTATTTTTTGGTATAAGATCCAACTCTAGTTCATATTATCACCCATAAACATATGGTTATGTAGAAAGTCTTAATTAGATTATGGAATATATTTTAAGAATGTATGTGATGGATCAACAAAGTAAATGGGAAGATTATTTACACTTATTTGAATTTGATTACAATAACACATCATTTTGTGAATAAAATGACTCCATTCAAAGCTATGTATGGGTCTGAGTTTATAACTCTAGTTGGTTGGGAAAGTTTATAAAAATATAACTATTTTTGGTCATGATGTTTTTTGTAAGAATAAGATAGATAACTAGAAATCACAAGATAAAATTTTAAAGTTGTCTCTAATAGACAAAAGAGTTGTACAGATTTAAAGAGGTCACCATGAGACTTTGAATTTGGTGATACTTTTTTTATGTGTTAGACCACAAAAAATATCAATATAGTTTACAAAATCTTCAAAATTGGCTCCTTAGTTTGTTGGACCCTTTGAAATTTTGGAGAAAAATAGTCTTGTTGCTTATCAACTAGCCCTTCCTCCATTGATGTCGCAGATTCACAATGTTTTTCATGTTAAATTATTAATAAAATACATGCCTAATCCTTGTCTTATTTTGGATTGGACTCACCTACAGGTTTTAGAAGAGGAAAGGATGTAGTTGGCACTAGTGATGATCCTAGACCATCATAACATTAGACTATGAAGTTATGAGATTTCCCAAATTCAGGTTTAATAGGATCCTTTGTCTCAAAAAAGTGATACTTGGGAAGATGAGAGAATTTATAATAAACACTATCCTTGGTTATTTTAATCTTTAAAATATTTATTTTTCATATAGGGGAGGATGTCATGATCCTATTTTGTTATATTTGTGTTAGATGATTAGTAGTTCCACTTTTGGAATATTTAAAAACATATTATTAAACTTTTGTTTCTTATTTGATTTAGTTGTATAATTTGTTATATTATTATGTTTTTTTCTTGGTAGGACATTTTGATGTTATAAACATTTATATTGTTTGAGGATATTAAATATTATTGAATTTACTAATTTATTATTTTAGTTTAGTTGGATTACTATTTATTTTTTATGATTATCTAGTACATTTATTGCTCTTTATATGTCTAAATATAGTTGATGGTCTATTTTGTGACTATATGGACAAGTACATGATATAGGTTGCATTTATATCTAAGCTATCAATTAATATGGAAAAAAATAAAGAAAATGAAGTAGTGAGCTTTAATAACAATTTGATCTTTTGTTGTTCTTGTTCTCTCTTGCAAGTTGTCATTTTTATTACTTATTTGACTTGACATGGTTGTGTTTATCTTTTATCTTAACTTCATTTTATATGCATGAATATGTTGATATATTATCTGATTTAAGCTTGGATGTTTATCCTCTTTGAATGTCTTCAAGTTTTTGTTTGACTTAGAAGTCTTTGTTCTTAAATGTCATCCCTTTTGAATATGGACTTAGCCCTATTTTGGACTTGTGGATGTTAATTTTCTTTGAATGGAATTAAAATTATTGATAAGTCTTATGGTATGTTGTTTTGGACTATTGGTGGCATTCAATTATTGACTTGTTCTTGGTCACCTTCTAGTCTAAAAAGAGGGACCACAAGTTTCATGTAATTTGCATTAGCTTGTTTGTTTTGTGATTGGCATCAACTTAGGAAAATGGCTTTGGCTTGACCCTCTATGCAAAATAATTTGAGATGTTTCCATAGAGGTTTATTTTTGTCATTTATGAAATATATCAACTCATGTGGAAGAGCCTTAGCTTAAGGAAACTCTATCAAATTTTTGTCTTGGTGTCTACCATGGGAAGTAATGAGGAAGTTATGGACATTAAACATGCAAATTTTTCTTGGAGGAGGAACTAAAGACTCATAAATATATTGTGGACACCAAAGAATAAAATACTTAGGAGTTTTTATTTGATCTTGCATTTTTAAAATTATAGATTCATCTTCTTTACTTAACACACTGGGATTTTGGACTATGAGTAAGGAATAATTTGAACTCTTGATTTTTTGTTGTATAAATCCAAGTAATTTTTGCACTAAATTATTGCTTAAAATTTTAAAGGTCAACTATGGAATTTTGTTTTTATTTTTCTACATGGAAGCATATGAAGTTGGTTTTTTGGGAATAAAATGATGAGTGGTTTATTCTAGGTTTATTTTTTTTTTTTTTTTAAAACCTATGTTACCATGTGATGGTTTGAACCTATGACTTATTATCTTTCATTATAATGTTATCATGTAGCTATTTTAGATTACAACTATGGAAATATACACATGTTTAGTTTCTGGAGTGTGTTTTTATTTACCTCTAGGGTTTTGAATAATGGTTATATGTCTTTGAGGTGGACATGGAAATGACTTTGTTGGTTTACTATTACCTTTAAAAAGTCACTGTTTTGATGTGTTATTTATTTCATGGGTTTTTACAATAATTTCATATTATTTTTTAATTAAATAATTCCTATCTGCTAGATTATGGTTGTACATTTTGTGCAATGCTACGATCATTTTGTGGATAATATTAAGGAAGTGTAATGAGGGTTTGAATTAAAATATTGATTTTATTTTATTTTTTATTTATTATTTAAATTTTGAGTTAATTTGGATGTTAGTTTCTTGACTCAGTTTTATTGACACTATTTATTTATCAATTTCTTTATGACTGCAAGTTGTAATCATGATTTTTGGCAATATGTGCATGAATATTTTGGGGGTTTACTTATAAGATGAATTAATTTATATAAGTTATCTTTTATGACTTAATGGTTTAGGGTTTAATTAGTTGAATGAAATTATACATGTTTGATTTAAGGACTATTATATTTAGGGTTCTAAGTATGATGTGGTACTTGATGGTAGTGTTTTATTATTTTTTTGAATAAGACTGCTTGGGTCTTCAAATATTTTATACTTGATGACATTTTTAGTGATCATCTTGATTTTATTCCACTACTATTTAAGTTTTGTTTTATAAATATTATTGTGCATATTCTTTTATTTCTAACAATAGTGTAGTTGAATTTATTTTTATGTGTTAAATAAAATAAAATCTTGATATTTATAAGTTTGACTAATTGGTTACAAATGTAAGTCCTAATATATGAAAGCTCAAGTGAAGAGTTGTATTTAATATAAATCAGAGGATACTATTTTTATTAGTCAATACTATCAATGATTTTATTAATTTATTTTTTGTTAAATTGGTTATTGTGATGTTAAATCTGTAAATGTTTGTTGTATCCTTTCTCCATATTTACTTGGCTACCCATATCTACATCCAACTAATGGTTGGGATGGTCTATGGCCACTTATGGTTGGGATCATTGGGACTGGAGAGGTGGGTTTTTTTATGGAATCTACATGCAAAATATTGATTTGATTGAACTTCTTTAGGATTAACATTCCTTATGAGTAGTGAAAGTGAATTTGATGGAGTTTGTTTTGTAAAATGAATCAAACGAGTTTAGATATTATATTTTACAATATTAATTGGTTAAAGTTGATGATTTGAATTATTTTATTTAGTGTTATTGTTAAACTTCATAAATAGGTTTATTTTTGTATTTAAGTTGCTTTATAATTTATAAGATTTATGTTGTTCTTTATCATATTATTTGAATAAGTATAATGTTATATATAACTCTTTAAGGAACTTTTTGTTTCATTTAGACATTTTTAAAATATTACTTTAGTGTAATTTTGTATATATAAGAAGTTGTCTTCATGAGTTAATGATATTGGATCTTAGAGTATTAAGATATAAACTATGAAATAAGGTTTTTGTTATATGTTATTGAATGGAATCAGGTGCCTTATTTTAGTTTATTTCTTCGAGAATGATATATGTAAGAGTAATTAATAGTGTTAATTGTAAAAATTGTTTGTATTTTGTCTATTGAGTTAGATTTTGATGGAGTTATAATTATAAGAGTGTGTTATCTTAATAAGTAATTAGTTATTATTACTAAGTTTAAATATTGGAATTGTTGTGACCACAATACCTTTAGCAAAATACTCAAGTATATCTAATTATAATATTGTGTTGAAGTTTATTACATAAAATTAATTATTTATAAATGAAAAAGTGATTTAGAAGTGGTGAAGTATTGAATACTAGTTCAAATACTTAGTTGAATAGTCCAAAATTTCAATATGATTATATTTGTTGATTTAATTCAATTACCTACCTTACTCTATTTACATATTAAAGATAAATGGAAAAAAATTAACATTAGTCAATGATATTAAAATGAAAGTGTGTTTTTATATTTTTAATATAATTTTATGCCTTAAGTGATACTTGGAAATGATAAAAACAAACTAGAATCGTATCTTTTGAATGTTTTATTCTTTATTCACAACTTGTAAATTAATCTTTAGATTTATGAACAATAAGCTACAATCAAGTTAATAATTTTTATATACATTATTCAAAAGGAAATAATTTTGTTAAATCATGAATTTAATTGGGAATGATGCATAATATTTATGATCACAAACACCCAATTACAAATGACTCTTATTGTCATGAGTAAATAGAATAATTACAAAGATTAACGACAATAGTATGTCTTTTTTAAATAAATAAGTTGAAATAATTATACTTAATATTCTTAGGGACTTGGTTTAAATCATATAAATTGCTAAATAAACTAAGATGAAACTGAATTATTGGTACCTTATTTTAAACGCAAACAAACCTAATCTCAATTTTTACTATGGGTTGATGGTGAATTTTATGAACATTCACATGTAGAACTTAAGCATGGTTGTTAAAACATAAATATAAAAATAAATTTGTATTACCATAATATAATACATTTACATCACTCGCATATTGACCAAGTGATGCATATGGATTGGAAGTAAGGGTTTTATCTCTATTCCAAGGTTTACAAGATGGTTAATGGCCAACATTCATGAGCTTAATTTGAAAATTATATGTGATGTGATGGCTACTTGTGTAGTTACATCCATCATGATGAACCTAATGAAAATTGTATAAGCCTTCATAATGTAAGTATAAGCTAAATTTTTAATTAGTACCAAATAGTTTTACAAAGGCATAAGTGTAGGGATTTTTACAATTATCACAATACAATGATCACATGGATAACACTTTTGTGTGGTTTCATTCATATTAAAGCTATGTGAAATATTTTGATAAAAACTACTTAATATTGTATT
The DNA here is from genome assembly GCA_037957365.1 of Torreya grandis. Classification (NCBI taxonomy): domain Eukaryota; kingdom Viridiplantae; phylum Streptophyta; class Pinopsida; order Cupressales; family Taxaceae; genus Torreya; species Torreya grandis. The sequence goes on along the minus strand of JARHVA010003631.1, from coordinate 1,502,657 downwards.
GATGTTGGAAATAGTCCTTTCAATTATCATTACCTATTATTCAAATGTTTTGTATATCTTTATTATTCAAGCTTATTATGATGATTCAAATGTTGAATATGTTTCTCCAATCATAATTTATTGATTAACTACTGCTTAGCCTAATCAATGAGGTATAAACTATTTTATGGACTATGCAGGCATGCAATTGAGTTTATAAGTTAGTAACAACTTGGTTAGGTATTCCATATAGGAATTAAATAGATAGAAATGTGTGAATGTATTGTTTATACACTGACTCACCTCTTTATAACTTCTAAGTGGGTAACTATTTCTTAACAAAGTCATTGATGATTTATTAACTTAATCTAGTTTTTGTGTTGGTTGTATCATAGTTATGGATCTCGTTACATTTTTTGTGATAATTATATTTGAAAACCTTGTATTTTAGTTAATTAACTTATTATTATAAAAAATATAGCTATTATACCCACATCCTAGTAACATAAGATCCCACTTCTATCCATCATGGCCTAAAAAATTACAAAAACCTAATGATTGCAAATACAATCCCAAAAAAGATCATAAAGGGGTAAGGGGAGACCATAATTTGACAACACATTCCAAATAAAGACCACCAAGATCTTAAAATCAATATTGATGGTGGACCACCTCTTAATTTCCTTTAAACATCCTGCTGAGATATAAATTATTGGTCCATAAATCTAGCCTCACAATCAAGTTTTAATAGGTTGATAGGTGGCTATTGAAAGAGAACTTATTATTAATTCAACAACATATTGTATTCCTTGAGAGGAACCTCTAATGATGCTTTCACTTTGTTGACCTAGCTGATGCATGTTGTATACTATATGGTGAGATCCAAGATAGGTTTGGCTCCATCCTTATTTTTTTCAACATTTTTAATCATAGCCTCATCAAAATGTACCATGTGGAATTGTACTCCTCTTGAAAAAGAAAAGTGCCATCTAAGTGAAAAATAATAGTGATGCTAACTTCCTTAAAGTAAGGTTTTAGTACCTACTCTTCTCCAATGGATTGCTTGTGTCCTATGTGTTGTTTAACCAATCTTCAATAGAGTTCCCCATGCCCCCTACACATGTATGTTACAAGTTTCATTCCATGATGGATATTAGTTTTAAATCTAAAAACATGCCTTTGTGAATGATGACATCTATCTTATTTCACTTTTTATCAATGTGAATGTTCTCATCTAGGTAGTTTTAGGATCTTTGGATAATCTCCATACTCTCAAAGAGAGATCTAGTCACTTCTTTGAGGGATGCAACTAACTATGTAAGTGTTACTTTCACCATTCCAACTAGACCTATAATGAAGGTGATCTTAAAATAGGAATATAAATTCATAAATTTATACTTAATATCCTCCATAATATTTTCAAATAACTCATTAATTTCCTATAACACTAAGACTGAGTCCTCTACTACCCTCTCTTATCCACTTGTAATCCTTAATTTAGTGAGGGAGAAGAGATCCTACTCAGTCCTCGATATCACAGGCTTTCCTTCCTAATTAAATGTATTTTTGAGCACCATTTTCACCATCCCTAAGTCTTGATCAAACTATAATTAGATGTTTACGTTTCTATGATACAACATATCTAGTCTTTGTGCACCTAAATATTTAATCTACCCAACCTAATTTGGCCCATATAATGTGCCTAAAGTAATGGAAGGTGGAGCAAGAGGGGTGGTCATAGATTAAGTGGAAATTAGAAGAAATGATGAAGGAATCAAGAGTAGATATGGAATATGTAATGAAATTTAATATGGATGGGGAAGCATGGGATAAAAGGGAGGAATCATGAAAGAAGAATCCTAAGGGAACATGTAGCACTACCATTAGTATGGGGTCATAGATACCTGAGGACTAATGGTGCATAGGGTTTAAGTGTTTAAGATACATGAGGAAAGTGGTTAATTAAATATAAATCACTAAGGTATCATGGTGAGGGAAAGAGGAGTATAGGAATGATATGTAGACACTAATTAAGGATGCACATGCAATTTAGGAGAAACCACTTTTTGTTTCTTTTTTGGTCTCTTAGGTTTATTTATGATGCAAAAACTAAAGCAAAAATAGTAGAAATAACCCCTGATGAATCTTGTGAAGCTTTAATGAATATTATCAAGCTAGATTATGTGGTATAATTTTTAATAGGTATGAAAGTAGGAACTACCATAGTTGTTGGAATTCTTGGAGAGGCCATTGTTGTAATGGAAAGTTCACTTGTCAGATCCACTAGGAGAGTAGGATCACTAAGAGTTTGATATATAATAAGATCCAAATCTACCTATGGGGATATACCTATAGTCATGAAAGAAAAATAACATTATATTAGGTATTGAAGGCCAAAATTGGGTTACAGGATAAACCATGGGGACTTGGGAATTGGGGATGCCAAGTAAGGTCACAACTGAAGGAACATATGGGAATTAAGCACCTAGAATCACATGAGCATGGGTAAGAATACTAGAGGTAGGTTGTCTTAGGATGGATAAACCTTTGGTAGTTATTAAGGTTTACATGATAATGCTAATAGTTGAGGTGGATGCTCTTTGGGTAGCTGTAGACTAGTCCCTAGTCAGGATAGACTTGAGAATGCTATAAAAAAGAAGAGTATGGGCTACTTGGAGAGGGGGTGAAAATGAAAAAAATTACAATAACATGAAGTGTAATATATTGGTATGCCCTATAGTATATTTATTAGAGTTTATTTTCAATCTTATGGAACTCAATGGTTGGTTGAGTGGGTTCCTACTATAGAGGAACTAGTCTCTCCTCAAGAACTAGTTGAGCAAGAGATTAAGCCTTTATCTAACAGGCTAAATCAATATTTGTGACCACCTATACATTTTTATAATATTTTAGGTGGATATCATCACCAAGGTGGGCCTCATGGTGATAACTTATGTTGAGCCTCACATGGTTATTCCCCACATGGGATTACACTGTGTTAGTATGATCCCATTACCTATTATTCACTAGGTCCAATTTATAAGAATCCCTATGATTAGATATGGATCATAATTTAGGTATATTGTTTATTCATGAAAAGTTATCATCATAAGTAATGGTGGATATTAATTTTATCTCTAGCCAAGGTACTAGCCAAATACAACATGGTATAGCTGGTAAGTAATCTCCTACATTATAAGGTAGTTCAGGACTGTATAAGTAAATAAGAGAGGATAGCTTCAAAAAATTTAAAATATAATTATGATAATATACATATAGTACCTATAAGCTCCCATGGGTTATAGTGAATCCTAGATCTAATCTAAGAGCCTTGGCATGATATTTTCATTGATTGCCTGATACATGAATGGGTAGAAGTACTTGCATATGTCCCATATGTTATTCTAGAAGTGGTGTATGTAGAATTTTTAGAGTAATAAATGCACCATTTATTCCATTATAACCCTTTTATGGAATTATATGCACCAAAAATCTAATATGAAATAGATGCCATTGACTATATATGATATCATGTATAAATTATTTCTTGCATGATCCCCATTCACTAACTTGGTGAGTTTAAATGTGATGGGGCTACAAAAATATGGGACCTACTCCCCATTCAAGATGACACTAAAAATTGGAACCCAAAAAGTGTTGACATGAATTATATCACTTACCTCATACAAGCAATTGAGTAGAAGCATGCATGTGTGTATACCTTATCTAAAGGTTATAATTATGTATGAGTCAAGGTTCTCTTTATTTACCTACTGATTTGGGCCCTCTACTTAGTAATTAAGGGCATGATAGATGTTGGATTTATATTTCCATGCATTCATAAACTCCTTTTCATAGGTCATGGTGTAACCTAATAGGTTATAATATTACTTGACTAGAGGCCCAAAGATGTCTATGATTTTAAACTCAATGTTTAGTGATCTCATGACATCTTAACTACACTTGGAAGAGAGAAATAAGTTGGTAAAGAGGTTGGTACATGGGATAACCTTAAATTTTTTTATATTTATTTTGAGTCCTAACACTTTTAGGGTGAATTTTTCATTTGCATATTCAATATCATCATCTTTAGCCTCATAATCTTTATCATTTTTTGAATATCCTTGATCTATTGAATATCTCATTATAGTGCTAGAACCAGGTTATGCCCTATAATAAAGTATTGTCTTGGAACTCTAGTTCTTGTCTTATATTTTAAGATGAAGATAATATTGTTATATTCTATGGGATTTATCCAAAAAATTACTTAGCATAGGGTTTCATTTGGGCTATGGGTGAATTTGATTCAAAGGGCTTAGAATGATTTAAGTGCACCAACAATTGATAATGGTAAATCTAAACTTAATAGGACCTTATAGACATCTGAGTTACCCTCCATAATAATGGATTTTGTGGGATCACATTATGTGAAAAAGGCTCTAATTTTATGGCATAATTATAGGTTATCCATTTGAAAATTTGCCATTAATTCAATATTTTGAAAACTATAAACATTTATATTTAGTTGATGGTAATGGGACTCATCGAGCCATTAGATCATAATATTTATTGAGGAAAGTTAATAAATGAAAGTATCATGGGGAGTATATGAATATTATCCCTTGTGGTGTTATGAATAGTTCTAGGGCTCTCCATATGCACTATATCATTAGTGGACTCAATGAGTATTACATTGAATATATGCAATGAGGATCCATGTGTCTTAAAATATTTTCATACGTGAGTTGGCTACCTAGATGTACTATAAACACATGGAATTATATCATTATATTAGGAGTCTTGATCCATAATGTATTCTAACCTTCTTAGGGCATTCTAAGACCTTTTACCACTTGAGTGTATAAAAGTACATGGGGATCTGTTTTATTCATTAGGAATTTTTGGGCCTCTAATAATGTTGATACCATGAGATTTATATGAAATAAATGTACTTTACTCATTTTATTGGGCTTCCAAAGATTTGACAAGTTTGATAATGTGAGACTATAAAGAGGCTATGGTGCTTCCTCATTGGATTAGGATCCTGAGGTTTTGATAGGTCTAACACCATGATACTAATAGTAAACACATGACACTTCCTCATTATCTCAAGTTATGATATGTCTAATGCCATGGGACTAGGAGGAAACACATGGTACTTTATCACTAGCTAAAGCTCCTAGGGCTCTAATATGTCTTACATCATGGGACTGGAAAGAGGCATTTGAAACTTCCTCATTACTTTAGTATCCCATGGATGTAATAGGTATGATGTAGTAGAAACAATAGGAGGCATATGTTACATACTCATTATATTGAGATCCTAATATCTCTAACACCTTTGATAGTTTTGGGGACCTACGGGGATCTAATAAGTCTTATGATACGGGACTAGCAGGAAACTTGTGGTGCTTCCTCATTTTCTCATGCTATTGAGTCTATGATAGGTCTAACACCATAGGATTATAAGGAGGCATGAGTCACTTCCTCATTATCTAATGATCTCGAGGCTTTGATAGGTTTGACATCATGGGAGTGGCATGAGGCATATGGCACTTCCTCATTAGAATGGGTACCCAAGGCTTAGATAGGTCTAGCATTGTAGGAATAATAGGAGGCATGTGTTTCTTCCTCATTTGCTCAAGCTCATGAGGATATAATAGGTTTTATGTCTTATTAATGGTATGAAACATGTGGTGATTCATCATTATCTTAATCTCTTAGGGCTTTGACAAGTTTGACATGATGGGAATTGTAAGAGGCACATGCCACTTCCTCATTATCTTAGGCTATGTGGGTTATTAAAGGTCTAAGGTTGTGGTACTAGTAGGATACATTTGCACTTCCTCATTATCTTGAGATCCTAATAACTTTGATGAATCTAACAAATATAGGGCCTCTTGGGGATCTAACAAGTTCACTACCATGATACTGGTAGGAAACATGTTACACTTACATGAGGCTTCATTATTTTAGGTATTATTGTGGTAACAATTAGATGATTAAGTTTTACTGTCTCATATCATATGAAACCTATAATATTTGTGCCAAATTTTAGACCATTTGGATTTACTATGGAAAAGTTATAGTTCTTTCCTTTAGGCTATACCTATGTCACTTGCCATATGGTTCTTGACATTGCAATAGAGTTTTGGTAATATTTAGGTTATGAAATTTTGATCAGTGGTATAAACTGTAGTCTATATATATTTTCAAAAGTTTAGATCAATTGGATAAGTGTAAAAAAACTTTTGATAGTTTTGGTAACTATCATTTAACTAGAAGAAGTATTTATCTAGTCTACATAAGGTTCATAAAATTTTAGAATATATATTGTAATATTTGGGTTAAAAAAAGTTTAGTGATGAATTGAAATGTATCTTATAAGGTGTGTTTCAAATTGAGATCAATTTGATAAGTTGAGGCAAATTTATATAGTTTATGTGATTGTTATTCAACTAAAAAATACATCTATCTAACCTAACAGTTAAATACCTTATGGTAGAGTTAATGTAATAATTAGATTACTAAATTTATTAGGTTACCATAAAATGTAGTTATCTTCTTATGTTTAAAATTTTAGAGCATTAAAATTAACTAATTTAAAGTTGCATAGGTTTTAGTAATTGTCATTTTACTTTAAAATGTTTTCTATATAGTCTATGACACTTGGAAAGGTTGCTATTTACCTATGGTAATGTTTTTGAGAGTTATATGGTTAAACTTGTAAATGTGATGTAAAATTTAGTCTAAAATATAGGGTTGAAATTTCATATCAATTGGATAAATGACATTGGAGTTATGGTTGTTTTTGTAATTATTGATCAACCTAAAATATCACCTAATAGTTTATGATAATTAGGTGTTGATCTTGAAAATGTAAGACCACCCAAATATTGGACATTTTGAGAATGTTAAATAAATTTAATAGTCTCCCGCTAATTGTATGTATGTTATATGAATACTCTAATTCTATTTATATAATTAAAACTATGAAAAGGGGAAAGTTATGTGGAGGAGAGGGAGTAATATAGTACAGAATAAAATGTCTTTGGTTTTTCATGTTTTGTTTTCAAAAATAATCTTGTATGGTAGTGTGATATTTTTTATATGATCTAACCATTTTAATTATTTAATTAATGAGAATACGAATATTTTAATTACTTTTACTATCTTCATGTTTGGTCTTAATATATATGTTGTTTTAAGTGAATATCTAAACATCATGGAATTAGAGGTTATACTTAAGTGGATACCATGTTTGTGATTGTATCATTTGGTATCAAATCCATGCTTTTTTTATTATTGGGAGAAATTTTCTTGAATAATACTATAAATAAGTCTATTGGCAAGTTGTGAAAGATAAATTTGCATCATGGGAGAGATGGTACACAAAGGAAACATTGATAAAAGAGGAGGAATACCAAGAGGACCATGAGTTTTAGATTTAGTTAAGAATGCAAGAAAGGTTGGATGAAATGAAAATATCAAAATGAATAGGTTCTCATGGTGGAGACATGATTTAGGATGATGAATAAGAAGCTTAGGATATTGGTTTGGAGGACATGGGAATTGAAGATGAGACCATATTTCTTGGAGTTGTGGCAAGGCTTGATAGTAAAATAAGGATAAAAACACCTTACCATAATGGGAGTTTGAAGCCCAAAAATATTTTGGATTAGATAATAGATATTGAGAATTATTTTGACTATGAGTCTATGGAGGAATAAAATAAGGTTAAATTTTATTGCATAAATCTATAGAGTAATGCTTATTTATGGTGGGATCATGTGCAAGATGAGAGACAAATGAAAGGTAAGGATAAGATAAAATATTAGGATAAGATGGTGAAAAATATGAAGCCTAATTTTTGTCCTTTTGATTACCAAATGAATTTATTCATAAAATTAGAAAATTTGAGACAAAAGAATATCAACATTAAATATTACACTGAGGAGTTTTATAAACTCACTATAAGGGTTGGGCATACATATGATGATCACAAGAAGGTGCAAAGGTATGTGAATGGATGAAATTTTTCCATACAATATGTAATTAGTTTATTAAACCTAAGAATTATAGAGGAATATTATCTATGTGCATCAAAGGCTAATGAGAAATAAACAAGTGAAATCTTGAGGTAGAGGAAGGTCTTTTAGAGGACAAGGATTAAAAAATGGTGAGGGAGGTCAACAAAAAATATGGTGGAGAGGTGATCAATTCACAAAATCAAGATTTAGAATAGAGAGGAGGATATTATTCTATATGAAGAGAATTATATGGATGAGGTAGAGGTGGAGTTTTTGTAGGTAAGTTTTATATATATATATATATATATATATATATATATATATATATAAGTATGTTGGTTATAAATATTAAGATTTTTTAGAAAACCCTCAAAAAACTAGTAAGAGAGCTAAAGGGACAACTCATATAACCTTTGGAAATGAGGAGATTGTTGGGTCTCACATACATATAGAAGATCTAGAATAAGGAGAGGCTTTGTTGATGAATAGAATGTTTTTGAAACTAACTGAGGAGGTGAATGAAAATACATAAATAAAAATATTGTTTTAGACTATCTAAAAATATAGAGGTAAGTGTTACAAAGTTGTGATTAATATTGGTATCATAGATAATTTAGTTTCTCAATAGATGGTGGAAAAACTTGGGTTACAAAAATTGGCACATCCTACACCATACAAGTTTTCCTTGTTGCTTAAATGGCATTAGGTGCTAGTGCCAGAGTAGTGTGTGGTAAATTTTTAGATTAGTTCATATAGGGATGATATATATAATGTGACATAATGACCATGCATGTGTGTCATGTGATATTGCATAAGCCAAGTAAATTTTATAGGAGAGTTTTGCATGATAGAAGAGCAATAACCTACATGATTATGAAGGATGGAAAGAGATTCACATTAACTTCATCAAAGGATAAAGGAGATGAGGTGGAGATAAGTTCCAAAATTATGTTGGTATCTAGTCAAGAGTTTTTAAAGGTGGATAAGGAGGTAGAAACATGATTAACATTAATTTCAAATCATGTGAATGTTATGACATCCATTATGATAAGTGACTTACCTATGGAAATTTAGAATATCTTAAAATATTATGGTGATATTATGACAAGTGAATTTATAGATGGATTTCCAATTATAAAGAATATTAGTCATCATATGGATTTAGTGGAAGGATAATTTTTTGCTAAAAAGTCATCTTATAAGTTAAATATAATTGAGAATGAGGAGATAAATAATTAAGTGAAAAAAATTTTGAAGAAGGGGTCAATTTGAGAGATTATGATCCCATGCAAAGTTTTAGTAGTGTTGGCAAAAAAAGGTGGAGATTAGATAATGTGTAAAAATTCACATGTAATAAATAAGATCACCATTAAGTATAGGTTTCCATTACCAAGAATGGATGACATAATGGACTATTTGATTGGAGAGAGGTATTTCACTAAGATATATTAAAAAACTAGATATCATCAAATATGCATTAGAGAAGGTGATGAGTGGAAGACCACATTAAAGATGAATGATAAGTTATATGAGTGGTTGGTCATGCCATTTGGTTTATCAAATGATTTTATTACAATCATGATACTTGGGAATGAAGTATTGAATCCTTTCGTGGGTAATTTTTTGATAGTATAATTGGATGACATTATGATATTTAGTCATTCTACGGAGGAGAATTTAAAGAATTTCAAGTTAGTTTTGGATAAGATGAAGGAAGATAAATTGATATAAAATTGAATAAGTTTAGATTCTTTCAAGAATAAATAATATATATAGGATTTTAAATCTCAAAGGATGGGTTACAGATGGATCCTGAGAAGGTGAGGGAAATTATAGATTGGCCTTCACCATAGAGTATGTTTTAAGTGAGATGTTTCCATTGGTTTGAAAGATTATAAGAAAAAATTATCAAAAAATTCAATAATATATAAGCACTCAACATAGAGACTATGAACATCTATAATAATAAATTTTAGTGGATGATTGCAAAAGATAATAGCTTTAAATTTTTGAACACGAAGGTGACGAAACATCTAAGTTAGCCTTACCATATTTTAGAGAGGTGTTTCAAGTTTATTATGATGCAAGTAAAACAATTATAAGAGTGGTGTTGAGTTAGGAAGGTAAGCCCATAACCTATTTTAGTGATAATTTGAATGAACCTAACATGGAGTATTTGGTATATGACCAATAAATCTATGCAATGGTGCAAGATCTCAAGAAGTGGTGGAATTACTTATTACTAAAGGATTTCATTTTATACATAGAAAATCATGCTTTGAAATTCATAAATAACCAAGGTAAGATAAATCAATGACACATTAAATGGGTATAATTTCTTCAAATATATTGTTCTATTTTGAAACATATTAGTGAAAAGTCCAATAAGGTATCAGATGCCTTGAGTACGTGAGCTTTTGTAGTGGATGAACTAAGGGTGGAAGTCATTGGATTTGAATCCATGATAGAGTTGTATGAAGAAGACTTGGATTTTTGAGATACATGTGAAGCATGTAATAATCCAAAAAACATATAAATAACTCTATGGTTAGATTACATGGTTAAATATGGATTGTTGTTCAAGTAAAAGAATTTGTGCATACCTCAAGGTTCCATGTGAGAAAACCTATTGAAAGAAAAACATAGTGGAGGTCTATCTAGTCATTTTGGGTATAATAATACTTTGATACATCTAAGTGACAAGTATTATTGACATTATATTATTAAAAATGTAAATAATTTTGTGTATAAATGTAGACTTTGCCAACATGATAAGGGAAAAAGTCAAAATGCTAGTTTGTATCAGTGATTTCTTATTGCTAATAAACTATTAAATGTATTAAGTATGGAATTTATTCTTAGATTGCCAAGAACACAATGAGCTAATGATTCAATATTTTTTGGTGTTGATATATTTTTTAAGATTCATCACTTTAGAACATTTAAGAATACTAGTGATGCCACACATTTAAAATTTGGTCTTTCAATAAGTTGTGAGATTGCATGGGTTTTCAAGAAGTATTGTATTGGACATAGATATAAAGTTTGTTGGTAAATTTTTTAGGATTTTATGGAAGAATTTATAAATAAGGTGAGACTTAAGCTCATCTTATCAACCTTAAACAAATAGACAAATAAATTTTTTGAGTCAGTGTTTTGGTAATTTATTGAGATTTTTAGTTGGTGACAATCCCAAATATGGGATTTGATGTTAGCACGTGTTGAGTTTGATTAAAATGACTTTGTATTCCAAATTATAGTTTTGAGTCATATTAAAATAGTGTATTGGAGTAGACCTAAAGGTGTATGTGAGTTGAGGATTACTATTGAGATGATTAGGCTAAGTGCAGAAGGTGAATAATATGCCCAAGTTATGCACAATCTGCATAATAAAGTCAAGAAGAGACTTGAAGAGAGTGTTATAAAATACAAGAAAAATACTAATATGCAAAGGAGAGAATTGAATTTTTAGGTTGGGGACTTGGTTTTCTCACATTTATGTAAGGATAGGTTTCCAAAAGGTGAGTACAAAAAACTTAAGTGGAATAATATTAGCTACAATAATTTGAGGAAGTTCTCAGCTAATGCTTATGAATTGGAATTTATGGTTAGAGTAGGATTATTACTTATATTTAATGTAAAATATTTGTACCCATACAATGAGGCATAACTGACTGATAAAATATATATTTTCAATCATATATTGGATAAAATAGTTTCCACAAGTAGATAAAGAAGAAATGGAATCCATTCTTGAAATTTGAATTGGAAAGAAGGCAAGTGAAAATGAGTATTTTGAGTGCTTGGTCAAGTGTAAGGATGGATAAGATAAATATGTAACTTAAATAAATTCATCTAAAGTTTAAAAACATGGTAAAACTATATATGATCTCATAACATGCTCATGAGCAAGAGTTCATGGACATCTTCATTACCCTACGTGTCTAATGTAAGATAATCCAAGGTGAATCAGAATATTGAAACAACAAAAAATATGTTCGCTTAGGTTTTTATTTATTTTTTGGTCTATCACATTATTTAATTAATATTTTTAACCTCTTTTGAGGATTTTTTAAAATTATTCCTTATTACAAATAATGTGAAAATATATTTTTCAAAATTTTATCAGTTTGTATGGACTATCAAGGCGTGGGTATTTTTTGGTAATGATTATTCAAATGTGGTAAGAATCAGATGCTAAAATTTTGTAATGTCATAGAATATGACACTTAAAACATATGTACCAAGTTTTAGATCATTTGGAGTTACCATAGTGGCATACCAACTATTACACTAGTAGGAGGTTTTTTTACATGTTATAATGTTATAGAAGTAATTGGATGTATAAACTTTCTGGCACCATACAACCTAATACTTATAACCTCTTCATAAAATTTCAAGTCATTTAGAGTCATTATGGAGGCATACCAAATATTACATTAGTAGGATATTTCCTTACTTGTGGTAATATTATAGTAATACTTGGATGATTAGATTTTATGGGTTCATGTAATATGACACCTAAAATACCTATACAATATTTTAGATGATTTGGAGTTACCATATAATTTTTTTGATTATTTCTTTTGGGCTATGTCTACATCACTTGGCATATGGTTCATAGAATTGTGGTATATCTAATTTAATAGTTAGGTAAAAAAAACTTGTATTGGTGATATAAATTGTATTATAAAATATATTTTCCATATTTTATATTAATTTGATAAGTGGAAAAAAATTTATGAGAATTTTTTAAACTATCATTTAGCTAGAATATGCATATGTCTCATTTGCAAATGGTTCATGAATTTTAGAAATATCTTGGGTAATAAATGAGTTACCAAATTTGTACTTATGAAATAACATGTATCATAAAATGTGTTTTTAAAATTTTATCTCAATTAGATAAGTGGAGGAAAAGTTATGATAGTTTATGTGAATGTCGTTCAGTCATAAAATCCATGTATCTACCCTAATTATTTAATACCTTGTAGTTGAGCTTCAGTAAGAATTAGATTAACAAATTTAGTGGGTTTATATAAAATATATTTATATTGATATTTTTCAAATTTAAGATATTTTTTATTAACTAATTTAAAATTTATAAAGCTTTAGTAACAATTGTTCAAGCCGACAACCAAGAAACGGACCTGGGAGTTCAAGCTAAAACTAAGGAACAGAATCAAAGGGGAAGAGAGGATCATATTGAAGAAGGCAGGAATAATCCTAATAAGAACACAGAAGAGTGGAGTGATAAAAGGTAGAATGATGGAAGGCACACACCTACGAGATGTGTTAATTGCAAAGAAGAGGCTATCCTCCAGCTCGATTCATGGATGTTTAAGGAGATAATGGATCTCAAAAGGAAAGTGGAAATAATGGAAGACAACCAAAAGGCAGTTTAGAACATAATCAATAACATGGAAAAATAGATGAGAGACATCCCCATCAAGCTCAAAGACTATGAGAACAACCTAAGGGAACTCATCAAGGAGAGCATAATGAAAATGGAGGAAGTTACATCTAACATATGTGCTGCAGCTGTTAATATTGGAAAAAGAGCTAATGAGGAGATCAAATCCTTGGAGGGGCCTAGCAAGAGGATGAGATAGAGCTCAAGAAAGAAAGTTATGCAAGAGGGAGCCATGTCGGCGGCTACTGCCATTCAGGATACTGCTGTGAAAGGTAAGGAAGTAGTGAAAATGATTTTGGAACTAGAAGAATAGCCTAGTTCTTCTAGTTGGTTGTGTTTTTTGGTCTTGTTTCCTGGTTTTTTGTAATCTTTTGACTATGGTGTAGTCAGGTCTATGTAAAACTTGGGTTTTTACTTGTGGTCTTTCAGGTGGTTTTAGGTCCATATAAAACCTGTTTATGTTACTTCTTTGTAGTAGGTTTTAGGTTCTGCCTATGGTTGTAAATGCTTCATCTTTCTTTCTTTTTATCAGGGTTTCGGGGTCCCTTCAAAACCTATTTTTACCTTAATCTAAAACAATTGTTCAACTTAGAAATGTCATTTATGTAGTTTACAACACTTGGCAAGGTTGTTATTTACCTATGGTAAATTATGTTAATATTTATATGGTTAAATATTTATGGGTGATATAAAATGTATTTTTAAATCCATTTTTCAAATTTAATATCAATTAGATTAAATAAATTAAATTTATGGTGGTTTTTATAACTTTTGATCAACCTAAAATGTCACTTGACAGTTACTAATAATTAGGTGTTGGTATTGAAAAATGAAGGCCAATAAAACCATGAGAGTTTTTGAAAGTTTATCTAATTTTAATATTCACCCCATGAATTTTGGGATGTCAAATTAATATATTTATTTAGACATGGAAATTAGTTTATGAAAGGGGATAAGATGTGTGGAGTAGGGAGAGTAGAGTAGAACAAAATAGAGTGTGTTTAGTTTTTCACAATTTGTCTTAGAAAATAAGCATCTATGGAAATGTGATATATATATGATCCAACCTTTTTAATTATTTAATTAATTAGAATACTAATATTTTAATTCTTTTTTGTCTACATGTTTGGTCTAAATTTATATTTTAGTTTGAGTGAATATATAAGCATCACAAAATTGGAGGTTGTCCTTCATTAGATATCATTTTTGTGCTTGAATCACTAGGGTCCAAGACTCTGACAGGTCTAATTCCATGTAAATGGTAATAAACATGTGGTACTTCATCATTGGCTTGGGTTCTTAGGGTTATGATAGGTCTAACACCATGGGACTACCAAGAGGCACATGATGATTCCTTATTGGCTCATACTCTTAGGGTTATAATAGTTTTGAAACCATGAGACTAGTAGAAAGCACATGACATTTCCTCATTGTCTTGATCTCTTAGGGCTATAATAGGTCTAATGATGTGAGATAGATAGGAGGTATGTAGCTCTAATAGGTATGATGCCATGGGACTTATAAAATAAAGAAAAGTGAGAAGTCATTAAAAGTTACTTGTAAGCAAAGAGACACTTACTTGTAAACCCAAAAGTCTTCCAAGATAGTTCCAAATTAGACTCTAGGAATATGACTATAGGAAAATATTGTGCAAGTAAATTTCTATAGAAACATAGTTAACACCCCAAAAATGACTAAGTTTGGAAACATTTTAAGAGTGTAATGGGATTAACTATAAATTTAACATATAGAGATATTATAATATCTTCAAACATGATAACAAAATAATGATGGAAATACAAGAGAATTTTATGATCACAATTGAGTAGGCACCAACATTTTCACATGAATAATGATCAATTGGGGCTCAATTAAGGTGTTATAAATTTTCAAATTTTCATGATATAGAGATCCCATTTTATTAGACAAAAAGGAAATTATTGGTCACAACATATATTATGCAATATGTGATACCTATATATATTTTAGGTTTCACACATATTTACTAGTATAATTCTTTGAATGGTCATAATTCCATGAATGAGATTCTTTATAGACATATCTCTCCCTATTAGGAAGGATCCCCTATAGATCAGAGAGTTGACATGGGTGAGGGTATTATTTTGATTATTTATCTAGTAGACTAATATAATACTCAAATATAATAGAAGTGTCTCACTAATCAGTATTTATATCATATGACTCCCTATGGTAAATAACATTTGGGCCTTTCCATTTAAATTTACCTAGATAGTAAATTTCATAACAATGAATGATGAAATTATCATATTCTAGTGTTTGAATCCATTCAACCTTATTTGGAAGGATTGTTATTTATGAGGACTAGGAATTGTCACATTCCTTGAGACCATTATTATAACTTTACTCATGTTTATTTTTTGTTTTAGGTTCTCCTCTATCTACTCATCCATGTGTAGGTAGTGACCTATAACATTCCCTATTTTAGTGAATACATGTTCTCCACAAAACTCAAGAGGCAAGTTGTAGAGGTAGACCCATACAAGGATGGAGTCTATGTTTTTAGTAAGAGGGTTAAAACATTTTGACCATGGTTTGATGAAAATACCCCTTTGATCAATGAACCATTTTGATATATAATCCAAAACATATTCCTTATCTTATAAGCATTAAAAAGTATCATGTTTAACCATCAATTTATATATGTGGGGATAGGGTTAAAAATATATAAGTAGCTTAATCACAAGGGTGATAAACTAATCTACATCATTCTAATTAATTTCAAACTCAAATAAATTAATATTATGAAACATAAAATTAAACTATGCTAAATATAGAAAGCACCAAATTTGAAATATTTTTAATTGATTGTAATTAAGAGAGAAATGATACTTAGTTGGGTTTTCTATGTGAAAGTATATCTAGGTTATACATTGGTATAAGTGTGTAAGATCAATATTATATAATAGTCATTAGACTCTATAAATATTGTTTTGTAGTTGTTGTTACTATAGTCATTCTTGGGACACTATCTTTGACACTATTATCCCTGTTATGATGATAATATCTTGTACAAAATATACACTAGTCACAATGTGAAAATTTTCACTATTTTTAGTTTTATATAACCTTTTTGATGAATTATTTAGATTTATAATGTAGTCTATATTATTTATAAAACATTAGTTATTCACCCTTATTCACTGTAAAAATGAGCTTTGTTAAAAATGGTTTAGTGGGATCATAATGTAAATCTAAGCTCAAATAGCCCTCTATTAATGAGTGATGCCTACATATCCAATAATTCAATGCATGCCTTAGATTTATTCATTTATCCCGTATGTGTGAGAGCATGTGTGAATAATGGTGTAATATGTTATATGTATATGCATGTAGTAATCTAGCTTGTAACCTGATAAATATTACTCACAGGTTATTCTTTGTATGGTTTAAACCTTTTCAATGACTAATCTTATGAATAATGTATAAATAGGGATGAATATGTCAGAATAAATTAGTTATGTGATTTATTGAATGGACCTTGGTAGGTGCTTACTTGGTATTTTCTAGATGATCAATGAAAAGGATAAGACTTGTATTTATACCACACCTTTTGAAAATATATCATGGTAGGGTTCAATAAGACAAATAGGATAACCCATAGGTTTTAACTAATTTTTAATTTAGATGAATTTTGAGTACTGGACACTAAATAAGGATCTACAAACTAATGTTGATGCTAGTGTACCTATGTGTTCCACGGTGTCCATAAGTCTAGAAAGAAGGTATAGATCTGTAAATAATAGTGAAGTATGTATATCAAGTTTTGAATTTTATGTAGTATGAAATTTTTATGGGTCATTATAATGATATGGATAGACTATAAGATAATAATTTAGGCATAATGAGATGGTGAATGTGAGCCTTTTAGTAGTAGGAGTTCTAAAACTGAAGATAGAGCCTGAGTTGATATTCATCAAATGTGTAAGACTACGATGATATAAATATTTAGTTTTAGTATATATATCCCCCCTAATATTTAATGCATAATGATGAAATTTATAACTTAAAGGAAATAAATGTGAACCTCAATGTGTACACAACACCTTGTTTTTGCTTGAGCCCACTATGAGTGTTTGTTGGTATACAACATGTAACCAAGAAGATGTTACATTATAATATGTACATATAATATAAATTTGAAATAATTTAAATGATTAAAAATAAAGAGAATAAGGAAGAATTACACCTAGATTTTGATGCAACCATGTTGCCACTTTTGTATTTTTATTAGTAAATATGCTTCCTTATGAAGCATTGGAGCTTAGAAATATTTAGACATGAAGCTAGATATTGGAAGATATTATTCCCCTAATCTATTTTATGGGTTAGTATTGACATTACCATTCATATCACTAAATATCAATCATCTAACTCAAGTGGGAATTTATAATATGGTGAGGGTGAAATATTTAATCAACTCATCCTATAAATATGGTGAGGTTTACCAATTTAATCAACCCAACCTATAAATATGGTGAGGTTCAAATATTTAATCAACCCAACATATAAATATGGTTAGTTTGAATCATTTAATCCATTAAAACTATAAATAAAAGAGATTGTTATAGATAGAAAAGTTTTGATAACAATAGTTCATAGTGTAATCAATGCTTCTTGGTGATAGTAATCCAAAAATATAATTGGTAAATTTTATGATTTTTTGTGTAATAGCAAAGAATATGCACCTATAATATGCCTCAACTTAATTATATGTGTCACAAATCTAAAAAACCATGTTTCAAATCTATGTAAAATAGGTGCAATGTATAAGATTTTGACCCATGTGTATATCTAAATCATGCAACTATACTATAGATTTGTGAAAGCGTGGAGGTCATGTCTTTAAAATATTCCCCCACTAAAATTGTATATGATGATAAATTAGTAAGTGTAAAGGTCATGTATTTAAGACATTCCCCCAATAATATCTAGAAACTATGCAAATGTGGAGGTCATGCCTTTATGGCATGCCCTTTTGAGGTGAGGGAAATAGAATCTAGTAAGTACTTTATCTTGAAATAATAAGGTGACTATATAATCTATGTATGAATAATGTATAATATTATAGTACCTTGTCTAAGTGAATCTATCAATGAAGTTCATAATATTTGATCACATCAAGCACTAATAAGCATGATATAGATCATGGCAATGTATATAGAGTAACAATACAAGATCAACAAATAATCAAGCACACACATGAGATAACTCCATGTAATGAAATAGGAATAGTCCAAGGAGACCAAATAAAAGGGGCATGTTCAAAATCCACACAATTGAGATGAAATAACATATTTAAATTGACAAATAACATATAATGGCACATGGGCTAACATTCAAGGAACATATTCAAATGTTCCATAAGAAAGATAATATAAAGAAATAAAATACACTCAAATAAGTGACAACATGAATAAATGAAGTATAATAAACCAACATAATCATATCATAATAGTCCATGCATATATTTATTATCAAAATATGTCATGTAACATAGCATATCAAGTACATTATGAAAGATTTGATAAAAAAGTATGGATATGTGTAAGTGTTAGTATATCAGATCAAACATGATAATGTATAAATGATAAAAAAATGATATGTAACATGTATCAATAATAATAAATGAGGTATATGCCCCCAAAATACTATATGATGTAGTTAGATGATAGGTCTAATAAATCTATGTGTATAAATCATGTGACTATGGTAAACCTATATCACACTCAAATATGTGTGAAACACATGTATAGAAATGAAATGATATGTTATCTACTAACATGAATAAAATAGCATATATACAAAGGCATTATTAAAAATGGGAATTTTTAATGTTATTTTAAAAATATTTGAATGTTTTTTATTTTTTGGAATATTTGATTTTTATTTTTAGAAATATCTATTATTTTGTATTTTTTATATTTTTTAATAGTTTTTTGGATTTACAAAGCTTAATTAAAATGAAAGGATATGATTCCCTCCATTCAAAAGATAAAGGACTATTTTGTGGCCCTCTTGTATCTTTTAGATACCACCCTTGTCAATGCTTCAATGTTTTCTTGTAATTTAGTGCTAGTTGATGTTGTTATGGGTTTATCATTATATTCATCATGTGGTACACAAATTTATTTATCTTAAAATAATAAGATGGAGAGCATATTTTTAGTATTATCTATCATGAGCATATCAATAAACCAATGCTAGTTAAGATGAAGGGTAAAGTTTGGTTTCAAATTCATTACCCATATGAGTGTATAAAAAACCTTTGGTCCACATGTTGTGGGTAGCATAATATGTGCAAGATATTTTAGTATCAGTGGTGAGTGTTTTAACTCATTCACATTATGTCCAAACAATTGGGAAAATGTATGGTGACAAATTATGTCCTAATTATTTGTATCAACCTTGTTATGTTAACAATGGACCCCATCAACATTTGAATATATTTTTGAAATATGGGCACTTTGAATGATTCCTTTGTTTTAAAATATTGGAATTATTATTATTATTATTATTATTATTATTATTATTATTATTATTATTATTATTATTATTATTATTATTATTATTATTATTTTTTCAAAATTAATTTGTATATGACCATTGTGCTTAGGAGTTTTAATTTCCTTTGTAAAGCCCCATAATGGTTAGTATCATGGATGGTGATCCAATGATAAGTATAATATGGTGATACATATTTTTACAAAGTCTATTTTGGGACTGATCTCTATTAGGAGATAAGATATCATATTATGCTCAAGTAACATATAAATAATTAAATGTGGAACATACTGGTTTGTTGAGATATTAAATATATGTTGTGGAGAGTTATGAGAGAACCCAACATTTTTTACATGTTGGATTTGCATTTTTATCTTATAAGGTTGAATTAAAGTGAGAAACTAATAAGGATGTATGTTATAACAAGAATTGACATGAACATCTATTGTTTTTGTTTTAATTTTGTTTGGAGGTGGTTCTAGCCCTTATGGAGAAGGATTTAACTTATAAGTATTGGGGGCCATGGGTGTAAATAGATTATGTGATATAATCTCAATAGGATTAAAATTTATTTTTATCAAGTGTTCATCAGTCATATCATGAGGTATTTCATCATAACTATCATATTAATCATAAGTTTTTCCATCTTATTATTCGGTATTAACCAATAAAGGAAGATTCAATGTTTGATATTCTTATTAGATTTGTTTTATTGGCTCCTTTTATATGTTTATTTGATCAATATGTGTATCTAATGGTATCTCATTGGTTGTGCCTTATGAGTATCATGGGATAAACCATTTGTTTGTATTGACTCACCCATCTATTTTGGTGGAATCACCATTTAATATATGAATATAGTATTTTAAATAAATTGAAAGGTTATCATCAACATGTACTATCCATAATGTCACATCATGTATAAATTTTGACACATATATGTAATGCATATGGGACAAATTCTATTGTGTGTATCCAAGGTCTACCCACAAGTAAGTTATAATGCAATGATTGAGAAATTAATTGGAATGTAGTTTTCATTATTTTTAGTCCTAACATCATGTCTAATGTGATTTAACCAATAGATGGGATACATTTGTTATCAAATACTTTGATATGCATGTCATATTTTTGTATAATTTTGGATTTAATACCCATGGTGGCTAGGAATTTTGTGCTATAAATATTTAGTCATGATTGATGATATCCTTAGATGGTAAATATTTATGATCAAAGTTGATAAGATTTTCATTATTCTTAAGATCTTGCATAATATCAACAAATAAAGTTGGTTCTATATCACTTGGTACTTGGGTTTCAAACAATGATTAATATAATATATTCTTATAGTTATTTTAATATTTTAAGAGATCGAGGATTGAAATCTTAGCATCTATATTTTTAATTGGTTAACAAGGTCATATCATTTAGATTTAATTTAAAGTTGAGGATTGGGAGGAACCAGTTATATATTGATAATTTATTGAGGATATTGGGTAACTTTTCCTCTTCATGTAGTGACAACATGTACCATGAAATAAAATATAGGTTATGGGTGAATAATGGGTATGGTATGGCAGTTGTCACTTTAATAATACCTAGGAGAATAAATGCATGTTGGCATCTAATAAATCTAGATGATGATTTAATAGATTTTTTATTTTCCATTTTGAAATGATCTTTGTTAATATTTTACATATTTGATAAATGTAAAAATAATTTATAAAATAAAAGAAACAACTCAAATCTACATATTACTAAAATCAAAAAAATATAAAACTAAAAACTTTAGAGCAAGCTAGGAGTTGCATGAAAAGACAAAGCAATCGAGTTCACCAAAATTTCAACCTTAAATTTAGATATGTGGGGATAGGGTTCATAATATATAAGTAATTTAAGCACAAGGGTAATAAACTAATCTAAATCATCTGATTGATTTCAAACTTAGATAAATGAATATTCTAATTTATAAAACTGAGATATGTTAAATATCTATAAGTAAAAAATTCACAAGATGTTTAATTGATTAAAATACAAAAGATAAATAATACTTGGTTAGGTTTACTACGAGCAATAAAATCTAGGTTGGACATAATAAAAAGTGTGTAGGATCAAGATTCTAGAACAATAATCATATTTTGAAATTACATTTTTTTTAATTGAAGACACTATTGTCAATCTTAAGACACTACCACTGACATTATTATTTGTGTTGTGATGCTATTGTCCTATAAAGAATATCTAGTATATCTTTATGCAACCAAATTTGTCATTTCTAGGTTTTTTTCACATTTTTAATGATGTCTTCAAATCTAGAATATAGGTTATTTCTCTCTTATTATTGGTTAGACCCTAACTCTTCACTCTTCTTCACCTGTAGAATGAGTTTTTATAAAAATGGGTCAATGGGCTCATAATGTGGAGCTGACATGAAAGACCCCTCTATTAATGAGTGCTACCTACATAGAAAATACTCAAAGGATACCTTTAAACTTATGTATTTATCCTCTATGTGTGGGTGTGTGGGTTTGAATAATGGTGTAATATGTTATATGTAGATGCATGTAGTGATTTATCTTGTAACTTTATAAATACCACTCATGTGATATTATTTGAATGCTTTAGACCTTTTTTTTAAGTTATCCCATGAATTATATAGAAATAGGGATGAATAGGGTAGAATAGATTAGTTTTTTTATTATTTGAATGAGTCTTGGTAGGTGTTTTCATGGTATTTTCTAGATGATCAATGAGAAGACTTTAGACTTGTATTTATACCACACATTTTGAAAATATATCATGGTAGGGTTAAATAAGACAAATAATATCACCCATAGGTTTTTAATAGTTTGTAATTTGGATGATGTTGTAGTAATGGACACTAAATAAGGATATGGACACCGAAGTTGACACTAGTGTCCCTCTATGGCTAATAGTGTTTTTAAGGCTATAAAGTAGGTATGGATCTATTACTAATAATCAAGGATGTATATAAAGATTTAATATTTTTGTAGTGTAAGTCTAGGAAATCAAAATTATATGGGTTGAACCATATGATAATCATTTAAGCACATTGAGATGGTGAATATGAGCCTTTTGGCAATGGGAAGGTCCAAAAGTAAAGGTAGAGCCCTAATTAGTATTTTTCAAATGTATAGGATTGAGATTCTATAAATATTTCATTTTAGTATCTATACAAAAAATATTTCTTCGGTAAAAAATTAATTTGAAACTATTTATGAGTCCAAATATTTTTGAATTATTTATTTAATTCTTCTATGCTATATCTTATTCCTCTGACCCAATAGACAAGAGTATTTTACTCATAGTTTTTCAAATCTATCTCAAATTAATATTATAAGAGATAGATGTTGAAACTTTTCCTTCAGCATGGTTGCACCCCTAAACTTCTTATAGGACAATTTTTTATTGATATATATCTCCTTAGTTTCCCTTGATGTGTATTTTACATTTGTAACTACCTTTGAGGTATCAAAGGTTGTAAAGATAAAACCTCATAATCACATAGTCAACTTTTTTCTGACCATAAAACTATTTTTATCCCCCTTATTTAAAATCCTCATTATTTAATCCTTTTATTTTTCCTTATCATTCACTCTCTACCATAGTTACCCTAAAATTATATGCCCTCTATCACTTGGAACAACACTACCCACACATCATTCAAAAACTTTATTGTTGAGAAATGATCTAAGGACTCAACCACTCTTCAATCTTGTCATCACTATAGTAAATTATTGTAACATTATCCTTTGACTATTGTAGTTTCCTTAATCCAAGCCCTTGTTCCTCCTACTCACTCTTGCTACCCACTCAGCCCTAAGATTTACAATCCCTTCATAGAACAATTCAACTAAAATTATTCTAGGGTCAATATTAACTGTTTTAGTAAATAAAACATGTAATTTGGATGAATAATTTGATGCATGTTTTCGTTTAATTTTTCTAATAGGGATAAAATTAGAATTATTGTTATTTTTTCATGTGAACTATGTACTAATGGCTTTACTCCACTTAATTTCATGATAAATAATTTGTTGAATCCACTATTATTCAAAATGATTTGGAAGATAATTTTCAAGCATGAAAAATCAATATGAATTTTCTATGAGTTTGTTTATGTTTATTTATTTCTCAAATTAAATATAATATTATAGATGTTTTTGTTTATATTGATCAGTAAATGGGATTTGTTTATTTTATTTTTAATTGGGTGAATTAAGTAATTAACTAGTTTAGTTGTTTTTGTGGTTTAGCTTAGATTTTATTCAATTATTGTGGATGAATGTGCTTTTCTGAAATTCATTATTGTTAATTTATCTTACAAATTAATGGTATGGGAATTTATTCACAATTGATTAATGTTTAGAGTCTCTATTTTGTCTATCTAAATTTTTGTGAATGTTGAATTTAATAAACATTAGCTAATTCACAATAAATCTTAGGAAAGTGTTTGTTTTATAAAATAATATCTCATTAAGACATATGAAACCTTATTTTTTGTAGTACTCTTTCCATATTCTTGATGTATTTTATTAAATTCAAACCATGTAACAAAGCATAATTAAAATATTCATCTTTAGGATAGTTTGTTTGTACATTAGGTGGATCTAATTTGATTGTTCAAAGTGCTTTCTTAAACAATTAACAACCACATTACTCAAACATGCTAGTCCATGGCTTGGTTATATATATATATATATATATATATATATATATATATATATATATATATATATATATATATATAAATGCATACTTGAAAGTTGTGACCTGGGTTACATTTTGTGATCCTAAATTGAGTGGGTGAAAACCCATCATCTATTAGAGTTGGTACACAAAATTTGCATCATCACTTACCTACCCTATTTTTTGATTTATATATTTTTCCCTTCTATTTATTTCTCCTTCTAAATTATATTTTATATCCTCATTATTTGGGTCCTTATTATTTTCAATATTTTCTTGTTTTTGAATGTTTTTTATGAAAGCTTTATTTTTCCTGCCAACCACCCACTTGCTCAATGCTAAATTTTATGATATCTAAGTCAAATAGCCCACAAGATTATTCTTGTGCTTGAAATTAATGTACTCTACAATTTTATTTAAGGGAAGCATTGTTTACTAGTTTTCACTTTCTCTCTTTGGTCAATTACCATTTATTAATTTTCAACATTAGTGGTGGATCTCCTTTTTCAAAGTTGTTTTGACTTTTTTCACATTTTCTATTATTTTTTTTTAGTTTAAAAAATATATTTTTCTCAAACCCACTTTTTTATTCTACATTTTACCCTAATGTAGGCTTCTTGTCATTGTTTACATATCCCATTCTTGATGTTCATAACAATGATTGTAATTTTATCACTCCATAATCAAGAATATTTCTATGATGTATGGTCCTAACTATAAAATTTTTAGTTTATTCATAATTATGTACTTTATATAATATATAAATACCTTACCACCTAACTAAAATTCCTTGATCTTAATGTGGTGATCATGCCATGCTTTTATTGTTCTCTTTTCCTAAGTCTGATTGTATGCCACTATAAATATTATCTCACCAAATATATTCCAAATCAATCAATAATTATTTTATATTCTCTTCATTCACTATGTATTGTAATACTAACTACAATATTGCTAAATTAAACTCCATGGGCATGATGGATTATAAACCATACAACAATTAAAAGTGAAAATAAATTTTGAGTCATTTATAGGTTTTGTGATAACCCAAATTATTAAAGGAGTCTTGGTGTCCAAATATAATATTTTTATATTACATATTTTAGTTAATAATTTACCCAAATGTTATTAAATATTTATTCCATTAGATTATATTTTAAATGAGATGGGGTAAACTAATTGTGTGTATCAAAAAATTATTTTATAAATCCTCAATTGTTTAATTGAACTTTTTTTATCTTGATCACTTGTGATACTCAATGGCCATCCAAATATTGTAATGACATTATTATATAATAATTTTATCATGCTATTAACTTTTAAATATTTAATGGGAACTACTTATGCTATTAATTTTAAGTATTTTGTTGTGGTTGTCTATGGGGTTCTCTAAAAAATATTACAATATAAGGGGCACCCTTGTTTTCAACTCCCCATTTATCCATGCTTTGATGACCTTATCTGAATCCATTTCCATTTCCTCAATCTCCAAAGCCACCTCTCATTATTTACTTCATTCATAGTCTTCATTGAGGTATATTAATTTATTAATAGTATATACCATTGATAATTCATCAAAGTCACCTCCCCTTCATTAAGTAATAATTACTCTAACCATGCAACTACCATGCTAGTCTTTATTAGAAAGTGGACTACCAATACTTTATTTTTATATGTGATTTATTCATCCTTTGAATATAGAGTACCATTTGAATCCAAGAATCATTATAATTTTAGTAGCATATGATATCCAATATTTTACTTATTTATGATTGCATAAGATACCTTCCGTTTAATGCCCATCAAATTGACATGTACATTGTGAAGTGTTCTTATTGGAGATCATTGGGTATCATATTCTATGGAGATATCATAGGTTATGATATGTAACTAAGGTTTCACTAGTGATTCCCATGTAATTATTAGGATAATGTTGTTGACTTCTCCTAAATATAGTCTTGTCCTTATCACCTCCTAAGCATTAATTTTGACATCTATGATAATGTCTACCTTCTTTCATTTCTGATTGGTCCTTAACATATTCTTATTCATATTTTATTGATTATTATATACACTTATTATTATATCCTCCCTTCCTTATTTTTCCAATATTTCCATAATTGTATTAATTTGTTCAACAATCCTAGTTTTTCATTAACTTTAGCCTTTACTTTAGGTTCTTAATCTTTGCTTCATCAAAATAAGCTAGTTTTATGTTATCCTTATGTTTCTTCTCTTTGATGATTATTTTACTTTTATCTATCACAACATTATGCTTATGTGTGTTGGGATAATATTATTCACTATCATTATCATGATCTTCTTTAGACTTGATTTCATTCTTCTTTCCTTTCTTGATAGTAATTCCACCGTGGGTGCCTATCACAATTTTTTTGTTGGTTCCTCATGAATATCCATGGATGTTTTTTCCTAGGGGTTTCTTTGAATTCCTTAACTATTGAATTAAATTATCTTATTTTCTTAGAGAGATACCCTCTATTATTTGAACTCTCTACTTCTTCTTTAGTCTTGGTGTTTTCTTCTTTGCACCTCATCTAATTTCATCTCCCTTTAGTTTCAAATACTTTTATAAAATTTTGTACATGTTTGAATCCTTTTATAGTGGTGATCATACCAACTCTTTTTTCTTTTTACCATCATTATTCTAGTATTTTTTCAATTTTTGACATGATAATGAATAATGTGTTCTTTTATGAAATAATCTTCACTCCACCTTTGGTTTGTCTATGCAATGTCTTTTTATATGACCAAATTTATCACACTTATAATAGATAAGAAGAGGCCTTTACTGGAGATAACCTTTATTATATCTTTAGTTTTACCTCTTCATCCCTATAATTACCTCTTTTACTATAATAACCTATTATATTTTTATCTTAATATCTCACTTTGTGACACTCTTAGTTATTATTATAGTATTTATATTTTGTCCTTGGGTTGTTTTGTATTATATTAGAAGAGGTTTTTGATATTAAGATTGTGAATTTTATATCATAGGCTATGTGATATTTTGGACATCCATTATTTTGGGTGGTGGTGTCATTTGATGTAGTTTGGAAACTTTTATT
This sequence comes from Torreya grandis, assembly GCA_037957365.1. Taxonomy (NCBI): domain Eukaryota; kingdom Viridiplantae; phylum Streptophyta; class Pinopsida; order Cupressales; family Taxaceae; genus Torreya; species Torreya grandis. The sequence goes on along the minus strand of JARHVA010003631.1, from coordinate 1,474,893 downwards.
ATATTTATATATCTCACATATTCCATTGCTTCATGTCCTAGATAGGTTGGCTATAGTGGTTAAGAGATCCACATGTGGTGAAATATATTAATTGGTTCATGGGTGGAACCACCTAAATTATATGTAACATGTGTTATGGGTTTTTATCATACAAATGACATATTATATAATATAATCTATCCACATAGATAGGTTGATGAACCAAAGGTGTCATAATAACTACTATTTACATCATTATTATCATTGCTACCCTATTTTCCATATCATGATATAAACATTCCATACTAGGGTGTTACTCTATGTCACTAATGGTGCACCTTATTCATGGTATTGTGTCATTTAATTTTGATTGAGAAGTAAATTCACCCCTCTTCATCTAAATTTCCTATTTAAATATAGTTATGCCAACTCCTATTGCAATCTCTCCATGTTTTATTTGAAGGAGAAATATGTCTCTCTATTTTAGATTTTTCTTCCAATCAAGAAAGAATTTATGGTGATTCTACAAAGGTGAAGAATATATTCCCATCCATAAAATATATTTAGTATGGAATAAGTCTTGAAATGAACCATTCCACCATTTTATTCTATTTTAACATTTTTTATATCTTCTACATAATTGATTGAAACCTTTAATCATATTCATTCATATTTTATTTCTCTTTTTACTTCATGTTTAACCATTTTTTTGAAATAGTTATGGGGAGAATAGCCTAGTCAAATAAATGACTAATCTATTCTAAAGTCAAACCAATTAAATAGTTAATACTCATGATATTTTGATACAATGTTTAATTATGAAAATATACTACATATAGATGCCAAAACATACTTTTTTAGTTGAAATAAAAAGAATAAATAATACTTAGTGTATTGACTCATGTGTAGGTAGATCAAAGAAGTGTAGCTGTAAGAAGGATAATATAGTCTAATGTTATATCCTAATTCATTAGATTCTATAAATTAGCTCTCTAGTAGCATGGACACTGCCATTAGGATTTGGAAACTACCATCAATGTTTTTGTCTCCATTTTGATGCTTTGTCTTATAAATAAAACATGTACTTTTTTGGAATGAACACTTACCCATATTAGGTTTCACTATCACCTTTCATATTCTTTGTTTAAATCACATGCATATATTCTAGATATTAGTATGTAGTTCAAAACCCTAAGTCTTTTAATTAGAGCATGCCACTTGAAAAATAGGGGTTATTGGGCTCAATTAAACTCAATATGACCTCAAATACCCCATTTTAAATGAGCAAAATCTACATATCTATATAATTTGAAGAGTTCCTCAAATTAATAAAGTTTTCCCCTTTATGTGGGTTTGTGTGTGAATAATTGTACAATGTGTTATATGTGAGTAACCTGACAAATAATACTCATGGTATACTCTTTAAATGTTTTAAACCTATAATAATATTTATCATATGAATAAATTGTAAATAGGGAAGAATAGGGTATTTTTGTAATCTTGAAAGGTGTTTTTTTATTGGTAAAATATACATTTGTGCTTGACTTGTACTTAATTATAATGAATGGTATTTAATTATATTTATACAACACATTTTCAAATTATATCATCAGAAGGATAATTAATATAAATAATCCCACCCATGCAAGTCAAACTATTTTAAAATTTTACCATTTATATGACTTGGACACTAACATCAGAGTTGGGATACTAGCATTGATGTTAGTGTCCTAGTCTAGAATATTGATGTAAAGCAAAAATGCATCTCTAAAAAAGTTTGACTTTGTCCTTCACTTACTCATTAATGCCTAGTCCTTTTGAAATATCATGAAAAATGACTATAAATTTCCTTCACAAATGACTCATATAATCATCCTAAACTAGTTCAAATGATATTTCTACTATCAACAAACCATTCAATAGAATTCACTAAACTAAAACAATCTTTGTTCTTGTACACACTTTTACATTCATGGTGCACTCTTCATTGGTCAATTCCAATATGATCTTTAAATGGTTCATAAAAACTCCATGATTACAATCAAATCAAAGATCCTTATTTCTCATGACAATCTCTTTAAAACTTTACTCCTATGACTAACTCAATCCTTATATTCACTTTATTCTCACAAGTTCCTTCTTAGCTTTAAGTTCCTTCTCTCCCTATTTTTGAGTAAACCACTTTGTTTTGAGAATATAAAGGATTTTCTAAAACAAACTAAGAAAATTTATAAGACTAATTTTAAGTATTTTAGGTTCACCATTCTCCACTAGACTCAAATCCACAATTATACCCTTTATCTCCATTGTTTCAGTCCCCAATTAGGCCTAATTAGCCTTGCAATAGACCTACAGTCACAAATCCATATAAAATAATGATGTTACTAAATTTAAATCACACTAATCTCTTATATATGGACAAAAAAGTAATAACTACCAATTTTTGGCCTTTTTGGTTTGTGGAAGCTCTTCCAATAGCAACAACCCTAATATAGGGTTTCTAGGTCCCTATACAAACTTGAGAGTACACAAAATTTCATATCTTGATCCCAAAACAATTTCAAATCAAACCAATGGTTTTCAAATATTTTTATATTCCTCCTTAAACTATTTCATTTTATGGGAAAGTTCTTAAAACTCCCAAACCATTTGCTAACATGGAAACTCAATCTTTGCACATTGTGTTATATTCATAGAAAATAGGGTATTCTAAGTTTCAATGTATTCTCAACTTATAAAGACTTAAAAAACTAAAATTAATTTCTATATACCTTAAATTACCATACCAAATCCTTATAAATATCCATTTAATCCAAAACAAGATTCAATACAACATAACTTAGTCTACAATATTTTGAGATGGTGGACTATGGGTTTTCAAAGAGTAAAACTATGATCAAGGTGAATTTAAATTACCTTTGTACATTGTACATTAAAAAAATATTTATATAGATCATTCATACATGTTACATTTTAGATACTCCATAGTATCCATGACAAAAAGGATCAAATATTCAGGTTTCTGTTTGAACATGGATTATATGCATTCATGCCCTATCTACAAACCTGATAGTCTCCAAACAAGTGATTACATATAATGAAATATAAGTTACTATATCATAATATATTTTACAATAGGATCAAAAATAATATTATTTATCATTAAACAAAACCTCCTACCAATTAGATTATCCAAGCACACCAAAGGTGCTCTGTCTTAGTCATGAAATTTGATGACACACAAGATTTTCATATCATAGTATTCTTGATTAAATAGGATTAATTATTTACAACTACTTTATTTATCATACTCAAATGTTATTATAGGTTCACCATCTCAAAATATTACCCTACATACCTCTATAACTCCTATATATATCAAAATTCTTATAATAAGATCATATCTAATTCTTGATCAATATTTTACATATAACTCCTAATCCAACATAGGGTGGTGGATTGCCACATAATACTAACTTGAAAAATACACTAAAATAAAATTTTAGGTATTTTATGAGACCATTAAGGGCATTTATAATGCTTTTCATCTATTACCAATATTCAACACTCAATTAGACCCCCTAATATATTTTAAAAATTTGAAATTACCTTTTGGCGGGAAAACTAGTTTGAATTCAAATTCAAATTTTCACACACTTGAAACACATATGAGACCATTTGTGAGAATTCAAAGACTCCCTTGCATTAAATATTAACTAGGTTTTATGCATATTATGGGCTATAGGCAATATAGGTAATTAAAATATCAGAGTTAGACTATAATATAAGCATTTTTACATAGTAAGATGGAGAACATGATCCTTTTGGTAGTGGTAAGGTCATGAATTGAAGTTTTGATCCATGAGTGATATTTATCAAGTTTACAAGACTATTTTATCATATAAAATTAGGTATTAGTATCTATATTTACCCCCTTTTAATATAGCAATGCATAAGGATGAAATTACTAGTTTAAAGGAAAGAAATGTGTGCCTTAGTTTCAAAAACACACCTTGATTTGATTTCATCCATGTTTTGATTTGTTTTTTGTGTATATCCTATAACCAATATAATTTTACCATGTATCTAGTGCATATAATCTAAAAATTGATTAACTAATACTTTAAAGAAAAGAGAGTCAGGAAGGAGTACACCTATGTGTTGATGTAACTATGTTTCCCCTTGGTATTTTTATTTTATAATGATTATTATTAGTTGAATCATTAGATAAAGATTTTAAAAACCAAATATTAGAGATATGAAGAGGATAATTGAAAGGTGATCATGCCCCCAATCTGGTGCAAGGGTGAATTATGCCAAGATCATACAAATAACTAAATCTAATTTACACAACTCAAGTGTGTATTTAATATATCTAGTCTAGCCAATATGATCAAAGATAAATGGTTTAAACATATCAAAATTAAAAATGGAATTAATTTCAAGGTCATCAAGGGTGTTGAGTCTCAACCCCATTACTCAAGGGAGGTAATTATTATAGACATATAAATCTCAATTAGTGTATCTTGGTAAGGTCAGTGCATAAATGTATATATATAATATTAATATGTATCTATGATTTGGTTTATTTACATGTAATATGATCCTATAATGTGCCTCAAGTGGAATTATCTCTCAAAATGTAGACTTTTCTATGTAAACTATTTATACTATATGTCATAAATTTAAAAAACTCGATCTCAAATCTATAAAATTAGTGCCAAATTTATAATATTTTGACCTAAGTGTATATATGATTCATATAAACTATATCAAATTATACCAATTGTGTGTATGTGGACTCATGTTTCTATGGCATGCCACCACTGATATGCCCCCTGTTGAGGTGATTAGAATGTAAGGAGCTTTTCACCTTATCTCAAAATTATAATATAACAATGTTATATATGTATCAATCATGTAGTAAATAATCATATAGTGTTATCATGCCTAAGTAGATGTATCAATTAAGTTTTTAGTATAAAAAAATAAGAAGGCCTAAGATACATGATATAGATCATGGAAATGTCTCAGCATAATAAATAAAAACTAACCAAATAATAAATCACACACATAAGAGTACTCAATGTCATGAAAAAGGGATCTAAGGAGACAATAAATAAGGTGATTTCTCAAATACTATACACTCAAAGGAGAGGACATGTTCAAACATACACACATAAAAGACAAAAAACTCAATGGCATTGTGGCCATCAAACAAAGATTAAGTTCAAATTTTCCACAATAAAGACAATGTATAAAATAATAATTACACTCATATAAGCCATGTTATAAAATGAATAGGTGAAATATAATAGACTATCATAACCATATCATACTAGTTCATGCATACATTTGTTAGAAAACTTGCATGTAGCATTGCGTACCTAGTACATTATGTAAGATGTGGGAATGCGTATAAACATGTGTAAGTTTTATTATATAATATCAACATGATATTTTATAGTGATCACAAAAAATAACACCTATAACAATCATGGTCTATAGAAGCATAAACCCCCAGCATATTGTGTCACACTTGTAGAATAAAGGTCCAACATTTGTATTTTCATGTATCATGGATCTAATGTATTCTTGTATCACACTCATGTAGCCATTAAAAATATGTGTGTATAAAAATGAAATGATGTTTTATCTACTAATATTAAGTAAACAACATATTCAAAAGTTAGTAAATATGTAAATGCTAAGTATTTTTATATTATTATTTTTTAATGTTTTGATATTTTATTACCTTTTATTTATTTTTAATCTTTGAATTTTTTAGCATATTAAACTAATTGTAATATTTAAAATAAATTAATTATTATGGATAATCAGATAAATCATCTTCTTCAAGATCAAATATTTAAGAATAATATAGGTACATAGCATTGTTTCTTCTCCATTTGTTGGTTGATCTATATCACCATCATGTGGTATGTGAATTAAGCATAATTTATGAGAAAATTTAATGCCTTTTTTATTAGATTTGATTGTGTCCTACATCTAGTATAACCATAATATTCATAATGTAAAGTAGTGTTGATGTGAATGAGGCATGATCCAATCCTTTGCAAGGACAACCTCAGGCCTATAAGTAATTAATAATATGATGTATCTTAGAGAATCTTTCCAATGTCCCTTATGACATAAATCAATAATATTATACCCCATTTATGGTAACCTACTTATTATAAAATGGTTGTATAGTTCCATAGAGTTGATATGATTATGATTAAAATAAGCTCTATACATGAATATTTGAATTATTAAATCATTTTATTGAGAATTATTTTTAATCACTAAATTTTTAGATGACACTCATTAAATTTCTAGAGTATCAAGGATTTTTTAAATTTTATTATTCCAATAATACCCTCATGTTTTTTATTTTTTATTTATTCTTAAAATATAGTATAATTTTATATTTCATGTTCTGTGATTCAATGATAGGCACAAAATGAGTTTACTTCTTTATGTATAAGATATGTTTTTCCTAATTTTGAGTCATAGATATTGTAATAAGTTTATTTTCTAATAACATCAAAAAAAATTATGACAAGGTTATTTTAATGTGGTCTAATTTTTATTTCTTGCATAATATTTTTTTATTTTTTACCACTATATTGATTAATATATTTAAAATTGCCACACAAGGAATTAGATTGCAATATTTTTTGCATTATCTTATTCTATAAATTCACTTTCAGTGTACACATCATTGATGAAACTTTTGACTTCGAAAGAAGAGACATATACTTTTTTATTATTGTTGACCACATCACATGCATACTAGTGCACATGTAGACATAAGACATCAAAATAAATGTAATGATTATGCAATGCTCATTATTTAAGTGGAGAAATAATTCCATTACTAAATATGAGTTATGGTTCCAAATATGAAGGTTTAAATGTTAAAGAGTATGATGCATTATTAAATTAGATAACATAATACAAAATAAACTCATCATCATGTTGATTTAAACTTTGAAAATGATTGAATGTTAATTTGGGAACAATATGTTTATTAAAAATATAAGAAGAAAAAATCCTCTAATTTATTAAAAGTGGATAGAGAACCATTGGGAAGACTATAGATCCATCCTAGGATTATCATTTTATGCTTATATGAAAATATTTTAATAAAAAAAATTATTACTTATCCCAATAAAAAAATAATGTACATACTGAATTAAATGGTTGAAAGGGTCTTCATGACCAAAAAATAAAGGTAACATGGGTATGATAAATTCCTATGGATAAGGATATTCAAATATACTTTTTGTGAGAGGTTGATTTTTTACAATGTTATCATTAATAGTATCATTACATGATAACATTTTTAAATTTAAAATTGAAACTTTCCATTGGAGGTCTCTAATGGTATTAACTATAGACATAAGATGACTAGTAGGAATTGTTAAAGTGTGAAGAGATGTACTTATGTGTTACAATTTTCCATCTTTTTGAAACCTAAGAATGGTAGGTGTATTAGTATGACTAAATTGGTGAGATGAGAGAACTTTGATTAATTTTAATTCTTTTCATGAGGAAAAATTCACCTTATTTTATGTTTATAGAGAAGCCATGATATCTTTGTGTATGTTACAAAAATTTATACTACTAAATACATGAATATTGAACACAGTCGTATCTAATTATGTTGTGGTAGATGATAGAGGAACATGTTGATTATATTCATGATATGATGGCATAAATTTTTGGTTATTAATAACATGGACTATGGTATACAATATAAGACATGAAATAATAGTGGAAGTGGGATGATGATCATTATAAATTATAAGTGTAGGCAAGACAATGTAAGGTGTCGAATAGGCATATTTTTTTTATACTAAAGGTAAAAAGATTTTATTTTAAAGTGGAACTACCCTTGTAAAAAGGATATAAATATAAAACAATGAAAACCATGAAGCTCCTATACCAACAAAAAATCAAACTAACTTTAGCCAAGTTGTGACTATGTTGTCACAATGTTGTGGATCTAACAATAAACCTTTCTAACATGTAGAATTATGACCCTTATAACTTATTTATGGGGGATCAAATGGAGGAGGAACATGTTAAATAATTTCATGATATGATGACCTACATTTTTTGTTATTAATAACATGGACCACATTATCCAATATAATCCATGAGATAATAGAAGTAAGATGATTATCATTATAAACTATAAGTGTAGGCAAGGCAATGGAAGGTGTTGAATAAGCCTCTATTTTTTCATACTAAGGGTAAAAAGGATTTTTTTTAAGGGAATCCATCCTTGTACAAAGGAGATAAATAAAAAATAATAAAAACCCATGAAGCTCCTCTACCAATGGAAAATGAAACTAACTTTAGCCAAGTTATGACTATGTTGTGACAATATTGTAGATCTAACAATAAACCTCTCTAACGTGTAGAAATTATGACCCTTATAACTTATTTTTTTATAATTTTATAATCACAAGAGGTGTTTCCATCTATTTTTTCACTCTAATTTTTCCTTTTTACTCATTTCTATCCATTTTTTACATTCCTCTGAATCCAGAAAGATGGGAATGGAAACTACCAAAGCATCAATAGGTTTATGGTTCTTCAAATAAATCCTACCTGATAAACCCTCATTTTAATTTAAAAACATTTTTTTTATCAAAACATGATACCCTCAATTATTTACTTGTTGTCTCCTCTAAGTGATAATGATCAACTTAGGCTACATCTGGTGTTTCCTCTTGTTATTCATATGGTTTGGGTAATATTTATAATTTATTTTGATCCATATCTATAGATCTAAAAATATATGACTCTTCTTGCTCATAGCCTATGATTTATTTCACAAATTTACTCATGGAATAATATTTAATTTTACCTTTTTTATCCATATGATCTAGACCAAGATTATAATACAAAATAGAATATAAATATGAAACCCTAAAATTTTGAAAACCCTAGAGTAAGCCATGGTTGTGAAAGAAGACTAAGAGGTCATGGTCACCAAAATTTTAACCATTTTTAATAAATATTAATGGGGATATTATAATAATAAAATAAATGGATAATTTATTATGGAATAAGACTAATTAAATGATTTTTAGTTTCACAAATTTTTATTATACTTAAAATTATGAAAGTATGCTAACTATATAAATTACAATGCCAAAAAATATTATGATAGTTTCAACACAAAGAAGAAACAATAATTATCTTATTGACTAATGTGTAGGCATATTTGATAAGTGCAGGTGTAGGATGATACATTCTTATGTTTCATATTGATTAGTAAGATTATAAAAATTAGCTTTTTGGTAACTTGGACACTACCATCAGGATCTAGATAGTCCTAGTTTTGATGTTTTTTTCTTATATATAATATAGGTAATGTTATATAATGAAAACTTGTTCCTATTAGCGTCAATTATCACCTTGTAGATTATGTATAGCTATATACTTTGAAGAGGGCCTCAAACTAATGTATTTTTCTCTATTATGTGTGACTATGTCTGAATAATTATGAAATATGATATATGTAAGTGGATTTAGTGATCTAGATTGTAAAATGGAAAATAATACACATGGGATACTATTTTAATTCTTTAGACCTATAATAAGACTAATATTATGAGTGATCTAAAAATAGGGAATAATAGGGATTTTTTTTTTAAAATTTGAGAGGTGTTTTCACTTAGTAAAATATAGATGTGTGATTGAATTTTACTTGATTATAATGAATGGTATTTTAATTTTATTTATAAAACATGTTTTGAAATTATCTCATGGGAGGGTTAATTAAGACAAATAGGCCAATCCATACATGTTGAAGGATTTGAAAATTTTATTGTTTTTAAGGATAAAACACTAGAATTATAAATATGACACTAATGTCAATTTTAGTACCCTATTATAGATGGTAGTGTCAGGGAGAATAGAAAGTTATTGAATATTTTTAACTACTAGAATAGACTATCAATTAGGTTTTATGAAAACTATGGGCTAGAAGTGATCTAGGTAGTTAGAATAGTAGGGTTAAACTATATGATAATAATTTAGGCCTAATGAGATGGTGATTATGAACATTTTGGCAATGGGAAGGTATTGAATTGAAGGGTTGAGCTATGAGTGATATTTTTTAAGATTACAAAACTAGTTTATCATATAAAATAAATTTTTAGTGTCTAATTTTCCATCATCTTGTTAATTAATTCAATGGGGACATCCAAAAAGTATAATACACCTTTAAATGATTTAGTTATAACTATCATTTATTTGGTATGAACTCAGTTGTTTTTCATATAAAAACTTATTATATCATTTCTGAATGTGCTCACAAATGAAAGATAAATATCCTTTCATCACTGATATTATGACTCTTCCAATATAAATCCAATTCAACTAAGTTTTTTCCTACATATTTGGTATATTCTGTAAAAAGATAAAAATTCATTTTTTTAGACATCTTGGGATTAGTTGATTTATTACTTAAACTACTACTATCTAAACAAATAATACTACTTTTGATAAAGCAAGTTCTTGGACTCCTTTTTATTTTATCTTTATCTTGTCTTACTGGTGGCCTATGATTTCCTTTGTCTCTCTTCAAATCCTCCTAAAAATACCTCTTGCCCATAATATTTTCATTGTTTTATAATAAATCTTTTCTCTTCATTATCTATTTTTTGAATGTGTTGAATCTATTTTCTATCGCCTCTTCTATATATACTTTTTCTCTTCTAGCAAATAATTTATTTGGATGTGATACAATATGGGGATGACATTTTTTCCAAGGGGTTAATTTCCTTATGGGGTATCTTAAAATTAGGGTTTTTAAATACGTAATTATTTCCTCTATTTTTCCCTATCAACTATCTCTACATTATCTTCATATATATTTATTTTATTAATTAATATTTACTCTTCCAACTCAACTTATTCATTATTTTTTTCCATATACGTATTCTATATTATATTACATGTTATCTTATTTTCCTTTTATTATTTCATGAATTTCTATCATATTTATATCTCTAATGATTTCTCCTTCCATAATTTATCCTTTCATAGTTTTATATTCATTGGTCTCCACTACCTTCCATTCCTAAATGTTTAAGATATTCTTACCTACTATTATATATTTCCTTTCATCTATCTAACTATATTTATTCCATTTTTTTACTTAATCCTGATAATGGTTCCTATGTCCATGTCTTCACTTACATCATGCTTCTTCAACTCTATGAGGTACTTATATTCATTATCTAGGATTTTACTCCCAATGTTTTCAATAGTTATAGTTTTATAATGAGTTTAGATAAACCCATAAGTCCTTTTTGCATATCATTCATGACTTTTTGCATTTTGAATTACAAGATTTATCCTATCTTATTTCTCTCCCTTGTCATTTTGGTTCTTTCCAATGATATTGACACTAACTAATTTTTTATAATTAGAATAATATTATAAAAATATTATTTAGGAGGGCATAATTTGGAGGAGGAATCATTATTTTATACATTTTTTCTCCTACATAGTACTATATCTTCTCTCTCTCTCTCTCTCTCTCTCTCTCTCTCTCTCTCTCTCTCTCTCTCTCTCTCTCTCTCTCTCTCTCTCTCTCTCTCTCTCTCTCTCTCTCTCAAATTCTGGCCTCAATATTTATTATTCCATTCATTTCTATTTTAACTTGTTTTTACCTAACAAATGAATGTCATATAATATTTTTAAAATTTTATATATTTATTCAAATTATAATTATGACATATGATAATAAATTTGATTGTAAAGAATAATTGACAAGTGGCATATGCTAAAAGTAGTAAGTAAAACTAAATACAACATACTTAGCTTTTCTATTTATATTTTTATGTAATTGATATATGATATTATAAATCATGATGAGATAAAAGTATTATATTTAAAATACAAAGGTAGGATCTATGAATATTTCTAGATATGTCCATGATCCCTAAATAGTAGTGCAAGATAATCATGTCAATTGACTATGAACTTGTCCACTTTGATTGTAACTAATATGTGACTATTATTCCCCCTATACATATGTATTCTAATAAGGTTAATATACTTTAATTTTGTTAGAACCATGAAAAAATAATTATTTTCATTCTCTTTTCCTTAGAAACTTTATTGGTAATTATGATATCTATAAACCTAAAAAAGAGAGTGGGAATGTAATAGATTAAGCTGACCCCAATCATCCATGTTATTGATTTAACACTACCTATGTATCCAAATAATTCAAGGAGTGAATCAAGACACATTTAGTTCTCCCACTTAGTGTGATTGTGTAATTATTCTAATTGACTATACATATGTAGCTATAAATTTATATTTTAATACTTGAAAATGTTAACTCTTTATTTATGTGTGTTTCATGCATAGCCTAGAGGGTGATAGGATAAATCCCTCTTTTTTAAGATTATAAATGATAATATAGGGAGAAAATTATAGTATTAGACTCAAAAAAATAGTCTTCTTGGAATAATTTGATAAGTGATGTAGATGATAGCATAAATAGAAACCACTCATGCATTGATACTCCACTTCTACTTAAAGCATTTCCAGTTGAACCCAAAATGAATATTCGCAATAGTTTACAATTAATAATTATGGGTAAAATGAAATAAATAAAATATATATATATATATAAATGGTAAGAAAATAAGAAATTTTATAGACCTCATTAGGGTGTTATTGTGAATCATACTATAATTTACCTATTTCAACCTAGCTCAGCCTACACTTAAACTAAATCAAACATGTAAGAGAATCTAAGGAAGGGATTTATTTTGGATTTAGTTTCCTCAAAATTTATTTTATAAGATAAATCATCACATAAAAATTTTAATGCAACACAATCACCCATAATAATTAGATCAACAAATACTAAACAAAGAAACCATCTAGTTTAATGATTTATTCAACCTAGTTAAACCCATACATAGAAATAAAAATTCATACCATATTTATGAATACTTTAGTATCCTTATCATTGGTACTAAAATTTGAGAAATAAAAAAACATAAAAACTCATGAATATTCCAAAATAATTTTAAATGTGTCTACATTTTTAATTTAAATCTTCCTCTTATAAAAAGTTTACAAAGGTTGCTTTTAAAACAAACATGGGGCCTAACCCACTATTAATGAATAAGTTAATTAAAACTAAAAAAATATAAGAAAATATAAAAGGATATCATGAAAGGGAAGGTCAAATCCCATAATACACAATTTTAAAATTTGGGAACACAAACATAGATCCTCCATTTTATTTAAAATCACTAAGGAATATTCTTGTGTAACAATTTTGTTCATTTCATAATTTTATACTTTATATTCTTATGGATGATGAAAAAATTATCCATATCATTAGACATATTCCGCTTTGTATTAACTAAAAATATATTCACTTTATAAAAACATTTCAAAAATGAATAAAAGTTACAATTTCATAGAATTACAATGTTTTAAAATAATGAAGCTAGGAAAATTACAATTAGTTTTACCTCATTTCATTGCATCTTTAGTGGATTTTGTAAAGCACTAACATATAAGATACCAACATGAGGACTGATAACCTATGAAGGGATAAATTAAAGAGCACTAAGGGGGAAAGAACTAGATATTTAAAAGAAGCCAACTAGATCTACACCTGACCCTCTTCTAAGGCTATATATCTATGGGGAGATTAGGTCTACCTCAATTCACCCCTCTATATCTATAAGGGTCCACCAGTGGTTTTCACTATTCATAATGGGTAGGGAGAATAATGTATGGGTTGAGAGATAATTCATCTAGGTTGAGGGAAGTTTAGTCCTCAATCTATCAATATCAAGCAAGTGCCCTCGACCCAATACCAATACCAATACCTATTAGTTGATAATATTGATACCAACCCAATACTAATGGATACCAAGTTCTTATACTAAGTATAGATATAGATATATTGACCTTGGGAGACTACAAATAAATTACATATATAGAGAGGTGAGTTGAATGATATGACATATACATATGGCATCAAAATTGATGCTTAGTCAATAGATATATAGGGCTTCTCAGAGAGATACATTTGATATAAAATGGTTTCATGTTCCTTTATCGATCAATTATTCCTCTCCATTCACATCTCCCTTTCTAATTTCGGTCTCAATGGGTCCATGGGATTTAATGGCAAGTAATAATTGAAACCTTCTCAGTCGAGGCCTTAACATTTTCCAACCTAAGGACTATTTGCCTAAGATTCTTTATTGTGTTGAACATATATTATTTTGTAACATGCTTTTAGTTCCTTATTGATCCTTGATAGGTTGATAATATGATTATTAAACAACATATCTACCTTCATTAAGTGACTTTAATGGCTATCCAAAGGTGTTAGTAATTTTCCTCTGATATTTCTTGATTATTTTATATTTTATTTGATGTAACTCACCAAGTCAATGGCATGGATTCTACCCTATAATGTTGACCTTTTTGACCTTGTTATTGAACTCCATCATAAAATTGGTCGATTTTGGATAAAAATTAAATGAAATAATCAAGCCAATTATCTACCTTAAATAATGAAATAATCCTAACTTATTGAAATAATTGAAAAATTATATCCATTCCATTATCAATGGTATGAATAACGGTGTTCATCTCCTCTAGCCACCTTTATAGTGACATCCTCATGTGGATCATCTAGTTTTTAGATGGCCTTATGTCATATAAAGTCATAATTTTAATTTATGGGAACATGTATTTTCTAAAAAACCTAGCCACATTTGTTAACATAACCTCAAACTTGGCAATCTAATATTGATATAGATTTATTTTGTATTGTTAGGGTGTGTTATTCCCCTTGGCCTATGAAATCTCATATAAACTTTCATGTAAATATTCAATTACCTCCATTTATTCTATAATGAATTTTGGCATTGATGATATTATCTGAGTTTTATATCCTCTACTTAATTCCTTGGGGAATTTTATTTTTTATATCTCTTCCATAATAGTCACCACAAACTCGGGGTCTTATAAAAACTCATCTACCTCTCTTAGTCTAGCCTTCTTTTCCTGTGTAAAATTGAAAACATCCTCCTAAATATAATGGAAGGTTTGAGTCTTCCCCTTGGTATTATTTTTCTTATTTAATCATTTGAGTTTTCCAATGGGTCATTTGTATTCTAACTCACCATAGGTACATTAACTTTGACCTTTAATATCCATTTCACCTTGGATAAATGGATTATTTACATCCAATATCCATTTTATTGTGATACAAAAATGACATTGGATGGGCTCATTGTAACCAATGAAATGGGTGATGGATGAAATGTGTAAGGCTTGGGAATGGGAAATGTAAGATCTATCATGACAAAGGTTATGCATGAATCTATGGAAATAAGTCCTTGTGTTGAATTAAAGGTGGGAGGTGGTGAAAAATAAGTTGTAATTGGAGGATGAGAGATGGTTATTTCCATGACTAGATGAGGGGAGATTTTTCATAACTTAAAAAATCTACACTTCAAAATTCTAAATAATAAAGGTTATGAACCTTATTATAGTAAGTAATTTAATTCACAAGGTATGAATAGTTCCTTATGTAATCATACCATCTAAATGTTAGACGAAAATAATAAAAATTTTGGGTCTATCAATGTCAAGGAAGTATAATGAAAATAATGCAAGTTCCTTATAATTAATGCAATATTAACATTAAAATAAACTAACTTGTAATTATAAGTATTCAAGCTAAGAGAAAATCAACATTAACAAAGGATAACTCATATTTTAATTCTATAAATACTGAAAATAATTTTTATTAAATCTATAAATAAATTTATCATTCCTTTATTGCACCACAAAGATGTATGCCATATTTATTAGTAAGTTTGGATTTTATTATATTACTATAACGTCCTTAAAATTAAACAAAATTCCTTATCAATAGCTTCTAATTATATTATGAATTCCCTATGATTCTATTTTGAAAATTAATCCAAGGAGATAGAATATCATAATGCTTCAACCTCCCAAAAAAATAATGTAATCAAATCCTTAACATTCTTCTATGCACATTCAATTAATCTTGAAAACATTAATTATCTTATGCAAAAAGATAAAATAGATTATTAAAATTCTAATAATTTTCTAAAACATGTTATACCATTATTAAATCAAGAAAGTGAGTAATGAGATATATTAGTCACTTAATAATATTATGATAAGGATTTGTCAATAGCGTAAAAGATTATCACCCTTGATTTTTTTTCAAGTAAATAGTTTAGTTCATGTTTATAAAAATAAATGGCAATGTTATGCCCTTGAATAGTTATTACTAAATAATAACTTTGGTTATATTTTCATAACCAAGAGTTTTAATATTAACCTTTTATAAGTATATTCCAATTTAAAAGTCTATACAACCTCATAATGGTGCATTAAAGAGACAACTAACAATTATTTATTGCCTTATCCTATAGGTCAAACTAAAACTTTAAAAGTATTAAAAGATACATTAAATATAAATCAAATGGTAAAATAATATTTAAATAATTCAAGACCATGAGATACATACAAATTATGCAAAAAAACTCAATAATTGCAGGGCTCAGAATTAAGGCCTATAAAATTAAATGGAGTTTAAACATATCAAATCAAAGATTAACATTATAAAAAAAATTGTAAGAAAGGAATGTTCATGAAACCAAGTGAATTATCTTGATTTAATTTTTCTTAATGTGGATTTAAAATCATACTAAAAATAAGATTAAATCTATACTATTTTTATATACCTATTCAAAAGCACATATTTAGAGAAGTAATAGTGCATATAAAGGTAAGTATTATATATACAAGTATATCCAGACTAATCATGAATGAAAACATAACTAAACACAAAGTCCCATAGATTTCAATATAAAATTAAATGAAGTAGTATTATATTTCCACCTTGATCACCTTGAAGTATTTATTAAATTTTGGGAAATAAGGGAATATGCTTAAATCCTAATTATGATAAACTTATGCATAAATATGAATATTAAGATATGCAATAAAATAAGTATTTATTATTTCTAACATTATAAATATATAAAATTAATAAAATGGGAAATAACATGGATGAACTAATTATCTATAAATCTGATAGTGGAGGACTAACACAAATATTGTAGTTCTAGCTATATGACTATATGAGATGAATGTAAATCAATAATAGGGATTCACTTGATATTTGGATGCAATCACACTAATCAGACAAGTCTGAACTACATTACAGTCCATATTAATCCCATATTCCAATTGGGTATTTACCCTTTATGTGAAAATAAGTCTATACATTGTCACTTATTGGTCATATGTATGTGTTTTGTGATGTTTAATATATTTAGAAATATATTTTG
>JARHVA010003631.1:1062500-1450000 GCA_037957365.1 Torreya grandis | reverse complement strand
CTATAAATAATAGGAGATGTAAAAAAAGACTAATAAGGACTATAATGACTATATCAACTATTTAAACTAAGGAAATAATAGGACCCAAAAGAAGTAGAACAATAGTGGTTGGAATAATGGTGACCTTACCTAATTTTTTAGCCTCCATTAGTATTTTTATTTTGATCCCCTAAAGACTAAATACTTTATCCCTTTTTATTTCTTCATCCTCATAATTATGTTCATCTTATGGTACCTTCATAATTAAACTTGAAAAAGACTGTACTAATGGAAGAGGCTCCCTAGGGGATCTTGCTTTCCTCTTGTAATAAATTATTGTCTTTATAGCCAACAGAAGAGTATTCGAAGTGGTGGAAGGTGCAATATTTAAAATTATAATAAAACGAACTAAGAAATAAATAGGGATACCTATGTCCTTAGATTTAAAGGAATAAAAAAATTGGTTCCTTTTCTCATCCTAAATAAGTTGTAGTAATAGTTATTTCCTCCACCTCTTGTTCTTTCTTGACAACCTTCATTATAATTGGTGGTGAAGTTTGGGGATCCCATTTTTGTATGTAACTTTACATAATATGTGCTTCTTCCAAAACATACTCCTACTTCATAGCTTTCATCATAGTATATGGTGGTTGGGATGATTTTTTTTGGTCAAAATGTTACTGGGTATACCAAGAGGTCTAGTAGTCTATGGTTTCCCATACACTATAGGGTGGAAGCCTAGTGTGCACATCTATAATTATGATTAATGGATCTCATTATATATATATTATATGATCTTGTGTCAACCTAGACAATCTTTCCCTTTCTATCACCTTAGCATCATCATTTGCATTTAAGAAAATAAAATCATGCTCATACAGTTTGTGCTGGTAGGGGATGTCTAGGCCTCAAATTTGATTTTGGATAAGGCCATGAGGATCACAATCCCTATGTGTAAAGTTTTCTAGTAAGTATAATTATTTTATTTTTTAAACTTCCCTAAAATGCTTCCTGTGGGTGTAGCACATCTAACCAATCATTAGGGAAGACTCATAGAAAACTACATTATGTTTCTTCTTCATGTATTCATTTATACTCCACCATAGTTGATAAGTTATTTCTCACTTTTTCAATTTGTATAAGACATATTTTGGGAGATATAAATGAGATACCTTATGTCTTACCACCATGATTATATTAAAGTATGGGTATAACCATGATACTAGAGTGTCTTCTTCATGAATTTCCTTCCACACTTGGGGATAAAAATTTTCCTCTATCCTAATGATATTTCTCATGTACGAATAGATTTGGAGGAATGATTATAAATCACATACCTAAATCTTGATTTAGTCTAGAGATGGGATCCAAAGTGCTATATTATGAATATAAATAGTGGCCATGACTATGTCTAACAAATATGACATCACATATAAGTGACCACCCATGGGTGTTTTATTCTTATTAAACATATATTCTTAGAGCCTCATTATAGCTACTTCTCTTAGGGATAAATTTATATCTTAGTTCATCAATAGGTACAAAAATAAAACCCATTATGGGTGGAAGAAGTTACTGCTATTGTAATCATACAATCTATTTAATATGGCCATCCCAATGCAGATTACCATCTTGAAATTGTTTGTTGGCATAGGCTCTTTGACCTTGAGGGTGACCACCTCTCTAGGAGTAATCCATTTTCTTAAATTATTTTTTATTGGTCTTGCTTTATTCCATAATTAAATTTTGTGTCCATCAAATGTGGCATCTATGATGGGTAGTTGTAGGTATCTCTGGAAATCATAACTTGAGATGAAGGTGATAACTCTATTATGGTTTAGGTGGTGTATAAATCTAACCATCACCTTCCTTACAAATAATAAGTCCTAAAGAAGGTTTATGTAGGGTATCACTTTGGTCTTGGCTAATACAAAGTTTAATTTTTGGTGATTTAATGGTAGTAAGTCCATAATCAACTACTTATAATTGACCATTAGATTTTACTCATGTGAGTGGGAATATACATTTTCCATTACATCCCATATATTTGTACAATTTGTTAATTCATCATTGAATAGTGTTGAGTCAAAGAGAGTGTATGTGTATTATGTGGAATCCTTAATAGATAGATTTGATAGTGGTAATAATCATCTAAACATAGTATATGATGATGCCATTGTTAATCTATTTTCTCATGTAACTCTCATCTTCAATTCAACTTTTCGATCTCTTACTAGAAGTAGTTTTGTACTGAACATAGACTAATAGGGATTCAAATTATCTTTGGAGTGAAAATTCAGTCGATATCATTAGAAATCAATAGTCATGATGTCTTAGCTAATTTTTTTGATATAAATTTTGAGTATAAGACTTTAATTTTAGTTCATGTGCCATTAATTCCCAAAACCTCTAAGCTTCTTTTACTCATTTAATTTTAAAATTTGTCACTTTACTTTGGTAGTTATGTCACATATATTTTTTTACACATTTAGATAAATTTTATGCTATAACCTTGGACACATGTTACCATATCATTGATTTTGCACCAAATTAGGTGTGCCATGTGGCATGCATTCAAAATTTGGGTGTCAAAACTTTTGTTAAAACAACACTAAATAATTCTCATGATGCCTTAAATATGAAAAACATGAAGATAAAATATATCAAGAATAAAACTTGCAAATGCAAATTCTAAACACACCTCATGGAAAAAAATTTTGAAGATCAAATCTTGCAAATAGAAGTTTGGAACAAAATTTTCAAAGACCTAGGAGTCACACTTCATAAAAATTTTGAAATGACAAAATATGCAAAGTATAAAACTCGTGAAAGCTAAAAATTTTGACAAACACATGTTCTAAAAAACATTTATCATGATGTATAAAAATGTGCAAATAATATAACTACCAAAGTACATGGCTTTTAAAAACCAAAAGTTTTAAAGACAAATTTTTTGAAGAATAAATTTTTTCAAGTACTAAAATATATGAAATACACAACTTGCAAAGTGAAAAATACATGAAGTTCAAAACTTAGGATTTTAGTTTGGTAGTTCATGTGCATATGTGAAAAACCTGTGTGTGTGTGTGTGTGTGTGTGTGTGTGTGTGTGTGTGTGTGTGTGTGTGTGTGTGTGTGTGTGTGTGTGTGTGTGTGTGTGTGTGTGTGTGTGTGTGTGTGTGTGTGTGTAAAACTCTTGAATACCATTAATAAATTAGTCTAAGTAAATCACATAATAAAAACCTAGAAAATGAGGGAATGCCAATTGTATTTATGCATGATCAGCAACAATGAAAATCATCCACATGTAGAATAATAACTTTTTAAATTTTTAGGACTAATTAGGTTCACATTATAATGTCAATGAAAAAATATTTTCAAATTAGACCTAGGATTTATAAACTACATTGTGTCTCTATTTTAAAAAAATAAGAATGGTGCATGTTGAGTATAATAAATGGGACTCATAAGGGGAGTGCTATTGATTATTCAAGAACCAAAAAAAATTATTTAGCAATTATAAATCAAAATTAATCATATCATAAAATAATAATCAAATTAGAAACATGAAAAATACTCTCATTACTTCATGTAAGATACTAGTTTTTCTCATATCTTAGATCTATGTGTGACGAAGTGGTTTTCTTTCAACCTTGTCCTGAGGGTTTTATCAAGGACTTGGAATAAAATATAGGTTTAATTATAGTTTATTTAAATCATATTAAAATGAGGGAATCTTTATAATTTATCTACTTATATCTATGAATCTATATCCCTAACATAGATACCTTTAACCCCTCCATTTTTCCCCTCGTACACTTGTATGATGCATGACACATTGATCTTATTTCATCATGGGTCACCTTTAGATTTTATTTTGGTTTTATTCATCACTCTTTGGGATGAATTGGTACTCATTTTTTAAATAATATGAGTATAATAAGCAAGGTAGGAAGCATTGTGAGTTGGTACTTGTGAAAACTTAATTTATCAGAATGACCCTACCATCTATATCTACATCAATGGTTAATACCTTAAACAAGTGTTAATGTGAGAAGTGTATTTTATCCAAGGAAATTAAAAAACTTTTTAAATTCATATGGAGTACTAAGAAAAACATTTACATACTTGATAGAAGTATTCAATTGTGATCTAACCATGGTTAATTTTTTATTTCATACCTAAATTCTTAAAATCTCAGATACAAAAGTGTAAAACCTACAAAAAACTAGTTTGTGTGTTCTATTCTATGTTATTCCCATGCTTATTCTTTATTTTGAAAACCTTTCTCATTGATTTAGAATATTAATGAGATTATATTTAATTGTATATTATCTTGGTCATACCAGGGGAATTCAATCTAATATCTATTTAATTGGATATTATCTTGAGTCTAATCTAGAATAAAATGTGAATCTTTAAATATTGTTGGCTAATAGTATCCAATTATAAGAATCTTATGTATTATGGTGTTTCTAAGTGGAGAACCACTACCTATCATCTAGTGTAGGTTCTTCAAGATCTCTTGAACTTATAATTAGAGGTAAAATCACTAATAGGGGTGGTGAATTAGTGAGCCTAGAAAATCTAACTTCAATTTCAATCCTTTCAATTTCTTAATCAATTACCATAAGTATTCATGAAGCATACACAACATTCATAACAATGAGAAAGATAGACAATACAAGATCAATCGCATAACACATGGCATACATGGGAAACCCTCTTGGGGGAGAAACCCCACTAAAATATAAAATTGGACTACTATACTAAAATAACAAGAACTAATTTAGACTAGCTTCAATTGATCAAGAAACTATAATCCCTATTTAGTGATACTACTATCCCATAAGGTGATGCCACATCTATCTAGTTGAGCTGCAATAATAAATAGACTTCTTAGAAATTTTCACCTTGCAAAGAGGATACAACCACCCTAGATGTTGAGCTACCACAAAAACACCTATAAACATATCCACTTATGAACTGATGTCTTCAACACCTAATTATGTACCTCTATTTATCACTGTTCACTTCTCTCATACTCAAAAAACAAGAGCATTATTCTACCAATATAATAATGACAGACAAGCCATATAAATATTCCTCAATATATTGTTCTCTTAAACTCATCCTTATGTCATGCTAACCCTTCTTTTTTACATAATCCACACACACAAGCCTCTCTCAAAACTCTCCTAAGTCTCTAATATAAGCCTAGAAACCAACATATTTGGTTTTATTATTTATAGAGAAAACATGATCATCACCATATTGGTCAGCCATTAGGCATACCTTAACCCTTTAGATATTTATTTCATCGAGACATAACTCAAAACAATATTCATAGGTCATCCATAGAATCTATGGGTCACCCTTAAGTAGTTATACCTTTTAATAAGGCCCTTGTAGCTCTTATACGTCTCATGGAGACCTATTCACCCATTTAAGACAACATCAAGAAAAAAAATAACATAAAACCACTAAAAAAACATGAAACCATTCCTTATGATCTATAGTTACCCCTTAAGTGCTAATAAATAACATAGTACATTTTTGCTTAAGATCAATTTGCTCAAACAACATTTTATACACATAGTCATTATCGATGAACATACAGTCACCTTCTAAACCATTATTCATAATACATACAATTGGTCAAACTTACATAATACACATAGAGATTTATCATGGATTCTAAAATACTCCCCAATATCTAATTCATCAAAATATATCTAAACAATATGACAACAAGCTCGAACAACCTTCTTAGGTCACTAGTGGAATATACATGAATGCATAGTCAACTTTAAAACTCAATATATTTGATTTTGGACACTTCTAAATCTTCAAATTAGGTTCACTATATGTACCATGGATTCCTCTTCATCATTTATTTTAACTCCATCATGAAATTAATCATATATCAAAAGTTATGGATTAATTACTAAATATTATTTTTGCCCTTAACAAAGTCAAATATTCAAATGGCAACAATCATAGTTAAACCTTAGAAACTTTTCAATCATCTCATGTCCTCACTTCTCAAATTGAATATGCACCATTGATTTTGTTTTATCTTTAACACATAGAAACCAATTATCAAACATTAAACCTTAGTCACTTTGACATTATCTCATGCACCTTTGCAATGCTGACTCAATATGCACTATTGATCTTTATAGAGCAGCCAGGTCTTTATTATGCAATTCACACCATTCAGTCAATCTATATGAATAACTTCTCATTTTTATATCCTTATCCTTTACCTTTGATTAGTTTTTATACAATATTCACTTCCTTTCATTTCACTAATTCCTAACATCTTAGAGAAAATGCACTCCATCAATCTCCTTGAGACTTGATCGATCTTTACCTCTTGGAAATTTGACTAAGTATGGGGACTGTTACAATCTATCTAAGAAGCTAACTTTGATCCTTAATAACTTTTTATATAATTTGATGCATGATCTAAAATTTAGACCATATGATGTCCCTATATAGGATAATCTATCCATATAATAATCTAATATAAGAACCCACACATATCAACATTCTCACTCACATCAACATGCTCACCCAAAATTTTCTTCCATAGAGCCAACTATGCTTAGAACTACCTATAAGGCCAAATTTGCTCATGCATATCTGATGCACTTCATTGTATGATCTAAAACTTATCACAAATAAATTAGGCTAAAAATTAAACAAACCCATATGATCACCTTATCTTAAAATGTCCACATGTGCAAGATATGACATCAACAAACTACTTACTTAACTCTATTTAAACATATAAAACACTATCAAAATGCTTGATAGCCAAACTTTTCACATGCATATATTTTGTCATGCTAAATTTCATGACATGAAATTTAGTGCATAAGAACTAGGCATAAAAATGAACAAACCCATACAATCAAATTCTCCTAAAATGTCCACATGTTCAAGATATGCTACCATCAAAATTCTTACTTGGCTATTTCTTGCCTCATGTAAATTTTTGTATGGAATAACACTATCAAAATGCTTGAGATCACAACTTTGCACCCACATATCTTTGAATAAACTTAGGTGCATGATCTAAGACTTAGTGAATAATAACTATGTACTAACATGATCACAACCTTATGATCAACTCCTCATGACTCATCCACACATGGCAATGGTGATGTTAGCAAACTGCCTACTCAAATTTTATGCTACTAGACCCAAACTATCTAGATGAAAACTATGGACTACCAAATGAATTTCACTTATGCATACAAGCTCTACAATCACCCTTGACCATTGATAGGACCCATTTCACATGACCAATACTTAAAACTCATCTTGAATCATCTCAAACCAATCCAAAATTAGATATTAACCAATCCAACATTAAGCACACTAGAACAAGCACATTGCACACTTTGTCAGTGCCACTTAGACTATTAAGGAACCTCATCCAGTCACCTAGACACCTCCATGACATCACTAACAACTATTACATAATCTCCCATTTTATCATTGATTTCAACACTCCATCATATATAGCAATAAAAATCTCACTTTCTCTCTTCAAGCACTTTCACAATAGGAACTTTCTCCCCCTTTGACATAATTGCAAAGTGGGCACAATCTAATCTTGAGGACTTGAAAAAAACACCAAAAATATAATAACACTTTAAAAACATGATACAAACTCCCCCTTACCTTGATCCTACTTTTTCTCACCTTGACAACTTCCTCTAACTCCATGCCAACACTCTCTTCAATCAAGCACTACAACTAATGAAGAAAGAACACAAAAAACCACTAGAATCTGAAGAAACTCACCAATAATAATCTAAGAGGAAATCCCCGTAATAACTTTGAGAAATTATACCTTTTAGTCATCTTCAGATCTCCACACATCATGAATAACCCACTTATGGTAACTAGCCTTCTCTCTCAAGATAATATAATAATCACCAATATAAGTTCATGTCACTCACCAAATAGGAAACATGATCCCAACTAGCCTAAAAACATTCATTATGACCCTATACTATAGCTCCTTCACAAACCTCTAGAGAAAGCTCATGAACTTTTTTCTCCCCCTTAACCAAAGACCTATTAATTCATAGAGAAAGAAATGACACCCAAGCTTTGTCTTAGATACTTGAAAGTATATTTTGACAATGGTTTGGTCATAATATCTTCAATCTACTCTTTTTTAGGCACGTACTCCAACTTGACATATTGATTAATCATTTTTTCTCTCAATAAATGATATCTAATATGAATGTGTTTATTTTTTGAGTGAATAGTAGGATTCTTTGAGATACTAGTTACACTAGTATTGTCACAATAAATAGGAAAAGGTCCATTTTGTCTTACCTTATAATCCTCCAAAGTTTGTTTCATCCATATGACTTGTGTACAATAAGAGGCATCTTATATATAGTTAGTTTCTAAAGTTGATAGAGATATTGTGTCTTGCTTCTTGCTTAGCCAAGACACCAAGAATTCTCCCATGAAGAAGACCCCACCACTGGTACTTCTCTTATCATCCACACATCCTACCCAATAAGCATTAGTATATGATTTCAAATAGAATTATTTAATCCTGGGATACCATAAACTATAGTCTATGGTGCCTTTGAGATATCTCAAGATCTTTTTTATGTCTTTCAATTAAGATTCTCTATGATCATCTTGAAACCTTCCTAAAAGACCTACTACTTTTATGATGTCAAGCTTCGATGCATTAGAGTAAAAGATAATTCTAATCATGGATCTGTACAAAGTTTGATAAACTTTTGGTGAGTCATCCAGTTTACTTAACATGCATCTTATAACCATTTGAGTACCCATTGGCTTATAATCCATCATGTAAAAATTATTTAGCATATCCTTGATGTATTTAGCTTAGGAAATGAATATCCCTACATCAAGTTGATTAATCTATAATCCTAATAAAAATGATATTTCTCCCAACATTGACATTTCAAACTTAGTCCTCATAGTATCTACAAATTTTTTACTCATTTTAACATTATCAGATCTAAAATCTATGTCATAAACATATACAATAACTATCAATTGATGATTACCTTCTATATTAATGTAAAAATTACTATCATCTACCCACCTTTTAAAGCCTTGACTCAGAAGATACTTATCTAGCCTATCATACCAAGCTCTAGGAGCTTATTTAAGACCATACATAGCCTTCTTCAATTTACACACAAAATCTTGATTACTTGACATGAAATTTCCTTCAGGTAACTTAATGTAGACTTCTTCTAAGTTACCATTAAATAATTCATATTTCACATCCATTTGATATAATTAAAAACCTTTGAAACATGTATATGACAAAAATATTCTAATTTCTTTCATCCTTGCCATAGGGCCAAAAGTCTCATCAAAATCTATTCCTTTAACCTAAGAATATCCTTTACACACCAATATATCCTTTTTCCTTGTGACTTCTCCTTTCTCATTCATTTTGTTTTTGAAAACCCATTTGGTACGTATCACATTTTTATATTTTGGCCTAAGGACTAAGTCCCATAGTTCTTTCCTTTCTATTTTATCAATTTCTTCATCCATTTCATCATTCCACCTTTCATCTTTGCTAGCTTCCATAAATGTTTATAGTTTAATCATGGATATAAAAGCTAATTCTTATTGATTTTGATTGATCAACATTATCTTTCTAGTATACAACCTTGTACTAACATTTCTAATAATCTGAGAGATTGGATTATCTTTTTAAATTCTTCTAGATGGAGATTTAGAATCATATCTTTCTTCCTCCCTTTAATCTTCATCATTTTTTTAATGGATAAATCATCATTATTTACAATATAATTCTAAATTGAGTCACTTACCTACACTTTTATCTTCTTGACTCTACTTGTCTCATCTACCCTTACATTTTAACTTTCAACAATATTGTGAAGTCTCTTGTTGAATCACCTATAGGCAGTACTGATAAAAGAGTAACCTGAGAAGATTCCCTCATCAGACCTTGAATCAAATTTTCCAAAATTCTCTTCATTTATTTTGATGATGCAATTATTCCCAAACACTCTAAAATGTATGACATTATCCACTTTATTCATCCATAATTCATAAAGAGTCTTATTACCATTTACTTTTATTTGAAACCTATTTAAGATGTAAACTAAAGTGTTGGCTGCCTCTTTCCAAAATCCATATAATAATTTTGCATCTTGAATCATGGTTCTATTGATCTTAACAATAGTTATATTCTTACTTTCAACCACACCATTATATTGTGGTGTTCTAGTAGTAGAATATTGTCTTCTTATCCCATGTTCAAAAAAAACATCGAACTTATGAGACCAAAACTCACCTCATCTGTCTAATCTCACACACTTGAACTTTAAAAATTTATAATTTTCCACAAGAGCTTTTAATGCCACAAATTTTGTAAAATCTTCTCATTTTTATTTAAGAAAGATTATCTAAGTCATCCTAATAAAAGCATTCATGAGAATTATGAAGTGTCTATTACCTTGAAAACTTTGAGTTCTCATAGGCCCACATATATTAGTGTGGATCAACTCTAATGGCTCTATAGTGGAGAATTTATTGGTTTTGTATCTTCTCTTGGTTCGCTTCCCATGAAGACATGCCTTAAAAATAGAATGAGGAATGTTATAAATCTTAGGCATATGCCTTACTAACCCCTTTGAACTAATTTTTACCATATTATCAAAATTTATATGTCCAAGAATTTTATGCCAAAGCCAACTTTCTTCTAATTGAATTATGAATAAATCTACCTTCTTGGATTCATGGAATACATACATGTTGTTATCTATTTTATGAACATTTTCAATTAATCTACTAGATTTTGCCTTTCTTATTTCACATAAATCATCATGAAAAGTTATGATATTTCCTTTCTTACACATTAGGATCACACTTAAAAGATTATGTTTCAAGCCTTCTACATATAAGACATTCTTAGTCATAATATGATTATTGTCTAAACTCATTATACCTTTATCAAATATGTTAGTAGATTTGTTGTCACCAAATCTAACTGCACTTAGGTTGGTACTTTTGAGAGAGATAAACTTTCTCTTATCTCCTATCATATGATTTGAACATCCATTGTCTATAAATCATCCATTTTTCTCATCTTCTTGAGTATGCAAAACTACTTGAACAAATAATGACTCTTCCTTTAGTGATCTACTTGGATTTTGCTTCTTTTCTTCATTAGACTTGGTGTCAAACCATTTGATAGTGTCAATGACTTATAAATCCTTTTTCCAAAAATATCTATTGTAGTTTTTAGCTATATTACCTTGTTGGTTATAGTTTTAGCATATGAGATCTATTTTGATTTCTGGTGAGAGATCATAGTCTTTATATCTATGACCAAAATGATTGTAGGAGAAGCAATACCCATTGAAAACATTGTTCATATTTGACCTCCCTTTTTCTCCATTATTCTTGATCCATGAATTTTCATTCTTGACCGTTTTGGTGAAGTTTAAATCCCTTTTGTCCTTGGATAAGAGTACATATATGTAAGTCATGTCTTTAATTTCTAATTACTCCATTCTTTGATTAAGATTTTTAATCATCATGACCTATAAATTCTTTATTATTACCTTTAGATTTTGCACTTATGCCTTCACACTATTAACTTCTTATAAATAAAAAACTATATTTTCTTGAAGATAAACCATAACCTATTTATCAACCATTTTACCTTTGACCACCTTCAAGTTGTTAAGCCTTTACCATAGAACCTGGATCTGATACCAATTATTAAAAATACAATAACTAAAAAGGAGGGTGAATCAGTGAGCCTAGAAAATCCAAATTTAATTTCAATCCTTTCAATTTATTAATCAATTACCATAATCATTCATAAATCATACACAACATTCATATCAATGAGTAAGAGAGATAATGTGAGATCAATCACATAACATATGACATACGTGGGAAACCCTCATGGATGAGAAAAATCACTAGAACTTGCAATTGAACTAATATCCTATAATAACAAGAACCAATTTAGACCATATGCAACTAATCAAAGAATTACAATCCCTATTTAGTGAGACTACAATCCCTCAAGGTCTTGTTACATAATCTAGTTGAGATACAACAATAACCATACGTTTTAGCAACTTTCACCTTGAAAAGAGGCTAAAACCACCTTAGATACTGAGCTTTCATAACAACACCTATGAGCACATCCACCTATGAATTTTTGTCTTCAACACCTGATGATGGACCTCTGATTATCACTCTTCACCTTCACTCATACTCAAATAATAAGAGCATTATTATTTTAATAAAATTATGACCTACAAGTCATGGACATAATCCTTAATCTATAGGTAAATCTACCACTACTTCTCTCCACAATCCACACACACAAGCCTCTCTCAAAACTCTCCCAAGTCTTTCATACAAGTCTATAAACCAACACATTTGGTTTCACTATTTAAAGAGCAAACATGGTCATCACCATCTTGATCAGCCATTAGGCATGAAATAACCATTAAGGCATATATTTCATTGATACACAACTCAAAATAATCTTCATAAGTTGTCCATATCATCTATGGGTCACCCTTAAGAAGGTATACCTTTTATAAGGCCATTGTAGCTCTTATAGGTCTCATGGAACCTTTTCACCCATTTAGCACAACATCAAGAAAAACAAGAACATAGAACCACTACCAAAATAATGGACCCATTCCTTATGATCTATATGTCCCCCTTAATTTATATCAACCAAAATAGTACCTATTTTCTTAAGCACTATTTGCTCAAACAACATTATGTGCACATAATCATTAAGGACAAACATACAGTCACCTTATAAACCATTATTCATACTTCATATAATTGGTTAAACCTTCATAATGCACACATATAATCCTCATGGATTCTAAAATACTCCCTAATATACAATTCATCAAAATATATGATACCAATATCACAACAAGCTCGAACAACCTTCTCGGGTCACTTGCAGAATATACATGAATAAATAGTAAACTTTGAACCTCAATATTTTTTATTGTATACACTTTTGGACCTAAAATTATGTTAATTATATGTAACATGGATTCTTCTTCATCTTTACCTTTTACTCCATCAATAAATTCATCCTACATCAAAAGTTATGGATGAAATACTAAACACTAGTTTTTCCCTTAGCAAATTCAAATATCCAAATGGCAACGATCATAGTTAAACCTTAGAAACTTTGCAATCATCTCATGTCTTAACTTCTCAAATCAAATACACAACATTAATCTTATTTGATATTTAACACATAACTTTTAATTATCAGACATTAAACATCAATCACTTTGACCTTATCTCATGCGCCCTTGCAATGTTGACTCAATATGAACTATTGATCTCTATAGATCTTCCAGGTATTTATTATCTAATGTGCACCATTCAATCAATATATATAAACACCCACTTACCATTATATCCTTTTCCTTTTAAATTTAATTGGTTTTTAAACAACCAGTACCTCTTACCATCTAAATACTTCTTGACATCTTGGAACAAAAATGCTCCATCAATGTCCTTAAGACTTTCTTGATTTTCTCTCTTGAAAATTTGACTAAGTATGAGGACCCTTACAATCTATCTGAGAAGCTAACTTTGAGCCTTAATAAATTTTTCTATGATTAGATTAATGATATCAAATTTAGAGCATATGACCCCCCCACATAAGATAATTCATCCATATAACAATCTACTCTTGGAACCCACACACATATGAAATATGTCATCATCAACATGCTCACTCAAAATTTTCTTCCACAGATTCAACTATGCCTAAAACTACTTGGAAGGCTAAATTTTATCAAGCATATCTTTTAATGTGCTTTATCACATGATCTCAAATCTAGTGAAAATAAACTAGGCTCAAAACTAAATAAAACCATATGATTACCTTCTCCTTAAATGTCCACATGTGTGAGATATGGCATCAACAAACTACTTACTTGGCTCTATTTAAACATATAAAACATTGTCAAAATACCTGAGAGCCCAAATTTGCACATGCATATCTTTTGTCATGCTACATTACATGACCTAAAATTTGGTGCATAAGAACTAGGTACAAAACTAAAAAAACAATTATGATCAAATTCTCCTAAAACATCCACATGTGAAAGATATACTACCATCAAAATGCTTACTCAACTATTTCTTTCCTCATGCAAACATGACTATGGAAAAACACTATAAAAATGCTTGAGATCCCAACTTTATACCCACTTATCTTTGACTGAACTTAGGTGCATGACTTAAGTCTTAGTGCATAACAACTAGGTACTAATGTGATCATAACCATATGACCAACTCCTCCTGACTCATCCAAACATGGTTATGGTGACATCAAAAAACAACCTACTCAAATTTTCTACCACTAGACCTAAACTATCTAGATGAAAATCATGGACTACCAAATGAATTATACTTATGCACACAAGTTATCCTATCATCCTTAACCATTTATTAGACCCCTTTCACATGATCAATACTTTAGACTCATCCATAATCATCTCAAACCATGCCAAAACTAATGATCAACCAAGGAAACATTAAGAACACTGGAACAAGCACATTGAAAACTTTGTCATTATCACTTAGACTATCGAGGCACTTCATCCACTCACCAGGACACATTCATGACATCACTAACAACTCTTCAACACTTCTTCTCATGATATGCATCTAAGGTAAATGCCTTCATAATTTATTCTATATGGAATCCCTTTTCCAATCATGTAGTGAGTAGCTTTGAGCCTCAAGGCTCTCTTTTATTCTCTATTAATTTCTAGGGGACAAGTACCAGTGATTAGATATTGAAAGATATCAATAATCCAATCTCCTCTAGATACCTAGGTTTCACAAACCTCCTTAATGATGATGTATGGGTCAGGCTCAGTCATAAGTTGAATGATGTTTTATCTATTGATAATTTTGGTAGGATTCATTTGTATTTCAAATTCCTAAAATTGTCCATCCATTTTTCTCTTTACTCTCCCAATCTATTTTTTCCCAAACTAAGCTTGATATCAGGGTCTGACATAATGGTGATAGTCTTATTTCTCAAGATGTAACGCCCAAATTCATTTATCAATTTGATGAAATTAGAGATGTACATATTTATCATGAAATAATTGATATTTTATTCCTTTAAATTTGAGCTCATAAATGCAATATGATGTTCACTTTCAGCCTTATTTTGGGTAATAATAATAATGATTGTGTTCTCTAAAGTAAATAAATATAAGGAAAAGTCTTTATTGAAGTTTGAGATTTTTAACACTGGAGCTTGAGATATAACATCCTTAAGTCTTGAAAATACTTTTGGGCCTTTGGTGTCCATTATATTTTGACATATTACTTAAGCATAACATTCATAAGTATAACAGTTTCTACAAAACTTGAGATAAATGTCCTCAAAAAATTTATCTTTTCAAAGAAAGACTTGAGTTATTTCCTGTTGTTTGGGAACACAATCTTTTAAATCCCTTTAAATAAATTGAGCTTAATGGTGATCCCTTTATTAGTGATGATGTGCCCCAATAATTTTCCCTTGGTAACACCAAATCTGCTCCTTTTTGGGTTTATCAAGATGCCAAACCTTCTACTTCTTTAAAATATTGATAATAGATGGACTATGTGATTAGTTCTATTGTTTGAGAAAACATTGAGGTTATCCATTCAAATGATTATTAATTTACCTATTAGACCTTGAAATTCATGGTCTATGGCATACTAAAAGGTAGATCCTACATTAATTAGGTTGAAAGGAATCATCGTGTATGCATAAGTACCCTACTTCATGGTAAATGTAGTCTTCACCCTATTTTTAGATTCTACCATCACCTAATTATACCCTAAAAAACTATCCAAGAAGGATATCATTCCAAAACCACTTACTATCTAGATCACTTCATCCAAGGAAGGCAGAGGGTAGTTCTCTTTCCTAGAATCCTTATTTAGGTTCCTAGAGTCAATACACAAATTGATCTCCCCATTTTTTTTATTAAAACCAAGTTGTCAACCCAAGTTGAGTGTTTGATAGGTAAAAACATATGAACATTCAATAACTTATATATTTACTTTTGGATAAGTGCTTCTAAGATGGGATTGACCATGATTTATCTTTGCCTAAATGGTTTAGAGTTTAGATTCAATAGAATTATATGGGTGATGACTCTAGGATTTAAAACCTACAAATTTCCTTGTGTCCATGCAATCACATCTTTATACTAGATGAGAAAATATTTTACCCTTTTTCTTTCTTTTGGGGTGTAATGAGACTAATGTTGACATAGCATGGATCACTCTCATCCCCCAAGTTCTCCTTATTGAACTCAAATTCATTAAATTTGGGATGCCCCTACTATTGGTCTTGGGGATCCATATCAAATGATATCTCCAAATAAACCATCCCTAAAGGAATATAATTTTATTTGAGTTGAATGACTTCTTCTCCCTATTTCTATCTAATTTTATACTTTTTCTAAGTGTGTAGAGTAGAAACTAGTTATGAAGGGTCTGTAAGAAAATCCATTAAAATTCACACATTAAATCTAGTTGATTATGAATAACTCTTTTTTGTCTAGGTAATAATACCTACAAATAATAGAACACTACCACGCACTTCTTTGTTAGACAAAGAGATGGATGGATTGCCTAGCGTAAGTTAGATCCTAGAAGTGAAAGATTTCTAGGAGGCTGCCAATCCACCTACTTTTAAAACTTAAGTTTGATAGATAAAAATGAAAGAAACATGTATTTAAAATTAAAAAACTAAAATTAAATATAGTAAATAAATTAAATTTAATTAACTAAAACTAAATGATTTTCTTAGTTGATTAAACTAAAGCAAATAGTCTGAATAATTAAAATTGTTGAAACTTAGCTAAAAGCAAAGTTTTAGTTCTTAGTTTGGTAAAATGGAAAGGGTAAAAAGAGTGATGTGGTTGGGGTTGGAAAATGGTTGATATTTAAAAGGTTTAATGGGTGAATGTTGGAAAGTATAAGGCAAAAAATGATTAAGGTGGCAAAAGGGTAAGGGGACAGAGAGTGAAGATGGTAAAGAGGGAAATGGGAGAAGAGGTAAATGGATAAAGGGGAAAGGAAAATTAAGAGGTTACGGGGAATTGATATGGAGGCCAATATAATAATAAGGATAAAGGGTGGGTTTGGATGTCAAGAAATAATAGGCCAAGAGGGATAAGAAATTAAATTGCAATAAACAAAACCAAGGTTACATTCTAAGCTTGAAGAAGAATGTTGATGAAGATGTTGGTGTTGATGTTGTTGAAAAAAAATTGGTAGAAATTCATCAGAACTTCAATGATTTATCTCTTCTCTCAAAGATGATGATGATCTCCCTCAAAATGATGACCTCTTTCAAAAACTTTCAACAAAAATGTTAACAACAAAAGGCTAACTTCCAACCTAACCTTGGGTGAAGGAGAGGGGGGTATTTATAGCATTTTTGTGTGAAGAAACATGCCAAAATAGAGGAATATTGAGGCAATTCGAATTTTTCCAAGTGGTGCATGTTTTATTCAGGGTGAGGTTCGTGGGGATTCCCATGTGGGTTGGAAAATCTTCCACTTTGCACATGAATCCAAGTTTGAATGGAAATAATACAAATGGGTTTGAATAATACCAAAGAATTTTTACCACCCTTATTTGTCTTCATCCAAATGTGGCACCATTTTCCATGTGGGGGGATGAAAATTCCAAGGTGAGGTTGGTAAGGATTCCCATGTGGGTTAGAAAGTCTCCCATTTGGGCTGGTAAGCCTCTATTTAGGTTAAAAAGTCAAAGATGGGTGCCCTTTATCTTTTCCAAAGTCTTAAATATGTAGGTATCTATTTTAAAGTCCAATTTCATGTATTAAGACAAAAATACATGTTGAATAATTAGATCTTAAGGGTAAATTCACCACATTTCAAAGGGGGCCCTTATGATGTTTGAATGAGGTCATCAAGCACTTTGGGAATTGCCTCAAGTGGGGTATGACATCCCACGTCAAGCCACATCACTTCTAAACCACGTCACTTTCTATATCACCTCCCAAATCACTTCCCATGTCACTTACCATGTCACATTCCATGTCACTTGCCATGTCACATTCTATGTCACTTGCCATGTCATCATGAATAGTGATTGTGGGTTCCATAATGAATAGTGATGGTGAATAGTACTTTAAAATAGTGATTTTGAATGATATTCATGACCAGAATAATAGCGATTTGGTTGGGTTAAAGGGGATTCTGAGGTTTAAAGATCAAAAACTATAAG
This sequence comes from Torreya grandis, assembly GCA_037957365.1. NCBI lineage: Eukaryota > Viridiplantae > Streptophyta > Pinopsida > Cupressales > Taxaceae > Torreya > Torreya grandis. The sequence continues at coordinate 1,431,686 of JARHVA010003631.1, read as the reverse complement.
TGTGTAGTTTTTAAGTGTCTATATTTTGCCCCTTTTTGTTATACAGCCTTGAATAACAAGTTTCAAAACAAAAATGAATCTCTTGGTCAAAGGTCAAGGTGCCCCAAGCATGGGAGGATGTGTTCTCCCTCAAATTGAGAGTCAATGAGCAAAAGTCAAATTGAGTGTAGGTTTGATGAGTAGTTGATGGAGAGGTGTGAGGTGGTGCTACAAGGTAGCTAGGTATATGAAATGCCAATGGGTTCATAAAATATGACTAAGTGCAATAGTCAAGATTAAGTAGAGACTAAAGGTGCCCATGTTGATAATAAAAAGAATAGGTTCTAAGATAAATGACAAGGTAACCAGTCCCCAACATTGGTCATAACTGATTAGGTTAATCATATCAAGGCTCTTAGATAGGGTTGATGTTGACTCAGGTATATAGGGTACGAAGTGATCTTAAGAAAAATAAAAATGGTCTGGTTTTGCATGAGGTGGTGCAAACATTTAAAATTTCAACATGGGAAGCTTATTTATTATGAGCAAAAATTATTGCAAAAAGTTCCAATGTTCTGGGTCAAAAATAACTGACATCATGGTGGACATGGCGAAAACATGGGTGGATTAGGTATGGGTTGGAAGGGGATGGATGAGCTGACTCTGAATGCACATAATAAGTGCATGTTGCCTACATAGTTAAATGGATAAGGATCCAAAAATAATGTCAATCCAAATGTATTTCTTTTAAGGAAAAGTGTGTTGGTTAACTTGGTTGTCCCAATTGGATATCATATAGGTAGGTCCAGGTGAAGGACATTGGAAAAGGGGAAGCACCATAGGGTGGAAAAGATGGATATCAAATAGTTTTTTATGGGTATGGTAGAAATGGTGGATGAGGTGAGATAGGATGTAATTGAGATGATTGCATCAACTATGTAAAAGGAATCTGTAGCCATGGATAAGCAGGTTGAAGTACAAAATTTTTTCCACCATCATAAAGAAAAAGAAAGGTATAAATATGCAATACTAAGATTTGGAAAATTTGGAATTACTTGAATTGTTGCAGTGATTGATTGGTTTTTTTCATCACATCCAAATAAGCTGACATTGTGCACATTCCACAACAATGTTGTTAATAGGCTATGGAAATTTATTATTAAATAGTTCAGGGAAACAAAGTAGTAGAGTGGGTAAACAATAAGTGGTGAAGTTTTGAACCCTTGACCCTTGAGTTAGTGGGGCCCAAAAATAACTAAGCATTGAGTTTTTGAGGGAATTAGAAAAAAGATGCTAAGGGGTTTTATAATATGGAGTGAGGTGAATAATAATAACATTAATTAATTGAGGGGTCAGGTTGTGGATTTCATGCATTAAATCAAGGGCTATTTTAAGGCATAAGAAGACATATTCTGAAAGGGAGAATCAAGGGAAATTATTAGTTCAAAGGTTAGGGCATGTGAGAGGGTGTATCTATCATCCCCATGTGGGTATCCCAAATATTCCATTTGAATTTGGTTTTAGTTTTGAATCAAACATATCCAAAGGTTAGAGTAAAAGGGGTTGAAAATAGGCAAGACAAGAAGAGGTGGGGAATTTCATCCTGATGGATGAATGATGCTCAGGTTTGCTAGCTGGTCGTATGAGCCCATAGTCCTAGCTAATTGTGTTATAAAGATTTAGGATTTGTATATATCTCACAATAAATGACTAGATTTTATGCATTAAGTCAAGGGTGTGGATGATACAGGGAAGTAAACAAGGATATATATGCAAAATTAGTACAACTAGTGACCATACTCTAAAGAGGTGGAAGTGAAATTGGAGAACATAAGAGAGATATAACAAGGGATGAGGTAAAGGCTAACCAAGAGATGGATGAAGAGAAAATAATGAGGTCATAAATAAATACAAAGGTGGATAAGGATGGAAGAAGCTAGGTATGGTCATATAGGTTAGGAAGAGCAAGGAAGGGCATCAATGGAGATGAAAAAATTGAAATGAAATAGAGAAAAGAGAAGAAAATAAAAGGTAAAATATTAGGGGTGAGAGATGCACTAAAGAATGACAGATTGAATGATTAAAAAGGATGGGGAGAGAAGTGTAACAATCATGAAGGGTAAGGGGAGAATGAGGGATATGGGTGGCCATGAAAGGATTGAAAACAAGTCTAAAAAAGATAAAAGAGAAAATAGTTTGGTGATGAAAATGAAAAACAAGGAAATAAATGGAAGAAAAGGAAACACGAAAAAAAGGAGTGAAATGAGGACACAAAGAGGATGAGGGGAGATGGAAGAAGTATGTGGTATCTTGATCAAGTAAACATGGGTGATGATATGGAAGGAGAGAAATAATGAAACAAAGAAGGTGGTGGTTTTAGAGATGAGAATGGGATGGAAAATGGGAAAGGGGTAAAGAATGAGGGGAAGCAAAGGATGGGTGGACAAGAAGGTGAAAAGAGAAAGTAGGTGTTAATTAGCTTGTTAGAAGAGATTTACAAGTTGAAGGGGTGATTAGAATAGATTGACAAGCTAAATAAATGGTGAGGTGGTGAATAAATAAGGAGACACAATGAAAAGGAGTGAGATGAAACTAAAGGATGAAGATTAGAAATGATAAGAACAAAAAGGAAGAATTGAAGTAGGGATACAAAGCACGGATATGCACACAAATGCAAAAGATAAGTGAATATCGATATGAAAAGAGGAAAAGGGGAATGTAAAAAGGGCCATAGGTAAAAAGAGATAAGAATAAAATGGAAATTATGGAAGGCTTCTCAAAGGATAAATACCTAGGGAGAAACTAGTTGTGGAGAAAAAATGGGAAGATAAAAAGGATGGAAAAAAAGCAAACAAAAAGAATGGAAAAGGGTATAGTGGTAAGAGTAGTATAATGGTAGAGAGTGGTGGTACACATAAATAAAAAGTGTAGAAATAAAAGAAATATAAAGCTTGAAATATGTACAGTACGAAGTTAAATGGGTGAGGAAAAGAGAATGATAAAGGGGGTATGACAAATAGCCAAGGGGGAGGGGAAATGATGAGGATGGAGAAAGAATTTGAAGGGGATTAATGGAAAGGTTTGTAATAATGTGAAAGAGAGGTAGAAAATGCAAAAGGTGGGTGGGGAAGTGGGCCACAAATCATGTGCAAGGAAAGATGATGGGAAGGCCAATGAAGTAGAGTAGGAGGTGGCTTTATGGGAGGTAAGGGGGGCCAATGGGGAATGCTATCAACCCTTGTGTTAATAGAGATTGACAAACTAGAAAAGTGATTAAAATAAATTGACAAGCTAGAGGTAGGGAGATGATTAGGAGATAGGTAGATAATTAGAGGAAGAGATTTTAGGTGAGAAGGAAAAATAAATTAAAGGAAGTGGTCAAGCTAACCCCAATAACTGAATGTTGCCTACATAGTCCAAAAGGACCTTAGGCCAATGCAGTTCTCCCAACAATGGCAGAAAGACTTAAGAGGAATTATTAGATGGTGTTAAAACATAAGGACAATTGAAGAAAGAATTCAAAGCTTTTTTGGTTTAGGACACCCTAAACAAGAGGGCATTATTAGTGGTGAAAATGAGTGAGAAGAAAAATAAGGGATGGGAATTATTTTTTAGTGGTTGAGCTGCTTCTACAGAAGTGCCTACATAGTCCTTAGACATCAAGCCAATGTAGTTCAAAAAGGTTTAGATGAGTGTTGTTCAAATTGACTGCCCCAATTTGATAGACCACATGGGCTAGTTTGGGTTGAGGGAGAAGTTTTGGTAAAATAATAGTTTTGGATTTTGGTGAAGGTGTTGGTGAAAGTGAATGGGGTAGTTTGGTAAATAGTTACCATAATGATCCTACATTTAGTAGGATGAGAGATACAGATGGGCAAGGTAGGATAAATTAGAAGGGAACACAATGAGATATAAGACAAATAATCTTCAATAGAGATAATCCAAAGAAGAGGTATTGTGGTGAGGAGGTTGTACCTTCTAAAGTTGTGTAAGGGTAAGAGTTTGGAGATAGTGTCTACCACTACAATATAAGTTTTAGGAGTGGGGTTCTATACAGATCTACAAAGTCATTATGGCTAAGGTTCACCACTACTATGAGTCAAGTTTTAAGGGTAGTAGTGAAGTGATAATCTACAGAGAATTTATTTGATAGTCAAGGAGATTATACAAGTAAGGAAGTTATCAATGTGGTGAGTGATAGAAGATTGACCTTGCCTAACCCAAGAGATGCATGGGTAGGCTAGACAAATTATGGCCATATCTACATCTTATGCCCTAGTTTCTTGGAACTACAGACATGGGGTCCCATTGAGAAGAGTCCTTAGTATTAGGGAGCTATGTGGTCTAGGATATTGGTGATATAATTAGATCAAACAGTCATTCCCATGCTAAGGGAGAACTCTCAACAAGTAAAAAAGAAAAGATTTTGATGTTTGAGCAAATGCTACCAATGGTTAGGGTCTGATGCTTAGAGCTTGTGGTAATGGGATGGTAGGAATAGGAGGGTAACACATTGGGTATTGTTGGTCAAATGTTATTATGCATGAGTTTGTGTGGATACTTATGAATGTTATGGTTATGGTTATGATTATAATCTCACTTAATGTAAAAGAAATGACCATTGTTGTTGTAATGTTGTATGGTACAAGTTATGGTGAAAACATTGACCATGTATAGTAAGATAAGAATAGGGCATGATGCTTTATTTTTGACAAGGAATAAAAATAGGATAGAAGTGAGATCATCTTAATGAACATAATCTCTTAAAATTATATGCATGAGTGGTTGTTAGTTGATAAAAAGGGTTTCATGATCGTAAGGTGTCAAGTAACCTTTAAATCCCTTGATTTATAGATAGTCAAAAGGGAAAATGGGTGATAGGTTGTGTGAAGGGTAATGGGTGATATATATGATAACCTCATGTGAATTAGTTTTCCCCTTTTATAGGTGACCTAAGAATGGTATTAGACAATTTCATATCATATCTAAACGTAGACTGATCAATGTGGGAAGTCTACATGGGAAAGTTGATTGTGGTTTCCAACTTATTTTGTTACATAAACACTGATTATAGCTTTGGAATTGGTTTCGATAGTGGGCCTTTTTCTTTATTATTGTACATGGGAAGCTAATCAGTGTGAGAAGCTTCCATGAATTTTCTCTAATTTTGACAAAGTTAACTAAACCATCTTGCAAGGGATTGGTCTAAGCTTATTGTCTTTATTTTAATGTTCTTGATAGTTGTCCTTCAAGGGAGTAGTCTACCCTTCATATGGTATTTTTCATTTTTATTTTTAGATAGCTGTCTTTTGAGGGAGTATTTTGTAATACCTAAGATATTGACCCAAGTAATTATTGCAAGATGAAATGTTTTTAGACATGGACTGGTCTAATTAGGTGTAGAGGTTTACCTTTTATGATGGAAAAACTTTACATAAGAAGGTTCATGATATGTGATAGGGTGTGGTTTTAAGAGATAATGACCATGAGATTCCATCTTGTTAGAGATGAAAAGTATCCATGAGAACCATGCTATGGGTAGAGCCATGGCACCCATATTTAAGATTAGGCCATGACTATAATAGTTAATCACATGACTCTATGTTGTAATAAATTATCCTCAAAATGAGAGGAGGAAGGTGGGTAAAGGTGAAAATCCCATAATCAAGGGATGAGCTTAAGTTAGTCAAACAAGTGAACTTGATCCTTCTTTAATAGAAAAATGGACTTAGATGCAAAGAATTGAGAGGCTCAAGTTCTTGTTTTCCTTTGAGAGAGGACAAATGATAAGCTCTTGATCCATACTTATGGGTAATAATGGAGGTTCTAAGACAATTAAAAGCAAACTTGCCTCATTTACTCTTCTCCATGTTGGTCACATGTTGGTTTTATTATAAGATGAGATCTATGATATTAAATTCCCATTGTCTGAAGTTCTTGTTATAAGTGCATGTGACACACTTTGGATAGATATAGAGGTGGGTGAGAGCTACTAAATGATGCTCATAAAGTAGCTCAAGTTGAGCTAAATGATGCTAATGAAAATCTTATTCAAAAATGAGCTCCTTCAAAGATATGTAAAGAGAGGGGATTTGGAATTCAAGAGATAAGACTGCCTCTATTGTGAAGACTAGAGATAAAGGGGTAGCACTAGTGGAGGTTTTAATGCTCGTATGATAGGCCCATAAGGAAAATGGGATGTGTAAGTGCCAATCCTGACTTGAAGCACTAATAACTTTGGGTAATATTTTGTTGAGGGTTTTATTAGAGGATTTTACTTGTACATTTGCTTGTGCTCAATAAGGTGAGGAAAATATTAAATCAATTCCAAATTCATCACATAAACCTTAGACTCTCTTATTATTTAAGGATTTTCCATTATCATTGATGATATTATGAGAAACATCAAAGCGACAGATGATATGGTGGTTGATAAAGTCAACAGTGTTTTCTACTTTAGAAGAGATTAGAGGAACAACTTCCACCCACTTGATGAAATATTTGGTGGCTGTGATGATGGAGCTATGTTACTACAAAGAATGGGAGTTGATTTACCCAATGAGATCGATCACCCATTGAGAGAAAGGCCAATATTCCTTAGATACTTGGAGGCTATTAGTTGGCATATGATGTAAATTAGCATGCTACTAACATTTAACACACTTTTTTACATAATAACAATAGCTTGGTTAACGGTGGGCCAATAGTAACCAAAGTGAAGGATATGTTTAGTGATTGCTAGGCTGCTAAAATATTCCCCACAAATCCCATCATGTGTTTAGTTAATGCCATGAGAAGCTTCATGGCTATGTAGGCAACAAAGAAGGAGACCATCAAAACCACATTTGTAAAGGATTCACCCTAGTATGGTGTAATAGAGGTACTCTAAATAAAAGCTCTTTGGGCATTCCTAGAGAGGTTGGGAGGAATAATGCCTAGGTTGAGGTAGTTGAAATTTTGGTCATACCAAATGTCAGATGGGGATTTCTCTAAATTACAAATGATAGGGAGGTCATATTGGCCATAAGACAGTGTGGTAAATGTTGAATGGTGACAAATATTATGGAATTGGAAGGCTGAGAAGGGATATGAGAATTAAGGTGGGCCATTATGTCTAAAAATTTATTGGTATATCAAGGAATGGATTGGAATAGGTAACACTCAACTGATTTTAATATTTTTTTAGCTAAAAGTTTATATTTTAGCAAGAAATCATTCTTAAATTGATAGGACCCATTGACCTAGATGACCATGAGTTGGGAATCACCAAAGGCATGAATTGTCTTAATTCCCAAGCTTTGAGTAGTTTGAAGACCTATCATTAGGGCTTCATACTCAACCATATTATTGGTGCATTCAAAGTCAAGTTTGAAGGAGAGAGAAAGGGGTTCACCATCAAGAGGAATGAGAATAACTCTAGCACCCCCTCCTTGTTGGTATTTAGATCCATCGAAGAACATGGTCATTTGGTAGGTTATGTCATCTTCTTCAAAAAGAGTCATGATAGACTCATCTAGAAAAGCAAGAGGGGGTAGTTTTTTATTTTCTAGAGGAGCTTTAGCCAATTGATCAATAATGACCTGACCTTTAATTAACTTTTATTAGAGGAATTCAAGGTCAAATTTAGCTAAGAGCATGAGCCACTTAGCCATACACTAATTTTGGTATGGCTTAGAGTGCATGTATTAGAATGGGTTGGTATTAGTGATGACATGATTTTTAAGGTTAAGAAGGTAATTACAGAGTTTGGTGGCCATGAATGTCAATGCTAAGTAGAGTTTTTTGGTGTGTGTATATCAATTTTCATATTTTACAAGCATATGGGTAATGTATTATATAGATTTATCTTTGTGTTGTTCATCTCGGTGAGCCAACATTGCCCTTAGGGAATGGTCAGTGGTAAAAATATATAGGTAAAAGGGGTGGTCATCCTTCAAAGGGGTGAGGATAGGTGGTGACAAATGGTACTATTTGAGTGAAACAATGGCCTTTTGACAATGACTACTCCACTTGAAATAGACTTCCTTCTTTAGAAGGTGATGAAAAGGTTGGCACCATTTTGAAAGTTGGGAAATGAAATGGTGAATGGATTGAAGTTTTCCCTGAAGGCTATAGAGTTGTTTAAGGTTGGTTAGAGGACGCATACCCAAAATTTACCTAGCTTTAGTAGGGTCTACAACAATTCCACAAAGAGAGATGATGAAGCCAAGAAGCTTTCCTAAGAGGATGCTAAAAATGCATTTCTTTGGATTTAGGTGAACATTATAATAGATGAGGCATTCAAATATGGTCATAAGAATATCCAAGTTGTCTTTTCAGAGTTTGGATTTCTTGACAAGGTCATCCACATAGTCTTCTATGATCATATGGATGATATCATGGAAATTATAAGTCTTAGCACATTGGTAGGTTGAACTAGTGTTCTTTAACTTGAAAGGCATGACTCTATATCAAAAATCTCCCCAAGGGGTTGTAAAGGTAGTTTTATGTTGATCTTCAAGATTAATCAATATATGATTATAACCCAAAAACCCATCCATGAGAGATAACATCTCATGGTCGGCAGTAAGATCAATAAGCTAGTCAATGCTAGGGAGAGGGAAGTCATCTTTGGGGTAGGTGAGGATAAGTTCATTAAATTCCACATAAATGCATAAAACCCCATTGACTTTGGTGATAGGTATGATGTTTGAGACCCATTAGGGTTAGTCAATGGATAAAATCAAGTTTAAAGCTAGGAGATGTTGAAGTTATTATTTGATGAGAAGGGATAGGTGAGGATGCATGCCTCAAGGCTTATATTTAACAACCTTATCATCATAGTGAGTGACTATGTTATTGGTATCAATGGTGGGGTCAATCCCATGCATATCATTCTAAGACAAAGTGAAGGTTAAGTTATGGTCTTCAAGGCAAGATGATAAATCTTGAAGCTCCTTTGTATTTAATGATTGGCCCAATTTGATAATGTAGGGGTCATCTAGAGTGCCCAAGTTGATATCAATGATAGATTCATTAAACATATTTAGGCCTTCAAGAGGAAGGGATTTGTGGTTTGAACACTTCCCCACACCTAGGTGGGTAATAATGGAATCATCATCTTGATGTTGGATGGTGTTTGTGGTGGGAGAATCATTCTCTACCATTTTAGGATGTATGAGTTGAAGGACCTTGGTTTGGCCACTCTTTTGGTAGATGAAAGGGACCAAACTTATAGTATTGATCCAAAAAAAGTTAGGACGGATGATATTGGGGTCTTCAAGTAGAGAAAGTGATTGGGTTGGAAAGGATGGGATATCTTCCTCTATGGTGCCAATGGGTTCAGGTGAATTGGTGGATTCTTGAGGTGGTTCTTACCCAAGGCTAAATGACTCATGAGGCCCTTATTCATAGTGACTAAGGCCAAATCCTTTCTAAGCACATCTATGAAGATACAACTTAGTGAACTCTATTTTGTTAAGATAGGAAAAGTTAGAGGTAAATGGTTAGATGGATGATATAGTGGTAGGGACTAGAAGTGGCCATTCAAGTCCCCCATTAATGAAATTCATTTGATGGTTAGGGATATCAATAGGGATGATGGTTCTAATGTTAGCATCATAGGTAGGGTCATGTCTGACATTCCCATATTCTTGGGGGGAAAGAAAGGCATCTAAGGCTAAGAGTCTATATTCCCAAAAAGAAATACATTAGAATGTGGCTATCACAAGGTCTTCTACATGAATCTAGGAAGAGGGGATAGATGAGCTAATAGAAGCTTCATCAATAGTAGGTGTGAGAATGCTATAGGTTTTGGTTAGTGAGGTTGTATTAATAGTAGATGGTTGTGCAGTGGCTAAGGGAGGAAGAAGGACACCATTGGGTTGATATGTCATATTGCAAGATGTAAAAGGACTAGGGTCATCTTAGATAGTCACAACTTGCCCTTCATGTTCAAACTTAACACATCGATGTAGGGTGGAAGTGACACAACTCATGGCATGAATCCAAGGGCATCTGAGTAAAATATTATATTAAAACTCTCCTTCTACAACATTAAATAGTTTGAGAATAGTATTAGGTCTTACATAAATGTGTAGGACAATTGTACCCAAGGTGGTAGTCATAGTATCATTGAAAGAATGAAGAACTATTGAGCTTTCAGACATGATGTTTTCAAGTAACTACAGCTAGTCATAAGCATGGGAGGAGTAATATTATTGTTAGATACCCCATCTATAATCACCCTTTTGATGCAAGTTTGATTGATATATGTTATAATGAAGAGAGGGGGATCAAGATCCTATAAATGAACATAAGGTATTTCTAAATTCTTAAAGGTGACAAGGTTGGAAGTCCAAAGGGTACCAACAAAAGTAGCTAGAGGCTGAGGATCATTAATATGGACCATGATGGATTATAGAGCCTCTATAAAAACTTAATGGTGATGGGGGGAGGTAAAGATTAACTCATACAAGCTCATCTTTGTTAGAGTTTGGTGAATTTTCCTAAGGATAGATTTTTAAATGGATATTACATGTGGGTTAGGTTATGGAGGGTTAGATGGAGAGGCAACTAAGATAGACACCTTAAGTTTATTCAAAAATGGAGAAGGTTGGGTATTATTAGCTTGGGAGTATGGGGAGGGGCAAGGCCAAGGAATGGATGCCTTATTCTTCCCTTTATTCTTTTTTTGGGCTCAAGAATGGGTAACCATGTGAATAGTGTGGATAAGGGGGTTCTCTAGGTTAGATGGTTGCTTTGGTTCTTCCTCTACACTTTTGGGTGAGACCAAAGGTTGGATGGGTTGAGTTGGTAGTTGGATTGGTAATGGGGATTAAGAAGTTTATCTGATAATAGATCATCATCTTCTTATAAGTTGTGAACCAACATTTGGAGAGCTTTATAGTTGTTGGTGTCATGTCTTCATACCTTATGATATGCACATATCAAGTTATCATTAAATCAAGAGGGTTTGGTACATGAACGGTGAAAGGGTTTGATGGGTGATAAGCTCAAGGAAGAAGTTTATAATAATTATTGGAGGTTGGTCAAGTAAGATTCAGCTAAAGGTGGTAAAGGTTTAGTGGTTTTTGTTTTGGGTGTTGAAGTAAAAAGTTGTGGGGACATGGGTTTCATGATAGGTGTCTTGGGTAAAGTGGTATACTTGGTTGATAGTTTTGGTTTGGGTAAGATGATTGATGAGCTAGAGGTAAATGATGATAAGGTAGATAACTTAGGGATTATTGGTGTGGTGGGGAAAGGTGATTTAGAGAGAAAGTATGAAGGTGTGACCAATAGAGGTAGTAGGGTTTTGGTAAAATTGGTGGATTTTGTATTTAAGGTAGAGGGATGGGGACCCAAAATGGAGGGAAAGGTTGAGGGAGGTAAAATCTAGGGTTTTGGGCCCTTTGGTGATTTTACCTCTTTGATTATTTTAGTTGTCACTTTTGGAGGGGATTTGGTCACTTTAGTTATCTTGGTGGGTTTAGGTGTTTAAGGGTGAATCAATTTGGAAAGGGTTTTGGCTAGTTGGGTGGAGGTTTTAGTTGTTTTAGAGGGGCCTAGTTGGTCTATCAAAGAAGGGGTTAGAAGTCCCAGTTTGGTTCCCTTACCTTTATCTTGACCTTTAATAGAAGGTTTTGAAATTAGAGGTTGGATAGATGGAGTCATTTCTCTTGTGAGATAGCTTCCAGAGAGGGGGTGGATGGTTGTGAGATAGGGGAGGTAGGTGTGGTATCCTCCAATGGAGGTGTGGATATGGTTGCTTCCTTTGTTTAGGTGTCCAAAGAAATAGAAGGTGGTTTTTTTTCTTTCAATAGGCTAATGGGGAAAGAAGCAGTTGAGGTAACATTTTCTTTGTCAATGGGTTCACTAGTAACCATATTAATAGTATGTGCTTTATGAGATGGTTCAAGTTTATTTTCATGATGAGGGGTAGAAGGAGAATGTTAGGGAAAGGTTTATGGAATATGTTGAGGGCTTGGTTTGGTGGCATATTAGGATTATCCAATGCAATCTCCCCTTTGTCAATGAGGGATTGGACAAAGTATTTAAAGGTATTTCATCTATTGATGTCATGTCTTATGACTCGACGAAAAGCACAATGGTCATTCTCATTATATCAACTGGGCATGGGGTGAGAAGTATCAAACCATTGGGGTTGTTTGATTGGTAGAAGTTGGATGATTTTGGATTTTAGTAACTTTTCCAAAATGGAAGGATAAGCCTCCCCAAGTGGATTTAATGGATTATGGTTATTCCAAGTTTGGTTCCTTTGGTTTTGTTTTAGATAGTTGAAGGGGATAGAGGTTTGGTTTCTTAGGTTTTATTGGTTGGTAGATGGTAGAGATGCCACTTTGAGGATAATAGTGTTGGTGGTGGATTTGCTCTTGGAATTGGTATTGGTTGAGTTGTTTAGTTTGGAAGCAGAGGGATCATTGGATTTCTAAGTTGGGTTCTTATTCTTCAATTTTAATCTTCCCTCATTAATGGCTATATTCTCTAGTTTGCTAGCCATGGTAAAAGCTTCATTAAATGTCTAGAAGGTTTGGACATACAATGTGAATGAGATGTGTTTTGGACATGCTTGGGTAAAGAGTTTTATAAGCTCAAGTTGAGGAAATGAAAAATATAGTTAGTTTATTAGGCTTCTCTAATGAGCCATGAAATCAACAATAGATTCATCTTTGAATTGCTAAATGGAGTAAAGGTCGGTAATAGAAACTTTCTTGGATATATTGATCAAAAAGTGGTCCAAAAAAGTTTTGGCTAATTGTGCGAAGGAGAAGATGGAGTGTTTTGGGATGGAACTATACCAATCTAATGCTAGTCTAGTTAAGGACATAAGAAAGGTATGGAGGAGGAGAGTGTCATCATGGGAAATCAAGTAACATGCATGTCTAAATGATCTTAAATGTTGTTATGGGTCCTCCTTGCCTTAAAAATTAGATAATTTTAGCAATTCCCATTGTAGAGGATATGGTCAAAGAGGGACAGATGGATGGATGGGTTCATTACAAGTTTGGTCATAAGAGATAAGGTTATGTGACCCCAAGATGGATGACTCAAGGGTAGTCATCTTCTCTAATAGCATATTGTCCAAGTCCATTTGGTGTTGTTGGGTTGGAGAGGCATATGACACATTTTGTTAGGGTTGGATGACATGGGAGTAAATATTAGGTGGTTGGGATGATGTTATGTGTACGTGTGAGGTCACGTAAGTTTGGGTGGAAGGTGAAGGTATGCATAATTTTCTGTTAGGAATATATTGATAAGATGTCATGTGTACATGTTGGAAGGTCAAGGTTGGGGGGTTTATGTGTGGCATCAAAGTGGTTAGTGGGTTAGTTAGTTAAAGGTGGGTAGTGACTAAAGTGTTTATAGGGGGAACTATTTGTGTTATGGAGATCACTATATTTTTAGATTGAGTTATGGTTAAGGTATTAGTTTTTATTGAAGGGAGGATGGAAGTAGAAGTGGAGGATAATGCCATAGTAGGTGGGGTGTAGGTGATTAAGGGTAGGGTTGAACCCATTTGGGGTGTATAAGAGGTGTTTTTTTGGGGGGTGGAAGGTTTGTTTGGGTTTTGGTGGATGGGATGTTGGAAGAGGTGTGGGTAAACAATGGTTGGGTTGAACTGGTACCCACTATAAGGTGGGGTGGCATGCCAAGAGGGGGTTCAATAGAGGAAACCAAAGTGAAAGGGGTGCAGTGTGGCATGGTATTAAGGTAGTGTTGTAAATCCACCTAATTACTATAAAGGAAGGAAACAAAGTTAGGATCACTTTCAAATATGATTGAGACATTAGAAGGAGAGGGAGGAGGGGAAATTTCAATGTGAGGTGAACTCTCAATATCTAAGGTATACTCCATAGGTGAGAAAGAAGATGGGGGTTGATTAACTTGATTTCTAAGTTGTTGTCTAGTAGTGACCATATAATAAAATAAGGAATGAAAATAAAAAGCTCTTAACTCAAAAAATAAGAAACCAAAAATATTTCAAAAAAATAAACACAAACATTAGAAATGTGTTTAGCCTAGGATTACTTTTAAATCAATTTTGGCTTATGCCTAAAAGAGTGTGGAGGAAAAGTTGGTTTGGTATGGGTACTAAAAAGGCAAGTTATAGTTGGTTTTTGGTTGTTTAGTTTCTCAAAATAAAGATCAATGTTGAACTTCAGTACATGACTTGGTATTGGGTCCTACCCCCTCACTTCACAATCCCACATCGATAAGGGTGTTTGATGCTTAGCCAAGATATACCGAGTCTAGAGTTTATACTCAACTAGAGAGCTGAGTTAGTTCTCCCATTGGTGGGATAGCTGGGAGGGGGTAAGGATGCCATTAGGTGATGAAATCCCAATTAGTCCTTGTCTTAAGTATTGTTTAAATGTGTTTACTATTTATTTGTTTGCCTTGGTGTGTGAATACAAGTGAAATCTATGATAAAATTATTGTTCCTCCTAGTTACTAAATGAACTAAGATTATCAATAAATTCAATGGATGTAAAGTGTTTCTTTTAAACCCATAATAAAATTTTAGATTTATTTAAATGCATAAAAAATATCTAAATGAAATATGACAATGCAAGTCCTAATCCTAGGATGATTTTTCTTTTTATTTCTTTTAAAGATGCAAATAAAATAAACTTTAACTTTTATAAAAATGTAACTAAAACTTGTTTTTGTTCTTGTTTTCTTTAAGAAATAAAATAAAAAATAATTTTCTTAAAAAATGAAACTAAAAATTCAACTAATAATGTAATAAAGTATGAAACTGATAATGTAAGTAAATATGCAACTAAACATGCAATTAAAAATACACCTAAATGATTTTTTTACTAATGCAACTAAATGATTTTTTTTCACTAATTAAAATAAATGAAATTTTCACTAATGAATTTATAAATTTATTAAGACAACAATGTATCCAATAAAACTCAATGGTCTCACTGGGCATGCTAAAAAAATTCTATCTAATTTTTTTCTTTTTCTAAGTGTGTAGAGTAGAAACTAGTTACGAAGGGTGTGTAGGAAAACTTGTTAAAATGCATATGTTGAATCTATATGATTGTGAATAACTATTTTATATATATATAAGAATACCTAAAAATAATAAAACACTACCACACACTTTTTTTTTAGATAAAGAGATTGGTGGATTGTTTAGCATAAGCTAGATCCTAGAAGTGAAAGCTTTATAGGAGGCTGCCAATCCACCTACTTTTAAAACTTAAGTGTGATAGATAAAAATGAGATATACATGTATTTAAAATATAAAATTGAAGTTAAATATAAAAAATAACCTAAATTTAATTAATTAAAACTAAATGATTTGCTAAGATGATTAAACTAAAGCAAATAGTCTAAATAAATAAAATTGCTAAAAATTAGCTAAAAGCAAAGTTTCGGTTCTTGGTTTGGTGAAATGGAAAGGGTCAAAATAATGATGTGGTTGGGGTTTTAAAATAGTCAATATGTAAAAGGTTTAAGGGGTGAAGGTTGGAAAGGATAAGGTAATAAATGATTAAGGTGGCAAAAGGGTAAGGGGATAAAGAGAGTGAAGATGGTAAAGAGGGAAATGGGAGAAGAGGTAAATAGATAAAGGGGAAAGGAAAATGAAGGGGTTAGGTGGAATGTGTTGGAAATATTTTCATTGATTTCAAAGTTATATCATTGGTGATAAAGACCCCATTATATTTAATGGTGTTTTTAATATTCATATCTTGGCTAATGTGTGTTAATATTTATTTAATATTAACGAATATATTTTTGGTTGCATATAAGTTAAAGGAGGGCCCATGGAGAAGTAAAAGAGTCATGGGGTAAAGACAAAATAGGAATGAAACATATTTTTTCATGAAGAGTCATCTTGAGGAATTCCAAGAGTCACCATGTGAAGACAAAAGAGGGTATGGCACATTTTTCCATGAAAGGACACTTTGAGGAATACAAAAAGTCACCAAGATAAAGATAAAAGAGGAAAGGATGAATTTGATTATGGAGAGTCACCATGTGACTTTTAGAATGCAAGGATATGAAGGGTCATGCAAGTTTGGCACCATTTTCCATGATGATTGAAGGGTCACAAAGGGTGAATGCCAAAGGTCATTTGAAAAGCTATAAATAAAGGCTTGAGAAGCCATTTGTAATATGAAAGAGAGTGAAAGGTTTCTATTTGTTTTCAAAGAGATAAAATCATGAGATATTATAGATTTCTATCATTGTTGAGTAAGCAACATTGACAAATAGTTGTTTTTTATACGTAAGAGGAGTTGGTGCTCCTGTGGGTTGGTGCTCACAAATAGTTGTTTTGTTGGTTCATGGAAAAGGGGTTGGTACTCCTACAAGTTGGTGTTTGTGAACTTTGTAATTTGAGTTCATTCTCATCATATACTTGATATTCTTTTCCATGGTTTTTCCCACTTTGGGTTTCCATGTAAAAATTTGGTGTTTCTTTCTCTCTTATGTGGTGCATATTATTTTTTTAGTTTTATTACATATATTGAATGTGTGGTTAAGTGATTAAAAAAAGGAATTTTATTAAGTAAAAAGTTATATAATATACTTATTCACCCCCCTCTTAGTATATTTCATGCTTAAAAATTGGTATCAGAGCAAGTTTCTTTAGAAAACATTTTACAACTTGAAGGTAGATCAGGAAAGTATGATGGCTAGATCAAATGAAGGTTTTTATACAAATAAGTCACCTTTCTTTGATGGTTGAAATTATGCTTTTTGGAGCATAAGGATGAAGAATTATTTAATATCCTTTGGATTAAACATTTCACAAGTAGTGGTGGAGGACTATGAAGAGCCACAGACGCTTGTAGCTACTACAGAAAAGAAGGAAAGTGAAAATAATGCTAAGGATTTAAATGCTATTTTATGTGGTTTATGTGAATCAAAATTTGTTAAAGTTATGAAATGTCAATATGATAATGAAACTTGGTTAAAAATTGAGAATATCTACAAAGGTTATAGAAAGGTTTAGCAAGCTAATCTTTAGACTTTTAGAAGATAGTTTGAGAGTTTGAATATGAAAGAGGAAGACAATATAGCAAGTTATCTTTTATGAGTTGATCAAATAGTGAATAAAATTCAAGGTCTTGGAGAAAAGTTAGAATAATCAATTGTGGTTCAAAAAGTTTTGAGATCTCTACCATTGAGATATAATACAAAAATTTTGGCAATTGAAGAGATGGGAGCTACATGGTATTATTATGGCATATATGTAGACCAAACAAGAGAAACCCTTATAGAGAGAAACTATTTTCAAGACATCAAAAAAAGATAAGGCTAAGATTAAATAATTAAGTGACATTTCTAGTGATGATGAAGATGACAACGGATATCTATTCATTAACAAGCCAAAAAAGAGAACAAATAAATATCAAAGAAAATTACCTTTTAAATGTTTTAATTATGAAAAGATCTGAGATTTTGTAGCTAAGTGCCTAGATAAGGGTAATGATGACAATGAAGAAGGAAAGTCTACATACAAGAAGAATTTTAAAGGAAAATTCAAGAAGGGATTTGAGAAGAAGAGTTTTGTATTATAAAGATCCTAACTCAACTAAAGATAGTGGATTTAATGATTTAGAAGAAGAAGAGATTTTATTCATGCCCATACATGAAGATGAATCTACAAGAAAAAGTATAGATGATCAAAAAGAAGAACAAGATGAAGTTGAAGTGAATCTAGAAGGATAACTCATTTGTGCCTTAGAAGAGTTAAAAGCTCTTGAGAAGAATAATCAAAGATTAAAGCTATAGATCAAGAAAAATGAAAAGGAGTCAAAGGAAACAATTAAAGATCTACAAGCACACTTTGAAAAATCCAAGAAAAATGAAGAAGATCTAACAGTAAAGTGGTAAAAAGTAAGTAAATAATGTGAAAGGTATGTTATTTAAATTACTTTTTTAAAAATAGATCTTGAGAAAACAAATAAATCAATTAATGATAGAGAATTCAATGATTCAAAGTTTGAGAATAACACTAATATA
This sequence comes from Torreya grandis, assembly GCA_037957365.1. Lineage (NCBI taxonomy): Eukaryota > Viridiplantae > Streptophyta > Pinopsida > Cupressales > Taxaceae > Torreya > Torreya grandis. The sequence goes on along the minus strand of JARHVA010003631.1, from coordinate 1,413,719 downwards.
TTGAATAATATATTAAAAATTCAAATATCAATGTCAAATAAGATAGGTATCAGTCTTGAAAAAGAGAAAAGGGAGGTGACCACTTTCATAGATAAGGAAAAAGGAAAGAGCTATGTTAAAGATCTTACAAAAGAGGAAATAAAAAGGGAAGAAGTTAAGAATATAGAGGACATCTCAAACAAAGAAGGCTGGAGGGAACAGAGCTACAAAAGGTAATCAAGTTAGAGATATAGAAATAGGTCCTATTTTTATGGTTGCTATTTTTATTATAATGGGTATGGTCATAAGAAAATAGAATGTCAAAAAAGGGCTAAAATTTTCATAAATAAGAAGGAAAGTCATGTAGATTTAAGTAGAAGTCATAACTCTTTTGCTCCTCTATTAGAATTTAACGAAGAGGCCATAATATACAAGTGCAAAAAATTTGGACACATAGCTTAGTAATATAGAAGAGTATTCAATTCAATTAAGAAGGACTAAAGTTTCAAGGCTCCATTCATCAAGAAAAAAGTTTAGATAGGTTCATGGTAGAAGAAATAACCTAAAGAATTTATGTTGGTACAGACAGGTTTGCATGCAAGAAATGAATAAAATCCATGATTCATTGATAGTGGATGTTTGAGGCACATGATAGGAAACAAAAAAAAATTCATAACCTTGAAAAAGATCAATGGTGGCATAGTAAAATTTAGAGATAATACTACTACTAGAATTGCCAAAAGAGGTACACTAAGTTTGGATAATGGTAGAGCTAAAAAAAAAATTATGTAGGTCTTAAGCATAATATTTTGAGTGTAAATCAAATGTGTGATCAAGGGAACACACTATTTTCTTATGTATAAGGTTGTGAAATTAGGAGAAAAGATTCAGATATGTTGGTTGTAGATGCTCATAGAATAGACAATAATTTGTATACGTTATCAGATCTCAAAGGTCAAAGATGTTGTTTGAGTCAGATTGAATAAATTTGGCTATGGCATAGAAGAATGGGACATAATACTTTTAAAAATCTTATCAACATCAGCAAGAATAAAGCAGTCAAAAATCTTCCAAAGATTACAAAGCCATCTGACATGCTTTGTGAACCTTATCGCAATGGGAAGCAGGCCAGAAGGTGGTTCAAAACAAAAGTGTACTCGACCACTTAGATGTTAGATCTTGTTCACACTAATCTATGTGGACCTATGATAACTCAAAGTACTCAAGGTGAGAAATATTTCATGTTGATTATTGATGATTTTTCACTTATGACTTGGGTAATGTTTTTAAAGAAAAAATTAAAAGATTTCAAACATTTCAAAGCATTTAAAGCATTAGTTGAGAATGAAACTAGTTTAAAGATTAAGTGTCTAATATTATATTGAGGATAATTCATGTCAAATTAGTTTATTGAGTTTTGTTAAGACCATGGAATAAAGAGACATTTTTTAGAAGCTAGAACTCAATATAAAAATGGAGTAGTTGAATAAAGAAATAGAATAGTTTAGGAGATGGTAAGGACAATGCTAAATGAATCCAAGATACTAGATAATTATTGGAGAGAGGTAGTTACTATAATAATGCATATTTAGAATAGAGAATTATTGGGAGTTAATAGTAACAAGACTCTTAATGAGCTATGGAAATAAAAACCAATAATAGTTGATTATTTTAGATTTTTTGGTACCATATGCTTTATAAAGAGAACTGATGAAAAACTAGGTAAGTTTGAATCTAGAGTAGAAGAAGGTATATTTCTTGGTTATTCTTGAAAAAAGTAAAGCTCATAAATTTTATAACAAAATAACCAAGAAAATAGTTGAAACTACAAGTGTCTAGGATAGAAGAAGATGGAACATAAAAAAATTAGTGATCCAGTAGACATTCCTAAAATCATTGAAGAGGAAGATTTTAAAGAATCAGATGAAGATGAGAAGAAGGAGAAAAAGGACACCAAAAACCCATCCAAATATGTATAGATAAATCATAATGAAACTAACATCATTAGGGACATAAATGAAGTAATTTGCACTAGGAGAATGATGGTAAGTGAATTTGAGCAAGTTAATTTCTCTTTGTTATCCAAAATTCAGCCTATTACCTTTTCAAAAGCTAAACATGATAAGAATTGGGTTAAGGAAATGTATGAAAAATTAAATTAGATAGAAAAGAATGATACTTGGGAATTAGTGCCTAGACCAAAATATCATAATATGATAGGAACAAAATGGGTTTATAGAAATAAATTGAATGAAAATGGAGAAGTGACTAAGAATAAACCAAGATTAGTATGTAAAGGATATGCTCAGATTGAGGGAATAGATTTGGAAGAAAATTTTACAATAGTGACAAGGCTAGAGGCTATTAGAATGTTTCTTGTATATGCAGTGTTTAAAAATTTCAAAGTGTTTTAGATAGATGTCAAATCTACCTTCCTAAATAGGAATCTAGAAGAAGAGGTCTACATTAAGCAGCCTGAGGGATGTATTCTCTCAAATATTAGTAACCATGTATGTAGATTGAAGAAAGCACTATATGGATTGAAACAAGCTCCCATGGCTTGGTATGAAAGACTTGATAAGTACCTGCAGGATCAAGGTTTCAAGAGAATATTTGATGATAGTAATCTCTACATCAAAATAGAAGGTGAGCATCAATTGATTGTTGTGGTATATGTTGATGACATCATTTTTGGAGGAAACATTGAAAATATGATAAAAGAATTTTTTGATTATATAAAAAAAAAAATTGAGATGTCTATGATTGGAGAATTGACATTTATCTTAAGATATCAAATATTTCAATTAAATAAATGAATTTTCATATCTCAAAGTAAATATACAAAATAAATATTGAAAAAATTTGGTTTTGAGGATTGTGCACCAGTTGGCACACCAATGTGTATAGAAAATAAGGTGATAATGGATGAATATTCACCTATTTTAGATCAATATTTATATAGATCTATGACTGGTAGTATTTTATATTTACCAGCATCAAGGCCAAAAATCATACATGTAGTAGGTATGGTTATAAGATATCAATCAGCTCCAAAAGATAGTCATGTTTAGTTGGTGAAAAGAATATTTAGATATATCAAGGGGACATTAGATTATGGAGTATGGTATCCCGAAGGTAGAGATTTCAATTTGGTTGCTTATATAGATTCAGATTGGGTAGGTTTATTGGATGATAACAAAAGTACAAGTGGAGGGGATTTCTTCCTTGGTTATAGCTTAGTATCATGGCTAAGAAAGAAGTAGAATTTAGTATCATTTTTTACCAATAAATCAAAATATATTGCAATGGTATTATGTTGTATTCAAGTGCTTACAAATGAAGCAAAATTTTGAAGATATCAAGGTCAAATATGATGAACCTATTTCTATTTTTGTAATAACATAAGTGTTATTAATATTTTGAAGAATCTAGTGATGCATTCAAGAACAAAACATATTTCCATTAGATATCATTTCTTGAGAGAAAAGGTTGTAGATAAATAGGTTAATATGGAATATATTAGTACTATAGAGAAAATTGTAGATATTTTCATAAAGGCACTACCAAAATACACATTTGAGTATCTACAGGAGAAGTTGGGAGTAATTTCTTCTACTTCCTACCATTAAGGATCATCATCAATTGAGGGGGAGCTAAGTGTTACCTCCAAGTAAGGCCCTCTACCATTCATGTCAAAGGGGGAGAAGAATAGAAAGAATTATAGGTATAAGTATACATGAAAAAATAGGTATAGATAATAGGTACATATTGCTACAGTAAGGCGGGGTTACTGTATGTTTTTTAGATGATATTTTGTGTAGGTTGGCATGTGCAGTGCAAGTTTTAGGATGTGGCAGTTTTAGTTTGAGGTTTCTATCAATGACAAAGTGGGATATTATTGGATATATTTTCATTAATCAAAGGTCTAGCATTGGTGATAAAGACCCCATTGCATTTAATGGTGTTTTTAATATTCATATATTGGCTAATGTGTGTTAAAATTTATTTAATATTAATGAATATATTTTTGGTTGCATATACATCAAAAGAGGGCCCATGGAGAAGTCAAAGAGTCATAGGGTAAAAAAAAAAGAGGAATGGGGTGTATTATCTCATGAAGAGTCATCTTGAGGAATTCTAAGAGTCACCATGTGAAGATAAAAGAGGGTATGGCACATTTTTCTATGAAGGGACATTTTGAGGAATAAAAAAAGTCACCAAGATAAAAACAAAAGAGGAAAGGATACATTTGTTTGTGAAGAGTCACCAGTGACTTTTTAAATGCAAGGATATGAAGGGTCATGCAATTTTGGTGACATTTTCCATGAGGATTGAAGTGTCATAAAGGGTAAATGCCAAATTTTATTTCGAAAGCTATAAATAAAGACTTAAGAAGCCATTTTTAATATGCAAGAGAGTGCAAGGTATGTATTTGTTTTCAAAGAGAGAAAAGTATGAGATATTGTAGAGTTATATCATTTGTTAGGTAAGAAACATTAAGAAATAGTTGTGTTTTATACACAAGAAGGGTTGGTGCTATTATGGGTTGGTGCTTGCAAACTTTATAATTTTAATTGGTGCTCATTCATATACTTGAGATTATTCTCCATGGTTTTTCCCACTTTGGGTTTCCACATAGAAATATGGTGTCTCTCTAAATATCTCCCTTGTGTGGTGCATATTATTGTTTTATTTTTATTGCATATCTTGAATGTGTGGTTAAGTGGTTAAAGAAAAGTAATTTGATTAAGTAAAAAGTTATATAATATATTGATTTACCCCCCCTCTAAGTATATTTAGTGCTTAATAGAATGGATGTGGAGACCAATAGAATAAGAAGGACAAAGGGTGGGTTAGGAACTCAAGAAATAATATGCCAAGAGGGACAAGAAATTAAATTGCAACAAATAAAACTAAGGTTACCTTCCAAGATTGAAAAAAATTGTTGATGAAGATGTTGGTGTTGATGTTGTTGAAGTAATTTTGGTATAACTTTGGTAAAAATTCGATGCTTTGGCTCTTCTCTACAAGATGATGATGATCTCCCTCAAAATGATGACCTCCTTCAAAAACCTACAACAAAAATGTTAACAACAAAAGGCTAACTTCTAACCTAACCTTGGGTGAAGGAGAGTAGGGTATTTATAGAATTTTTGTGTGAAGAAACATGCCGAAATAGAGGAGTATTGAGGAAATTTGAATTTTTCCAAGTGGTGCATGTTTTAGTCAAGGTGAGGTTGGTGAGGATTCCCATGTGGGTTATAAAATATTCCACTTTGCACATGAATCCAAGTTTGAATGTAAATCATGCACATGGGTTTGAATAAGACCAAAGACTTTGTACCACCCTTATTTGTCTTCATCCAAATGTGGCACCATTTTCCATGTGGGGGGATGAAAAATCCAATGTGAGGTTGGTGGGGATTTCTATGTGGGTTGTAAAGTCTTACATTTTGGTTGGTAAGCCTCCATTTGGGTTAAAAAGTCAAATATGGGTGCCCTTTATCTTTTCTAAAGTCTTAAATAGGTATGAATTTATTTAAAATTCTAATTTCATGTGGAAAGATAAAAATACATGTTGAATAATGACCTCTTAAGGGGAAATTCATCACATTTCAAGGGGGGGCCTTGTGATGCTTGAATGAGGTCATCAAGAACTTTGGGAAGGGTCCCAAGTGGGTTATGATGTCTCACATCAAGCCACATCACTTCTAAGCCATGTCACTTGCCATATCACCTCCCAAATCACTTCACATGTCACTTGCCATGTCACTTTCCATGTCATCATGAATAGTGACTATGGGTCATATAATGAATAGTGATGATGAATAGTAATTTTGAATAATACATTCAAATAGTGATTTTGAATAATATTTGTGACTAGGAGAATAATGATTTCGTTAGGTTAAGGGCGATTCTAAGGCATTTAGTCATTGAAAACTATAAGTGTGTAGTTTTTTAGTGTCTGCATTCCTAATTTCTCCTAGAATAAATAACTAATTTATTTATCATCAATGATTTGAGATTCAAATTTCCTTAAAATGGTCTATAATTGGACAATATGTTGATCCTCATTAAACACTTAGAAAATTTCTACATTGTTAGGAACTTATGGGCAAGGTACAAGTTTAATATATAACCTATGTACTTTGGACTCTTATAATGGTGCTAAATTAGTAGTTGAAGTAGCCAGTGAGTCAACATCATGGTTATATTCCTTAGAAACAACTAATATATTAAATTCCTCAAATGACTCAATCAAATCTCAGGCTTAGTGTTTGTATCTCTTAAGATATGACAATTTACACTAGTATTTCTTATGACTTTATTAATCACCAACTCTGAATGTCTATATATTAGTAGTTTCTTGACATTATCTATGAGATTGAATTATAGCCCCTAAATTATTTCCTCATATTTTCCTCTATTATTGGTGCATCAAAATTATAACTTGTAAGCTACTAAGTACTTCTTACCTAGTGGGTCAATCAGTTTGATAACAATGATTGATACTTATTTGGATCTTGAACCATCAAAATAAAGAGTCCAAAATTGAGATGGTCCCTATATTTCTAGCATGTGCATATCATACTTCATGGTAAAGGTATAAATATCATAATTAGTATATTTATAACTTATTTATTCTTAGCATTGTATTCCATTATGGGATATTTCATTCTTAGCTCTTGATCAATTTGAATTTGATTTATAATACCTCTCTTGGGTAGCCAAAGTGAGAGAAGTATGTTGCTACATATTTTGATAACATATTTGACTAATCCCTTCTTAGTATTAGTCCATATCCATCTAAGATATATACCACAATGAAGTTTATATCCATATACACATGCAATTTAGATCTAACTTGAATGCATGCATTATTCAGCTCTCCATCCATAGGCACTACTATTTTTCCTAACTATGAAACCATCCTCTTGGATGGGCATGGAGTTAATATAAGATTTTGATAGATATAAGTTGGCATTATAATGGCTTAATCTCTAGAATAAACTAAATAATAATGTATTTTCCTACCAAACCCTCTTATAAATAAAATGAAAGGAGGACATTTTGGATTACTCATGTATATGACATGTGTCTGAGTGTATTTTAGATTTTATACATCAAACTTCCCTATAATAGATGTATCTAGTCTAATTCATGAAGAGTGATTTTTGAATTTATATTTTTCATGTTTTTAATGATGTTATATCTTCCTTTTCTATATTCTTCCTTTTTCAATGGATGATCTTCCCTTTTAGGGGAGGTAGATTATTATTAGCCTCAAGATTTAGGGGAATAGTCATATTATTTGGAAGAGTAAGTTTAGTGAAGGGATACTTGTTCCTCAAACTATAATTACTTCAATAGAAATTTTAGAAAACATGTACATCATTTGAGTTATCCTCTGGCACATTGTCATCTTTACTTTGGAAATAAAACTCATGAGTTTAAAAGACCATAGTTGTTCTTGATGAAATAATATCATGGGGGAAGTCTAGTGGATTATTCATTAAATATTTCCTCACCATCTCTTTGGAATACTTAAAATGTTGCACATATCTCAATATAGTCAAGTTCACCATGTTGGTATGTGTTATGAACCTTAGACTAATTGTCAAAGTTGTGTCCACTATGTTGATCTCTAAAATTTTATTAGCTTGTTGTTATTCTACATTATTTTTAGGCTTATTTAATGGCCTATTATATCTTTAAAATCCAAAATTATTATTATTGTTTTAACTATAATCATTGTCTATCTTACTTTCCATGCCCAAGAAGTCATTACTTAGGTTTTGAACCATCCTCTATATAGAATCCAATTCCACTTTGGTAGAATCCACACCCTAGGCAATTGAGGTATTAAATAGTAGTGAATATTAACTCTGATGATGACCATTCTTATGTGTAAGGTTTTTTAATAATCCATAGCTTTTATTTGGTGTATGTTGTTTCATAGGAGGTAGTGTATATAATTGATTCTAGTTGAATGCAGGAATATCCTAAATTCACATAAGTTACTAGATTCAAAATCATTAAACTAGCATTGAGGCTAGGAGTGTTTAGTATCTAAGGATTTATATACCTATAAATTTTGATATCTTTTTCATAAGGTAGCACTAGAGTGTTAACAACATCAACTCTTCATAGAAATACTATAGTAATTAGATCCATGGTGTTTTTATACATTTAGAGTGTTATAGACTTTAGTGGTTTATATGAAATGTTTATCAATGCATACATCTTCTGAAACCTCACATTAAAATTATGGATTTACTCATTGGGTTCCCTCTTCATATGTGTGAAATGATGATACACCACACTTAGACTAGTAACCTATCTAAACTAGGTAAAAAAAAGTGATTTAACATGAGTTCCATAAAGTAATCAAATTATCTAAAAAATTGAGGAACCAATCATAATCAAAATCCTATAATGTGAATGAGAAAATATTTTATTAAACATATTCATCAATTACATTCATCAACCTTAAAGTAGATTTGAAATACTTGATATCTTCCTCTGTTGTCATTCCTCTTAAATGGGAGAAAAAAAAGTAGGTACTTTTCTAGATTCTTTGGCAAATTATGCACATCTCTTGGGATTGAAATAATATATATAACCAAGCAAGGTTGAGCCATAATATGATTAATGGGATGGGGTTTTATTACTAGGAAAGGTGTCCTAACACAGGCTATTATGGGAATAATTGGTGCAGATTTAGACCTTTGATGGATCAAATAAGGTGAAACCAAAAGATTGGTTTAGGATCTAGACTTGGTTACTCTCTTGGGTGTCTCCAATACAACTCATACATATGGTACAACCTTTTCTATAGAAGGGAACATAGTGTTTTATTCCCTCCTTTTATCACCAATTTTTTTTGTTGATCCAATTTTTTTTGTTGATACAATTTTTATGCACATCATAGATTTAATGAGGTAATCTTTAACATTTTTGGATTTCAATGGAGATATACTCCACTCCATGGCATAATTTTTAGGTATGTATTGAACAATTAGGTGGTGGAATATTAGTCTTATCATGCAAGTTGTTAATTAGGTGTGAATGGATAAGTGCAACTTATGAGATATTGAATCCTAGTTGAATTGGATGGATGGATTTTATTCTAGAGTGGGTAGACCTTTAAAAAATTCCAAAAAAGAGAAGGTAGAGTAGGAAATAAGGTTTTATTATCTCAAGAGGGATTACTTCTAGGTTTTTTTCTTTGTGTACAAGTGTCTAAAACTAATGCTTGAAGCTAGCAATTGTTGCACACACACATGGAAACATAGTTAAGGATTCAAAGGAAAATATGATGTAGTAAACTCTGAGATCTAAACAAAATGTTTTTTATTCTTAGATTTTTTGTTTCACACCCTTATTTAGAGATTAATACTTGGATAAAAGATGTATATAAGGTAGTTATTTCTCACTCTTAGAAAATTGTATCGTGAGATACACTTCTACACACTCATATAAATGAAATAGTCAACCTTATTACATAAAATCAATGATATATACTAATCATGAAATAGCTATTACACATTTTATATCAGCATACACCAATAATAACAAGAAGGAATTATTGGTATCTTTTTCACACATTGAATTAATGAATTAACCAACTAGAAGGATAAACATAACTAATTACATAGAATTGAAAGAGAAAAACATCAACACAGTTGTATGACAATCAAAATATTTATTCTTGTGTTAATAAAATTTCCAATTAGCCTCCTCCCCTCTTTAAAAATGAGAGTATTATAATGTATATAGACTTTGGGATGGTTCACCTCATCCTATAAATCCTTACAAAACTCTAAAATTACATGATAACAATAATTATAATGAGAGTTATAATTGACACAAAGTATGCATGTATATTTAAACTAATCAAAATTATTTCTTTGAAAGAAGAATCACTCCTACAAAACCATGCAATATGTTCATGTTTATAATATTATTTAGTCAACTATTACATGTCTTAGTTATATTTTCCAATTTTCATGCAAAATACATATAAAAATAACTTAAAATTTTAAGGTTTACTAGATGATATGGCCTGTATTTTGGAACTCATAGTCATTAGAAGGACTATATTAGAAAATGGAGTAAAACTAGATCATCCATCTGTATTTTGTTTTTTCACTTGTAATTCTTGGTAATACTTGTATTTTATACTTTATTAAAACTTGATTATATCCATATTTAAAAGAGAGGGCCTATTTGCTTTGGTGACTTTCACCAATAAGCATGCATGCTTAGTCTTGGTGGCTTTGAACTACACCCAAAATATTTATACCTCTTTATCTTTCTTCCTAGAAAATTCCAATTATTATTGAATCTCCTTCATTTTTCACCCGTTAAATACTTTATTAATGGAGTAGTTGGTCAAAATTGACTCTACTTATTAACTTATCCAAAATATCTTGGGCCTAGGATAAATTTAACTCATACAAAATATGTAAGACCTAATTTTCCTACTCTACTAGTTTTGGAATCAATGCTTGCACACTTGATACCCATTCTTAGACTTTTGATTTCCTGATGACCACTATCTTAAGAGAATTGGATGCTTCTAGTGGTGTAATCAAATTTAAATGGCCAAAATTATTATTGGTGGTGTATAATACAAGGAAATTTTACATATTCTTATCATATTTTAAATATTTAAATAATTTAGAAGTTTTAACAACATGAGGAGATAATTAAACTCTCATTTAACTAATAGTGTCTAAGATATTGTACAATCTGAGAGCTACATTCTAAAAATTAGCTTCAATTTCAAAAAGAACTTGTAATATTTATTGTTGCTCTCATACATCCTCTTAGTGTCCTCATTAATTTCTAACAAAGCCTCTATATTTTTATTAAGATAATCTTTATAATAATCATTGTATGGAGAATCCCAAGTCTCCTACTCTTTCTCTTTGATAAGGATAAAACATCTTGCCTTTATTTCAAAAACAAGCCTCTTTCAGATTCATCCTCTATTTTCCTCTTCATAACCCTTTAGATAGTTTATGTTGATTTATAAAAGATGGAGCTAATAGTGGTAAGCTCTATTTTTGTTAAATTAGGTATTTTATGAAGATTTAGCCCCCAAATCTACAACCCACTATGGTATTACTAGCTATGTAGTATTTACTAGTTGAGTGTCCTTAGTAGTGGTCACTATCAAAATATCCCCTAAAGACTAAATTAATGACTCTACATGTAGCAAGTCTAGAACTGATGGAAAGATGATCTTTAGCTAGTCCACATCACTAAATAGAGGCACTGTATAAAGAATATATTTAGGCTTCTTATTCTTAGTTTTTGCAAAGGGGATAGTAGAATAATCATGGGTATTAGTGGATGAAGACATTGGAAAACCCAATTGAGAAGAGAAAACATTAAATTGAGCACTCTCAAGAGCTCCCAAAATCCTCTTAGAATTAACCATTTTGGTCTTAGGATAAATAAGTGAAGTGGTAACTAAAGTAGTAATAGAGGAAGTAGAAACCATAGGAGCTAAAGAAACAACCTCAACACTAGAAATAATAGGAGTTGTATAAACAATAGGACTAATAATGGGAATAGTGGAGTATAGTAATGATTAAAACTAAGGAAATATTAGGACCTAAAATAATTGAAGTTTTAGTGGCTACAATAATGGTGACCTCTATTTTCTATATTTTGTTAGTTTTTTTCCTTTGATCCCCTAAAGACTTAATATTTTATCCATTTTTATTTCTTCATCTACATCCTCAGGATTATTTTATGGCACCTCCATATTCAAACTTATAGGAGATGTTGATAGAAGAGGGTCCTTAGGGGATCTTTCTTTCCTCTTGTAAAATATGCCTACAATGTTTACACTTGTAATAGGAATTGAACAAGCAATGAGTATGCCTAAATCCTCAAAGTTATATGAATCACTGAAAATTGGTTCATGTTCTCTTTCCAAATAATTTGTATTAGTAGGCATTTAATCCACCACTTGATCTTACTTGATAGCCTTCATCATAATTGGTGGTGAAGTTTGGGAAGGCCCTTCATTTATAGAACTTGACATTATAGGTGCTTCTTCCACACCTTGATCTTGCTTCATAACTATCATCATAGTGCATGGTGGTTGGGATGATTTTCCTTAGTCCAAAGTTTTCTAGGTAGGTTGAGAGGTCCATTAGTCTATGGTTTCCCATCCACTAGGGGTGTATGCATGGTATGCACCTCTACATTTTTAATTGAGGGATATTTTTATATAACTCTTGAATGATCTTATTTCAACCCAACCACTCTTATCCTTTTCAAATCCTAAGCATCATCCTTTACATTCAAGATTAAAAAATAATACCCATAAGGTTTTTATTAGTATGGGATGCTTAGGCCTCAAATTTTGATTTTGGACAAGGCCATGAGGATCCCAATCACTATGTGTCAAATGTTTACATGAGTATAATTATATGGGTTTATTTACTTTCGTAAAATTTTTAATATGGGTATAACATATTTGACCAATCATTAGGGAAGACTCATAGAACACAACCTCATGTTTCTTCTTCATGTCTTCATCTATGCTCCACCATACTTGACAAACTATTCCGTACTCCATAAATTTGTCTAGGTCATATTTGGGGAGACACAAAGGGGATACCTTGTGTCCTAACATCATGATTATAGTATAGTCTAGGGATAAACAATAATGCCCCCTTGGCTAAATTATCTTCCTCATATTTTCTAATACTTAGTTCAGGGTTTCTTTATGAATTTCCATCCAAACTTGGGGATATACATTCTTAGTTATCCAAATGATATTACTCATATATGAATATATGTAGAGGGATGAATATAAATCACATAATCTATTCTTGATGCATTATGAAACTAGGCTCTAGAGTTCTCCATTATGAACATAAATGGTGGCCATGATTACATCTAATAGATATGATATCATATAAAAGTATCCACCCATGGGTCTTGTTATCACTTGTATTTTTACCCTTTGATGAGATTAATAATCTCTCCTCATCCAAATGGAATAATGGAAACACCTCTAGGCTCATGTAGCCTAAGGATGAGGTAAATCTCTAGATAGGGTTATCTCCCTTGATGTACCACTTTGGATCACAACTACACCTAAAATTTTGGTGGGGGAAGGGAGAGAGATAAATGAAAAAAAAAATCCTAAGGGAAGTGATACACCAAATAGATTGATGACTTCCAACTAGCTACATATTACACATGAAATCAAAGGATAAAATAAACATACAGTTCTCTATTATGCATCTTCTCACATCAATGTTACATTATGAGGTTACGTATGAATGTGCAAAGATAGGAGGACTAGACAAGAGACCTTGAATGAAACTAATGAAAATACTAACTCATTCAATCTTGAAATTTCCTATAACACTTCACATGCCCTAAAAGAATAATATTTTCAATTGAAAATAGGGTGAAATAATAAGACAACATGCAAAGGAATCCATATTCTTCATTAAGAAAGATTCATCATACATGTAAAACACACTTATGAATAGTCATGAATAGGTAAAAATCAGTAGTATTATTGATCAAATGGAATGTAAATGAGTATGGATTTTCCATACTTAGGTGGAACATCAATTATAATGGTTAAAATGGATAGTGCTTATATAAATTTAGAGACAAAGGAGAAGTGTTATGGTCCTGGTGGGTGGACTTCACTAACTCCTCGAGGTTTTCATGTAGCGGTTTGTTACATGTGGTATCAGAGCCTCCACCTGAGTTTGAGTCACAGAGCAAATGGATATACCGACATGGTAGTATTTGTTCTAGGCTCATATACATAGGTAATCCTAGTGGTATGGGCACAAATCCAGCCCAGAGTTTGGGCTTCGAAAGCATGGTGGGATGTTATGGTCCTGGTGGGTGGACTTCACTAACGCCTTGAGGTTTTGGTGTAGCACTTTATTACAAGAAGAAATAATTATAAGGGTCATAATGACACTTTTCAAGATAATAAAATTAGTTACTTGTGTATGATAAGAGGATATGGGATGGACCATGTAAGTCTAGGAAGTAAAAATGTCAATCCAAGTCATAAACCTCATCAAAAGTGGCACTCTATCTCATAAAACTACCTTCATGATTCAAACCTATTTTAACGACCCAAAACTTAATATGGATAGTTATGATGGTTAGTATGAAGGGTAAGTATTTTATACATGCCTTTTCATGCACTAGTTATAGGCCTAGTCATCAAAAAACATCTAGGAATGAGCAATCATCATCTACAATCCAACAAACTCTTTCTTCATGTACCCTACACATTTGGATTCCAAAAAGGCATAATTTTATCATTAAAATCCATGTTATGGGTTTTATGACACCTTAAAATACCCTTCATGGAATTATAAGCATTAGGTACACCTTAAAATCATTTCCACTTGGATTTTTCACACTTCTCATCCTCATGTTCACTATGTCAGTTTTGACTGGCTGAATGAGAGCTTTGTTTTGGAGACTTAGGAGTTTTTATTGTAATTAAATTAACATAACAAGTTATAAAAAGTCTATATCTTCCTCTCAAACTTTATTTCATACTCATAATCCTTTTAAAAACTATAAAACACATAAAATGGTAAAAAAAAACCTATTTTACACCCTATCTATACAATTCTATATAGATAAAAAGGGTGGGGAGGATATTTAGAGAGACATATATAATTTATAATAACTTTCATGAGGAAACTATTCCATTATAATGTTTCTCTAGCTTCATTTCTCCAATTGGGTCTTAATTAAGGGTTTACAAGGGTTTTAAGCCTATTTTGAATCTTAAGCTTTATTCATAAAGCTCTGATGTCCAACCTTAAAAAGATTACAAAAGAATTATTTTAAACGACCCTAATAACACCTCTAAACTCCTTTGTTATCTATACAAGGCCTCATGAAAGATATGAGTATCAAAACTTTTCATATCGAGCCCTTTCCTCCTTTTCTTACAAGCCTAGTGTTAATTTTGAGCCAAAAATGGCTTCCTCAAATATTTTTCTTCCTCCCAATGGTTCATAAACTTATATTTTGACCATAATAACATTACCAAATGCATTTTAATGCTTTTTTAAGTTTAGAAAGGAAGTTGGCACCTGATTTGGATCTAGGCCTAAACCTGCCCAAATAGGGTTGACTATAACTTTTATGTTTTAGGCCTCCCTATTTATATTTATTCTTATTTGATGTGTTATTCATTTTTTTATATGTATCTCAACTTTTCACACACTCTCAAAAGGTCCCATGTTTTTTTGGTCTCATCTTTCTACCTTAATATCCAAACCTACTTGTTTATTCTCAAGGGGAAGTACCCTCTACTTGAGACAAAATAGAGGGTACTTCACCTATCTTCTCAAACCATATAACCATTTTAGTAGATTATATAGGTGAAAATTATTCTATACAAAATAAATTAGCCCTTTTTCTATCCATTTGACTTTCCAACTTCCTCCAAAACCAAAATAGATTGTGTATTTGAGTACTATGTGCAGGGTCTCTTTCAATGGACTATGTTTTGCATTATAATAACCCATTATCTACTTGTATTCCATGTCAAAAAGGATCTAGAGACTATCGTGATAAATATTAGTGTTTTAGGTCCATTTTCCATTTGAAACTTTCTACATATCCTTCCCATCCTTGAATCCTCAAGACTGGGTTGTATCATGACTAAATGTGTTCTCCATTTTAAAGGAACACCTGTAGGATATCTTCATGATTCAAGCTTAGGATAAATGGTTTAAAACTATATATAATTCCTTAGGTCCATGCTACACTTTTTTTTACTTTCATTCATGTTTCTACTTAGCCTAAACCACCCTTCAGATACATTCCTCAGTTGATTGTCTACCTATAGTCACCTACAAGTGATTATAGGTAGATTCTATAGGTGATTTCTATCATCAAAACCCATTAAAAATATAATTTATAAAACCATTAAAATTATTTGGATTCATTTTGTTCTTGTTTTAAGTCCTTTATTTACTTAGCTTAATCTAAACCATCACCTAGAAACTTTGTCCAGTCTCCTGTCTGTCTAGAGTCACCTATAGTGGTTGTAGGGTCTTGTAGGTGTTTATTTGTTTAGTTTGGAATTGAACATGGTTCCTCAAGACCTAATTTAAATTACTCCTTTTTTACCTGAAATGCATTCTATTACCAAGGTTTTGAAACTCGATCCTTATGATAGCCTCACAACTAGCATGTAAGTTGCCTTTCGCATGGTGGGGTACCAGTAAGTGGCATAGAGATTGAAACCCTAAATATTAACATAATATTAATGACATTAATTTACATTTTTATATCACTCAATCATCTATTACATTCAAAACATTAAGATATGCTTCATCTATTTCCTAGGATATCACAATCCATTCAAAACACAAAACCTATAAATGCTAATGTAGGTTTTTAGTGTGTTTCCAAGCAACTTTGAGCCCTTAAAACATCATAATCCACTAATATTATTGATCTCATACCATGAATATTTAATATCCTATATATAATCTAAAAAGTGTGGTCACTTAGAGGCATCAATTCTTATAATAACCATGTTGTTTTCCCTTGAAAAAAAGTGGTAGGACCGTTATTTCTTCATTTTAGGCTTTGTTCCTAGAATTAAATTAGTTGAGTTTTTTTAACATGGTTATACTTATATATTCCAACATATCTTCTCAAAAGGCCTTCAATGCTCCTCATAACACATTAAAACTCTAAAGTAGTTTCATCTCATGATTTAATTCTTCACAATGGCTCTTTAACTCTTTGTTAAGCTACCTATATGTCTAGATTTTTAGTGCATACAAGAAGTGGGTAAAACATGGGCAATAATTTTTGATTTAGACCTCATATGAGTTATATATCCATCTTAAAACTTCAATTTCATTCTTAATTCTTCAAAAATGCTTGATAATTCTTCACTAAGATCTTTCAGCCTAGTATGATGTCAGTAAATGCTCTTGTAGGTGATTATTGGTTATAAATAGGTAGTGAGAGTCTAGAAAGGAGTAAAAAATGGATGAATGAGTCTCAAGATCAAATAAAAATAAAATTTAACCCCTTAAATACATTATTTAACTTAAGGAGGTATGAATACAAGTTCCAAAATATCTATTTTAATGTTAAAGTCACTTGCAAACATCTAAACAAAATAAGCATGGGTATTTAATGACTGTTTAGTGTGATGGGTAAACTTGTAACCAGACTTGTTTCTTCCTTAACAAAAAAATTAAATATTTATAGTTACTAATGGTTTAAAAAACTAAAATACCCTGATTAAAACTCCATGAAAGCTAACAAGATTATATAGGTGACTACAAGTGGGGAGGAGTGAAGAGTTGATAATGGAGAATGACAAGATGGGAATTTTCCTAAAGTAGGATATGGTGAAAAAAACATGTAAGGAGGTTAATATATTTCCCATATACCTATGTAAAACTATCTTCAACTCACATGTAACCTTTGTAGAAGACCAACATTTTGGAACAAGGTAGAATTGATTGAAACTTCACATCGGTGACACCTTCCTATAATATGAGACAACTTGATCATCAAAACACCATATAACATAAAAATAAGTATGTATATAATATAATAAGGTATCCAAAATCATCTATATTCAACATCACCAATTATTTCATATGGATTTGACCAAAATGGAGCAAAACCTATAGGGTGCATGAAATAACTAGCAAAAAAGTACAGTCAAATTGAAGATGATGGCTCATGAAGCACATGTCATAATTATTAAAAATGTTTATATTTAAATTTATTTATCTTAGTTTAATTTGACCTCCCAAAATATTTTGATATGAAACCTCCTTTGTTACACTTACCAAGTACAAACTTGAAGACTACTTTTGCTTGCCAAGAAGGGTGAAAAGGGAATTAAATGGTTTTGGGCCAAAAATTGAACTTATAAAGAACTTAAAACATGTAAATGATATTTTAGAAGCTTAAAAAAAAAACCATGATCTTTTCCCACATGGCACACTTCCCCATGGGTCGTACAAGTGCCAAACTCACCTTTTTTCCAAAGAAAACTATTCTTTCTTCTGAAGCACCTACCACTTTCAATTAGAAACAATTAAATAAGAAATAATATTACACATGTCACATGAAATATATATTTTTAACATATACACTTCCCAATAAATCTATATAACTCATTAAATGCCCCTTTTTTTACCTCAAAATGACCCAAAATGACTACAAAGAGTAAAATAACTAAGGACCGAGGCTATTATAACATTAAATGACATTGATTAACCTATAAAACACCTTTTGAAATAAATATTAGACCCATAAAACAAATAAAATTCAATTTTTTACCTACAGGTGCCCCAATTTGACATAAAAGTCAAATTTGGTCAACAAATTGGTGACTCATAAGGGGAGTATGCATGCTATACTAACTAGACCACTATATTTATCAATACATTGGCATTAGGGAATAATCTTAAGTTTTATAAAAAAAATTAAACCTTTGACCACCTGACAGCCATGCTTTGATCAAGACAAGACCACTAATTACCTCAACCACATGAAATAAAGGACACACATAAGCAAAGCAAAAACACTAACAAGACACACAAGCACATGTACTTAAAGAACATAATAGAATAAGAGAACAAAATAACATGAAAAAATAATAACTAAGCATACATCCATTTCTAGGATCAAAATTAAAGTTTCTTGTATCTCCTTCTTCATGAGATAAATCATGGTGCCAAACATGACATTCTTTATATTAAACACTTGATAGATCATACCTACTTCTCAGCACCGAAAATGTTATCCTCTAAAGTGGACCATCTTCAAATAGGTCTAAAATGTAAAATTATTCCTCTTGCATCCAAACAATCTCAACCTTCTCATATGGATCCTTAATTACAACCTCAAATGGTGATTCAACAAGGCATACCTTCTTGACTTCCATAGTGCTCTCAATGAGATTGGGCTTCCTCTCAGCTGAAAGTTCTTCTAGATCATCAAGGAGATTTGTATATTCTTCCCAATCTTGTTTATTTTCCTCCATTTAAGCCTCTTTCTTTAACTTTCCATGTACTTGATTCTCAACTTTGCAAAAGTCTTCATCCCTTGAAAGAACTCCATTTATAGCTACCAATCATCCTTGTCCTCTTTATCATCTAAAACCACTACCTTTTCAATATTCTCTTATTAATGTATGATGTCATAAATATAGTGTTTTTTAAGATCTAATTTATTGTATGGTGATTCAAGATTAGGATAAGGTATTGGATCATCTTTAAGTGAAATAACTTATACCTCAGTCTCAAGAGATTCTTCTAGGACTGCCACGTCTTTAGGGATGACTTGAAATTATTATCCATCCTTAATATCACATTAATATTCATGTTATAGGTGATCATATACAATATTTTGATCATATGTAGAGTTTTATTCAAGGGTTTTAAGATCCTCCATCTCCTTCTCCTTCATGGTGATGCCAAGACTAGGCATCTTGAAATCATGTGACCTAACCTAATGAGGCTGCCAAGGATGTAGGATTTCTTAAAAAAAGAGTCATAAATTTTCCTCAACTAACTAATCCTCTTTTTCTTCCTATACCATAGGTCCATCAAGGCAAAGGGTGATGGGATGAGGATAATATGAACTAGTTGGTGGAGGTGGAACATAGGGCTTATAATTAGGCTGAGAATGAAAAGTAAGAGGTTCTTTTGGGTGTTCTTAGGGAAGGAAAGGTAGAATTTGGGCTAAAATTCCTTGGTTTTCTTCCTTCCATTGGACAATAACTTCATTTCAATCTTATTTGGCTTGAGCATTCTCTTGAGGAAGGTTAGATGGGGTGGGTTTAGGCATAGGATTTTCTTTTGGGTCTAAACCTTGCATCACACCTTTATTTAGTAAATTCATATTTGACTCTAACTCCTCAATTTTCTTGGATAGGTTATCTTGGAAAAGTCTCTCTTTAAGTTCATAGTAATCATCATGAGCATAAATAATACATGAGGGATGACATGGAACATAAGAAGCTTCTTAAGGAAAGATGGGAATGAATTTTAAAGGATCGACATCATTCTTAACTTCACACTCCTTAAAAATGCTTTTATCTTCTTTCTTTCCCCATCATTCCATTATCTTAATCTATCTTAGGATGTTAGTATTAGGATTATTTTCTTGAGGAATGGTTAGAGCGGTTTCTCTAAGATCAATCCCCTTCATAACTTCACACTCTTTATAGAGAGTTTTTTCCTCTTTCTTTCCCCATGACTCCACTATCTTATTCTAGATTAAAATGTTAGGATTAGTAGTCTCTTTTTGAGATGGTAGGGATGTAATGTGAGAGGGAAATGAGGACTTTAATTTCACTTTAGTGCTAACATTTACTAATTCATATTCATATTATCCAACTCAACATACCTATCAAGATTAGCTTTAAAAACAAGGTTTCTCTTTTCAATTCCCTCTTTTAACTGATTAGGAAAATAATGAATTTTATATCCTTGATTAGGCTTATGAATAGGGATCAAATATGCATGATAAGAAACTTACTGAAGTGGATGTGAAGGCTAATAGGTTTGGTGATGTTTCCTTTCATAAAATCTTATCCCATCCTCTAAGGATGAAATTAGGCCACTCACATCACACATCTCACTTGTGAGCCTTTAATAATTGGCTCTCTCAATAGGTACCCACTCTCTTTTGACCAACTCTAATGTATCTCTCACCTTATGAATAAGATGACTAGGAACCTCTTGACCATGTCCCCTTAGAGTATCAAGCTCCAAAATGTACCTCTCATAGCCCAAAAGTGTTTATTTGAAGGTGGAAATAGATTGACTTGAGAAGTGGCTAGGTTGACTAAGAGAATCAAGATATTGAGGAGGCTGGATATAGGATTGATACTATCCATGAATGGGTTGATACACTTCATGGTAGGTCTAGTTAATAACTTATTCATATTAATATGGGATGGCATAATCTTGAAATATCTCACCAACTTATGTAAAATAATACTCAACACCAAAATTAGCTATGAAACCTCATTAAAAGAAAGAACACAAAGAAATATGTTACCAAAAATCTTCAAAGGATAAGCTAGGCTGCTTGACTAGATGATATATCTTTTAAGTCACCACTAATGCTTGGATATATTCATCCCAAGGTTAATTATTGAAAGACAACACAAAAAATATTTCAACCTCTTGGATGAAGAATCCCCATAGGCATGCCAAAAACTATTTTCACTTAGATTTCCACCCTTTGAGGCTATGCCTAATCTCTCCTCATGTAAGTGGCACAATGGAAACACCTCTAGGCTCATGGGTAGCCTAAGGATGAGGTGAATCTCTAGATAGGGATATCTCCCTTGATGTACCACTTTGGATCACATCTACAGCTAAAAATTTTAGGGGGGAAGGGAGAGAGATAAATAGAATCAAACTATCGTAAGGGAGGTTATACACCAAATAGATTTATGACTTCCAACTAGTTGTATATTACACACTAAATCAAGGGACAAACTAATCATACACTTTTCCAATTTACATCTTCTCACATCAATGTTACATTATGAGTTTATGTATGAATGTGCCAAGCTAAGAGGATTAGACAAAAGGAATATAATGGCACTAATTAAAATACTAATTCACTCAATCCTTGAAATTTACTATAACACTTCACATTCCCTATAATAAGATGCTTTCCAACTACAAAGAGGGTGAAAGAATGAGACAAAATAATAAAAACTACATAGTCTTCACTAAGAAATATTCATCATCCAAGTAAAACACACTTATGAATAGTCATGAAGAGTTTAAAAATATTATTTTTACTTATCAAATGGTATGAAAATGAGAAGGTATTTTCCATACTCAGGTGGAGCATCAATTATAATGGTTAAAATTGTTGGCTCTTATAGAACTTGAGAGAGAGAGAGAGAGGAGAAGAGAGAAGTCTAAGGGTCACAAGGACACTTGTCAAGTTGATAAAACTAGTTAATTATGCATGAGAAGAGGATATGAGATGAAACATACAAGTTTAGGAAGTACAAATGTCAATCCAAGTCATAAAACTCATGAAAAGTGGCATGAAACTCATCATTCTAGCTATTTGAATTCCACACAACTAACTATGTAATAGGTATGATGGTTGGGATGAGTAGGAAGGATTTTAGACATGCCTCTCCATTCATTTTTAGTAGGCTTGGTCATCTAGAATCATTTAGGAATTATCCATCATCATTTGAAGTCCAAAAACCTCTTCCTTCATATGCCTTACACGCTTGGATTCCAAAAAGGCATAATTTTCTCATGAAAATCCATGATAGGGAGTGGATGACACCTTTAAATAATCTCTATGTCCTTATAAGCATCAAGGACACCTTAAAATCACTTCCACTTGGATTTTTCACACTTCTCATCCTCGTGTTCACTATGCCAATTTTAATTGGCTAAGATGAGATGTCTAGTTTAGACACTTAGGAGTTTTTTATTGTAATTAAATGACCACATCAAGTTATAAAAATTATATATCTTCCTCCCAAACTTTATTTTATCCTTAGACTCCTTATAGAACCTACAAAATACATAAAATGGTCAAAAAATACCTTATTTTTTACCCTATCCATATAATTAAATACAACTAAAAAAGGTGGGGAGGAGACTAAGAGAGTCCTATACAATTTCAAATATCTTTCATGATCAAACTATTCCATTATAATGCATCTCTAGCTTCATTTCTCTAATTGGGTCTTGGCTGAGGGGTTTTAAGGGTTTTAGGCCCTTTTTGACTCTTAAGCTTTGTTCATAAATATCTGACATCTAACTTGAAAAAACATTCCACAAGGATTATTTCCAAGGACCCTAATAACACCTATATACTCCTTTGGTATCCATGAAAGGCCTCATGAAAGATATGACTATCAAAACTTTTCCTATCGAGCCCTTTCCTCCTTTTTTGAAGTTTTATTATTGATTTTGAACTAAAAATGGCTTCATAAAGGGTTTATTTTCCTCCAAATTTTTGATAAACATCTTTAGTGACCCTAATAACATTCCCAAATGCATTTAATGCTCTGTCAAGATTGGAAAGGAAGTTGGCACCTCATTTGGATCTAGGCCTAAATCTACCCAAAGAGGTTTGACTATAACTTTTATGTTTTAGGCCTCCCTATTTATAATTATTCTTCTTTGAGGTTTTATTCATGTTTTTAATATTTATCTCAACTTTTCACATTCTATTTAAAGTTACCATGTGATTTTGGTCTAATCTTTCTACCTTAATATTGAAACCTACTAGTTTGTGCTTGAGGGGAAGTACCCTCTATCTGAGACAAAGTATAGGCTATTTCCCATATCTTCTCAAACCATATAACCATTTTATTGGATTTTAAAGGTGACAAGTATTCCATAAACAATAAATCAGCCCATAGTCTATCCATTTGACCTTCCAACTTCCTCAAAAACTAAAATAGATTTTGTATTTGAGTACTCTATCCAGGGTCTCTTTCAATGGACTATGTTTTGCATTATAATAACCCCTTATCTATTTGTATTAAATTTAAAAAAGGATATATATATTATAATGATCAATATGAGAGTGTTCTAGGTTCATTTACCATTTTAAACTTTCTACATATCCTTCCCATCCTTGAATCCTCAAGACTGTGTTTTATCATGACTAATTATGTTCCACCTTTTGAAGGAACACCTATAGGATTTATTCATGATTCAAGATTAAAATAATTTTTTTTAACCTTTATATAGTTATTTATGTCCATATTACACTTTTATATACTTGAATTTATGTTTTTACTTAGCCTAAACCACCCTTCAAATACATTCCTCAGCTAACTGCCTACGTAAAGTCACCTACAAGTGACTATAGGCAAATTATATAGGTGATTTATATCATCAAAACCCATGAAAAATATCATTTATAAAACCATTAAGATTATTTTGATCCATTTTTTACCTTTTTGAATTTCTTTATTTACTTGGCTTAGTCTAAACCATCACCTAAAAACTTTGTCTAGTCTCCTATCTGTCTATAGTCACCGATAGTGGTTGTAGGGTCCTA
The DNA here is from genome assembly GCA_037957365.1 of Torreya grandis. Taxonomy (NCBI): domain Eukaryota; kingdom Viridiplantae; phylum Streptophyta; class Pinopsida; order Cupressales; family Taxaceae; genus Torreya; species Torreya grandis. Next base: position 1,389,653 of record JARHVA010003631.1, on the reverse strand, counting down.
TAGGTGTTTCTTTTTTTAGTTTGGCCTTGAACATGATTACTTAATATTTTATTGAAACTATTTACACAACCCCCTGACTAAAATTACCCCTTTTTTTCCTAAAATTCATTCTATTACCAAGGTTGTGAAACTCAGTCCTTATGATAGCCTCACAACTACCCTGTAGGTTGCCTTTTGCATGGTGGGGTACCTATAGGTGGAATGGAGCTTGAAAACCTACATATTTTCATCATACTAATGACCTTATGTACATTTTTATAACAATCCATCATCTATACCATTCCAAACATGAAGGTATGCTTCATTTGTTTCTTAAGATATTGCAAGCCATTTAAAACAAAAAACCTATAGATGATAATGTAGATTTTTAGTATGTTTCCAAGTAATTTTGAGCCCTCAAAACATCAACCTCCACCAATACTATTGACCTAATCCTTGGAATATTTCATCTTGTATATATAGGATAAAAATTGTTTTCATTTAGAGGCATCAAATCCCATGATAACCTTATTGTTTTCCCTTGACAAAAAGTGTTAGGACCTCTCTTTCATAATTTTAGGGATTTGCTCCCAAAATTTGGTCAATTGAGATTTTTTAACATGGTTATACTTATATATACCCACCTATCTTATCAAAAGGACTACCATGATCCTCATAACACATAAAAACTCTAAGGAAGTTCCATCTCATGATATAATTCTTCACAATGGCTCCTTAACTCCCTGTTAAGCCACATGTAGGTATGGATTTTAAGTACATATAAGTAGTGAGTAAAAATGGGAAATATGTGTTTATTTATATCTCTTATTAGTTGTATATCCATATCACAAATTCAAGTTCATTATTCATGCTTCAAAAATGCTTGATAACTCTTGACTAAGATCTCTCAACCTAGTATGACATCAATAAAGGCTCCTATAGGTGATTGTTGGTTGTATATAGGTAATGAGTGCCTAAAAAGGAGTATAAAATGTACGAATGAGACTTAATATCAACTCAAAATTAAAATTAACCCCTTAAATACATGATTTTACTTAATGAGGTATGAATACAAGTTCCAAAATATCCATTCTAACATTAAAGTCACTTGCAGACATTTAAATAAAATAGGCATGGGTATATAATGATTGTTTGGTGTGATTGGTGAACTTGTAACCACACTTGTCTATTCCTTAAAAAAAATTAACTATCTACAATTCCTAATGGTTTTAAAAACTAAAATACCCTGAGTACAACTCTATGAATAAGATAGAAAAGCTTATATAGATGACTGCAAGTGGGGAGGAGTGAAGAGTTGATAATGCAGAGTGATAAGATGGGAATTTGTATAAAGTATGATATGTTTAAAATAAAACATGTAATTAGGTGAACATTTGGCCCATATACCTATGTAAAAACATCTTTATCTCACATGAAACCTCTGTAGAAGACTAACATTGTAGAATAAGGTAGAATTGTCTAAAACTTCACATTGGTGACACATTCCTATAGCATGAAACAAATTTCTCATAAAAACACAATGTAACATGAAAATAAGTATGGATATAATCTTAAATGGTAGTCAAAATCCTTTTTTTTCAACATCACCAATTGGTTCATACTGATTTGACTAAAATGGAGAAAAAGCTATAGGGTACATGAAATAGCTAGTAGAAAAGTATAGTCAATTTGAAAAGGATGGTTGATGAAATAAAGACCATAATTATTAAAAAAATTATTTTAAAATGAATTTATCTGAGTTTAATTTCACCTCCCTAAGGTGTTTGATTTGGAACCTTCTCTACTAGCCATATCGAGCACAAACCTAAAGACTTCTTTTTCTTGCCAAGAAGGGTAAAAAAGAAGAAAAATAGTTTTGGTCCAAAAATGGCACGTAAAAGGAAATTAAAACTTGTAACTAAGATTGAGGAATCTGAAGAGACATACCATGATCTTTTCCCACATGGCACACTTCCCCATGGGCTATACAAGTGCCAAACTCACCTTTTTTCCCAAGAAAACTATTCTTTCTTTTGAATTACCTATCAATTTCAGTTATAAAAAATTACCTAAGACATAATATGACACATGTCACATGACATCACCTTTTTTAACCTTCACACTTCCCAAGAAATATGTACAACTCACTAAATGCCCCTTTTTGACCTTAAAATGATCTAAAATGACTAAAAAGAATAATATTACTAAGGAACAAGGATATTATAAGATTAAAAGACATTTATTAACCTATAAAACACTTTTTGACATCAATATTAGACCCCTAAAACACCTAAAAGTCAATTTTCTACCTATAGGTGCCCTAATTTGACCTAAAAGTCAAATGTGGTCAACATGTCTTTTATCCTTCTTAAACATTTTTTCCTATATCCTGGTGTTGATTACTTCTCCTAGGGTTAAAATTATATCTAAGGTCATCAATAGGTCCAACAATGGAATTCATTCTAGGTGGAAGAAGTGAATGTTGTTGTAACCATATAAACGTTTTAGTAGGGCCATCCTAATGCAAATTCCCATCCTAAAATTGGTTATTAGCATGGTTTCCTTAGCCTTGAGGGTGACCAATTCTCCAGGAGCAATCCATTTATTTAATTTATTTTCTATTGCATTTATTTTTTTCCACAATTAAACTCTATGTCCATTGAATATGGCATCTGTGATCGGTAGTCATAGGTATTTTTGGAAATCATCACCCAAGATGTAGGTGACAACTATCCTATGTTTTAGGTGGTGTATAAATCAACAAATCACATTATCTATGAATAAAAAATATTTAAGTAGGTAAATGTAGTGCATAAATTTTGGCTTGGCTACTACAAAGTGTAATTATTGGTTCTTTAATAGTAGTAAGTCTATGACCAACTAATTTTGCTTGGCTATTATATTTTCCTCATGTGAGTGGGTTTTTACATTTTTCATTACATCCCATAGAGATGTTAAATTTTAAATTTTTTCATCGAACACAGTTGAGTCAAAGAGTATGACTATGTATTCCATGGAGTCGTTAATAGATAAATTTGATGGTGAAATACTCCTTTGAACACCTTAGATGATGACATTATTGTTAATATGTTTTCTCACTCAACTCTCATATTCAATTAAATTATTTTCTCTATTAATAGAAGTATTTGGATATTGAACATAGACAACTAGGACTTCAAATTCTCTTTGGAGTGTAAATTATCTCAATCTCATTAATAATCAATAGGAACAATGTCTCTTATAAACTGATTGATATAGATTTTGAGTATAAGACTTTAATTCCAATTTATAGACCAATAATTCTTAATGTCTCCAAGCTTGTTTTACTTATTTAATTAAAACTTTTTCACTTTACTTTGGTGGGTATGCCACATAGGATTTATATATGTTTGGATAAATGTCATGCTATAATGTTAGACATGTGCTACCCTATTTTTAATTTCATGGAAAATTAGGTGTGTCATGTGGCATGCCTTCATAAGCTATGTGTCAATTTTTTTTTTGAGACTTGACTAAATAATTATTTTGACTCCTCAAATACATGAAACATGAAGAATAAGGTTATGGAGAAAAAAACATGCAAACAAAAATTCTAAACACACTTCATGAATAAAAGTTTTGAAGACCCAAAAGTCACACTTTACAAAAATTATAAAATTCCAAAATATATAAATTATAAAACTCATGAAAGTCAAAAATTCTAATGAACACAAGTTTCAATGAACATTTCTCATGATGACCAAAAATATGTGAAGAACAAAAATTTAGAATTATGTGACTTATAAAAACCAAAAGTCACAAACACATCCTATGATTACAAAGTTTCTAAAAAATGTTTGTGAAGACAAAGTTTTCAAACAAAGTTTTTGAAGACAAAGTTTCCAAACAAAATTTATGAATACAAAGTTTCTGAAGAGAAAAAGTCCCAAAGTATCAAAATATAGGAAATACACAATGCACTAAGTGCAAAATACATGAAGTCCAAAACTTAGGATTTTAGTTATATAGTTCATGTCCACATAAGGAAAACTTGTATATATTAAAATATCCAAAAAAACCATTAATACATTAGTCCTAATAAATCATACAGTAAAAAATTGAATAATGAAGGAATGCCAATTTCATTTATACATGATCATCACATAAAAAAAATATTCCATGTGAAAAATAAGAATTTTTAAATTTTTGGACCTAAATAGGTTCATGTAAAAATGTCTATGAAAATATATTTTCAAAATAGACCTAGTCTTTCTAAACTACATTAGGTCCCTATTAAAAAAATATTAATAATTGGGTGTGTTGAGTACAACACTGTGTAGATAATATTTTGGGCCCTAGCTTGATATCCAAAGTGATATAACCCAAAGATTGGTAAGGCATGCCATCAAAGCCTTTGATATTATTATATGTATTTTGAATAAACACCATATTAATTTCCAATGTATGTAAGCATGTAGGATTGAAATATTTAAACTTCAAGCATTATCAATCAAGACCCTTTCTACTTAAGTTATTTTGATTTGAACTTGTATGAACAAAGGAATAATCTAATAAATAGTATATTATATAAGATAAACCTAATTTACAAAATATATTACACCCTTAGTATCTTTAAATTATTCATAACAAATTTTAAATAAGATAGATATATGTCATGAGGCATATGTTTATGAATCAATGCTTGATACAAAATATCCTTGAAAATAATATCTTTCTAAAGTAATTCCAACATATAAATCCTAGTTTATGTATTCCTTAATTAATCAACATTATCATACCCTTTATATAGATTAGTTATTCCTACTCAATTTGGTTAGGGATATGGATTAATGGATTGAGTTTACTCATCATTTATTGGTTGATAAGGCACCTGACCTCATCTAGTAACAATAACTCAAACCACATTATCTACTATAATCCTATGGAAAATAATAGAAAAAACTTATGAGATAAGATATTTTTGTGGTCTAGGGGTAGGAGGAATAAAAGGAACCATATAAACCCTCTAACATCTATTAGTAATAGGTGATAATTCAAATTTAACCATGCAAAAATAAACATCATATAAATATTCATTATCAACCTATGATTGATATATGATTTTATCTTTTCCATTCAATTATGCATCCATGGGCTTACCTACATGTGTAATATTTTACATGTTATAGGCAAACAAGATGTAAATAGTACTAAGAAAATTTGAACCAAGAAATAATAGATAGACTTAGCCATTATCATCATGATGAATTTGGAAATTATAAAATCATAAATCTAAAACCCTAATAGAAGTGATAAAAATAGAAAGAAACCCTAAGGGAAACTAAGGTTTGGAATATTCAATCAAACATCAAGTTCACCAATATGTTTTATAAAAATTAAGGAAATAATGAAATTGGATGTTGATTCCTCAATGTGTATTATATGTGTTTAGAGTGTTTAAAGAATACTTCTCATTTAATAATTCAAAGAATTCAACACATAGTTATAGGTTGTAATAATCCTATTATCTATCAATGGAATAGAGGTAAAGCAAGTGGATTGTTTCATAATATTTAAAAACTTTGGTGGTTATGAGCCACCATGGCTAGCTAGCTATCTTTACAAAGAGTGAAGTAATATGAACTAATATTAGTTAATTATGATCAAATTATAATTTAAAAACTAATATATAATGAATATTTACATTGTAAATTAAGCTAAAGTGATTTGGTTAAGAAGGATAAAAAGGAAGGGTAGGGCAGGAAAGATTTGTAGCTAATCTTCATTCCAAACATCATGATAGAGTCAAATATAATCCAATCATGCACTTAACCAATGTATAACATGAAATAGTATGAATTTAAATTTTATAACACATCAGGAAAACATATAAGGAATGAGAAAAATATAAATAATAACTATGTTCACATTAAATATTTAACTTGCAAGCAAACAACATTATCCCAAATGCAAGAGAAGTAAAGGAAAAAAAATAAACCTAAGAACTTTCAATCAACCTAGACTTGGCATAAATTAACAATATAATTAAAATGTGCATAATAAGAGTTTATAGGAACCATTCAAATATGGAAATAGAAATAAGTAAGTGAGATAGAAACCATAATAAAAAATGACACAAATGAATATGGATAATCTTTGTAGAATTCCTCACTTGTATTAAATGCTCAAAAGTTTACACAAGTTTTTGGCTCAAAAAACCCCTCTCCCTTTTAAAAATGGTAATACTCATTTTATACAATGCGAAGGTAGTATACCAGTTAGTCATATCTAATCACAAAAGTATGGGTGTTAAGGATAACTATATTTTTTCAATATTCTAGAATACACTAGACTTTTCCCTATGGGTTGACCTATAGGCAATGTACTTTACAAGTTGCACATTCCTTTGAAAAAAATATTCTATTTTCAAATATTACAATGCTTTTATAGAATAGAATATCTTAATTCAAATTTATTGACTTTGGGGCCTTTATGATGATGAATCCCCTATTTCTATTATAGTATCTTTAGATCATCTTCCACTATCTCCTCATGGTCTAATGATATTATGTCAATTGGTTTAACCTATGATCTTGGTTCCTCAGGCTAGGCTAAGGATAATGCTACCTCATAAGGTTTATTTTATTATATCCTTTGTGTAACCTGTGCCTTAGTATTAGGCTCTAATATTGGTGATTGTGTTAGAAGAGATCTAAAAGATGGGCCTCCTAATAAATGGTACTACCTTAGCCCTATCTACCATATATCATCACTTGGCTTTTGCTCCCTCGGTAATCTAGCCTTTCGCTTAATGTTATGATTCTTTAATATTTCCAAGACCTTGGTGAATAAATAAGCCTCGGTATACATTGAGTCATAAGGTTCAAGCTGGTGTTCATAGGTCATATTGATCCCTTTAGCCTTTAGGCATTTCTCAATATTCCCATATGGATCCCATTGTCTCAACTCATAAAATTGTAGACTAAAGGAGGTTATATATTTGGAGGCTACCTTGACATTCTCCCATTATTTGAATAAGGTCCTCCCAATGGTTATTTATAGGATATGGAATGGTCCTTTCTTCTTAGATATGCATAGACTATCTCTACCATAGAATAGCTGATATGCCACTTCTTGTTTTTCCAATTTGTTGGGCACATGAATGGGAAATTTGAGAGGTTGGTCTAGATTTCCTTTTATCCTTATTATAGTCAAATATAAATATAACCAAATGTATTCAATGGATTTGACATATTTATTGATTAGAGGGCTAAACCTCATCATTGGGATACTTATAATGGCCTCAAATAAGGTTGGGTAAACACAATCATAGATGAATTTAATATGGTCCCTATATTTGAAAATATGCAACATTGAATAATATTGGGAGATTTTTTGCTTCCCATCTGATGAACATTCTATGAGGGTGGGGATCTTGGTAGTGGTCAGTAAGGCATCCAAAAGGTAAAATATCATTTAAAAATTATTTTTGGCTTTCCTTTTGATTTTAGATAATTTCCTCCTCAATCAAGTGCTAATCATCTCTCTAAAAGGAGGAGTGAGTTCTTTCTCAATTTTGAAATACACAAAAGGGACCTAGAGTTTTTCAATATAGGTGGTAGATGGTATATGTAATTAAAAATGCATAATATCTATAAATTAATCCTAGCTTAGATAATATAGAGCATTCCTACACTTGTAATTGGGATACACTTATTAAGAGGGAGCATGACCAATATGGGGATCCACTAGACCCAATTAGGGGATCACCTATCACAATAAATAGTGCTAGGAAGGGTTCCAAAGCCTACAATCTAACAAAATCACACAATAACCCTAATGGAATCCTAAGGTTTAAAATATTCACTTATTTTAATAATAAAAAATTAAATCTAATATAGTGCACGCCAAAGCTTGTAGCACAAAGTAGGGGTTAGAAATAATAAAAAAACTAAACAAAACATGTATTAAAAGACATATACTCACATAAATGTGTACATAATCCTATTACATGGGATAATAATACAAGTTCATTATCTATCTACTCTTACAAAGGAGAATTAAAGTTACTAATACTTACCTTTGAATATGAACCCTTTGATCCTCAATTTCTCCCTTCGCCAAGGTGTTTCACAAAAGATTATTGTGGTATGTAAGGATAATGTAGATAAATCAGCTTTAAGCTACACAACCTATCTAAGCTTCCAAAAGAATTACCCACAAGATAAGATCTGTATCTCCAAATAAAGTATGGAATGATAATCTTTATTCCTCAAGTATAATGGTCAATAAGAAGATTTTTGTTTGCACTTATTCATTCTTAATTATTCTCTTATGAAATGGTGGGAAATGAACTTGTATATATAGTTAGATATTTACCTAAATCCTCCTAAAAATCTTGGTTATACAAGGTTGGCCCAATTGACCTACTATGTTTTTTGTGATAATTCACTAGGTCTGAGCTAGGTCAGTCAAAACGATAATAAGCTAGGAAAGTTAAAAATACCCCTAAACTATATTGGGTCAACCAAGTACAACTGGTTGACCAAAAGGGAGTTAAGTAGAAAAGGATGGATAAGGCATGACAACTGAGAGGAATTTGTAGGATTGAGAAGAATAAGCTAAGGGTTAATTTTTTTAGGAGAAAAGTGTGTAGATGGCATGGAAAAAGGGACAATAATCTTATGAAGCACCAACGGTCTACCCACCCCTTTCTCAATGCACCCTTTAAGGCATATATTTAGAGAGATTGAGACTTGATAGGTTCCTATAAGATAAAAAGTGTTAGTAATTAATAAAAGTTTGAAAATATTATGTGTATAGATATGCCCCACTTAAATCTCATCACGTGTTATGTAAGTGCAACATGGGATGGTGCTTTGGGATAAAACATGATAACACACAATTTTGATGTTAAGTAAAGTGCATTAAGTATAAAATAAGATAAAATAAAGGATAGAATTGAAAAATACATATATTTACTTACCTTGGTGTTGTAGATAAAGAAGTAGATTATAAGAGATGTGAAGGTGTCCAATGTAGATAAAAATAGATGAACCTATATAAGTTAGTGCAAAAATAGCCAAAATTATAAAAAAAATGTAAAATAGGCATATGGTAGTGGAAAAAAATCTATACATCATCACAAATCCAATGCATTTTATGGTTTTTAAAGTGGATGAGTAGAAACAAAGATATAATCAAAATAAGGAATCTAATGAAAGAAATAATTGAAATATTTGAGTTTGGAAAAGTGTTTTTGAGTAGGGCAAAATATAATTCATTTGTTATTTTGATTTGTAAAGGAGAGAAAAGAGAAATCTAGAGATAAAACAAGCTAGGATGGTGAGGAGATGATAGGCTAGACAGGGAGAGGATCCAGAGGCAATGTCAAGTGCACTATAAGTATGTAACTATGGATCTCAAACTAGTTTTTGAATTTTTTATTAAATTGAGTGAATTTTTAGTAATTTTGAATTTTCAACATTTATATATTCAAAATGGAACAAAATTAAATTCTATGGGTAGCAAATATGAAGATGGAAAATGGGTTTAGAGGGTTTAGGAAGAAAGTAAGAAAAATGCACTTTTTCAAAAAAAATCAAGGGTTTGGTAGACAAAAATCAATGGGTCAACCCAATTGACCCAGTAGGATAGAAATGAGTAGAATCCATAGTCCCAACCTAGTAGGTATGTGTCGACCCTATACATTTTGAAAATTGATGGCCTAGTTCAGAGTTACTAGGTGGTCTAAAAGGTTCAAAATGGAAGCTCAACACTACAAAGGTGAAGAAAAGGGGGTTGACTTAGATTTTTTAGTCAACCAAGTGAAAAGATAAGAAAATTTTGGTTAAACTAGTTTAACCATAGAGATGGAATGATATGAAAAAGTATGCAAAAGGTTGAAAGAGGGCTAGAATGGCTTGAAATGACTAAGTAAGATCAAGAAGGATTGAGTAGGCTAAAAGATAGGTTAACATGACTAAATAAAGTAATTTATGCTTGTTTTTTCCTTTAAAAAATGTAAAAAGAATGTATTACGACTATACACAGCATGCAAAAACTAACACATCCTTTGTTATTTCTTGGGTGCATGGATGATGAAGATTTTAGAGACTTATGGATGTGGCATGGCTACCAGATTTGTTAGATAGGTTGTTAGATGGAGATAGGGATAAACCAAGATCCATAGGTGTAGGTGAGATATCTGATATATGTTAGATTCCCCTCAGTTCTAGTTTATTAGTCATGTTCCTTAGTTGTTAGGAATGATTAACTAATGTATGTAATCAAAAATGCATCATGCCCATAAATCAATCCTAGATCAGGTGGGATAAAACACACCTACACTTCCAATTTGGGGGTATAAAATTGTTAAGTAGGAGCATGACCAATGTGAGGATTTGCTAGACTTGATTAAGGGATCACTTGTCAAAACACATCATGTGAAATAGGGTTCCAAAGCCTATAGTCTAACATAATCACATAACAACCCTAAAATATTCATATGATTTAATATTTCACTAATTTAATAATAATAAAATCAAATATAATCTAGTGCACACCAAATCTTGTGGTATAAAATGGGGATTAGAAAAAAAATAACTAAAATAAACATGTATAAGTGACATATAATCAAGTCAATGTATATATAATATTAACACATGGAAGAGAAGAATACATATTATCTATCTATCTACTCTTCTAAAGGAGGAATAAAGTTAGTAATACTTACCTTTGAAGATGAACCTATTGAGCCTTAACTTATCCAAACATCCAAGCATCCAAAATACATGTTACACAACCTATCCAAGAATCCAAAATACTTATCCACAAGATGAGATCAGAGCTCCAAAGAAATTATTAAACCCTAAATATTTATTCCCTAAGTAGAATGGTCAATACGTAGATGTTATTTCATACTTCTTCACTTAATTCTTTGCTCTTATTATATGGTGGTAAAAAACATTGTATATATAGTAGTAAGATACCCTAAAAATGTCAATTTTACTAGTTTAACCCAGCTGATTTAACACATTTTTCGGGATAGCTCTCTAGGTCTGTGATAGGTCGGGCAAGAGTCTAACAAACTAAAAGAGAGAGAAAAGTCCCTAAACTATACTAGGTCAACTTGGTTGACATAGCACAATTGACAGGTCAAAAGGGTGCTAAGGAAAGAAATGAAGGATAAAACATAGAAAATGATGGGAAAGTATATAAATAAGAATAATAATCTTGCATTTAATGTTTATAAGAGGTTAGAATATGGATGACAAGTGGAAAAAATAATGACAATCTTATGAAGCACTAATGGTATACCCACCCCTTTCCCAATTCACCCTTTAAGGCATACACTCAAAGAGATTGAGATTTGATAGGTTCTTACAAGATATAAAGTGTCATTAATCAATAAAATTTAAAAATATTATGTGTATACATATGCCTCAACTAAATCTCATCACGTGTCACATAAGTACAACATGGGATGGTGCTTCAAAAGAAAACATGATAGCACATAATGTTGATGATAATTATGGTGCAGTAAGTAGCAAAATAAGATAAATGAAAGAGTTGTATTAAGAGAAACATACCTTTAATTTATATTAGTACCATAGATAAAGAAGTAGACTGTAAGAAATAAAGGTGTCTAATATAGAGTACATTAGGAAAACATATAGAAGGTAGTGTAAAAAATAGCCAAAAATGAAAAAAAATGAAGATAGGCATATGATAGCGTGAAACAATCTCTACGTCAACATGATTTTATCACATTTTAGGGTTTACAAAATGGATGCGCAAAAATAAAGATAGAGGCAAAACAAGAAATTTGCATGAAAATAAATGAAAGAATTGATTTCCTAAAAAGCGGTTTTAAATAAGGAAAAAAAGAATTCATTCGGTATTTTAAGTTCTAAAGAAGAGAAAAGAGATCTCTAAAACTAGACAAGGCTAGAATGGTGAGATAATGACATGATAGAAAAGGAGGACACCTAGAGGCAACAACATCTACACTACAAGTATGCAATTATGGATCTCAAACTAGTTTTTGAAATTTATATTGAATTAAGTGACTTTTTTATAAAATTTATTTTTCAGCATTTATATATGTCAAAATTGAATAAACATAGATTCTAAGGGTAGAAAATAAGAAGATGGGAAATGGGTTTGAAGGGTTTAGGAAGAAAATTACTAAAATGTACATTTTGATAAGAATGTACTGGGTGAGCATAAAGAATGTACTAGGTCAACCAGGTCAACCTAATAGGTTGAAATAGGGTAAAATCCATATGGTTGACCCAGTAGGTATGGGTTGACCTAGTGTAATCTGTAGGTTGAAAATCTAAAATGGAGCAAGTAACTAGTTTGTAAGGGCTAGAATGAAAATGTAGAACTAGGGAAGGGAAATAAGAGGGTTGACTTGGAATTTGAAGTCAACTAGGACAAAAATAGGGGAATTTTGGTCAAACTAGGTTGACCAAGGAATCATAATAAGCATGAAAAAGCATTTAGAACACCAAACGAGGGCTAGAATGTCCCAAAATGACCAAAGTAGTGAAATATGAATCAAGTAAGCTAAAAATAGGATTAAATGAGTAAAATGAGTAAGGTAAAAATAGTTAGGCTTATTTTTTAATTAAAATTGTAAAAATAATGTGTAAATAATGTATTATGATTATGCATGACATGGAGGAACTAATACATACTTTATTGTTTCTTGGTTGTAGAGACATATGAGATTCTAGAGGTTGGTAGACATGTCTTGGTTTCCAAAAATTTTAAATAGATTGATAGATGGAGATCAAGCTAGACTAGTATCCATAGGTCTAAGAGTTATATCTAAGATGTGTAGGATCCCCCTCAGTGTTAACATGTTAGTCATGTTCTTGGGATGTTAAGAACAATTGACTAACACCTTCAGATGAGAGGTGGATGAGGATGTGATAGAGGTGGGTTCACATTAGAGGATATCTATGCCATCCTAAGGCTACCCATATCAATAATACTAGTGACCATAGGGATACTAGACAACTTAGAGAGGAGAGCCTTAGTTATGTGGGTTATAATCTCAAAGATGATATTAAAAGGATGGAGAGTTAGTATGGATGATGTATATATATCATATATTTTGGATCTTCATAAGGTGGTGATAAGCCTTATGACATAGTGAGTGCTCTATCACAAGTCAGATGGAAAGGTACTAGTATTTGTGGTAGCCTTGAGTAGGATGATGTTGGAGGAAGGAGTATTATATGATCTAAGTTCTATCATTTGGGTCCAGCTCATAAATGATTTGTTGAAGATGTTAGTCAAAGGGTAAAAGACTATGGGATGAATCATACTGTTGAAAAAATGGATATATGAGAGATTTCTCATGTATCAACTAGTTAGGTTGTCCCATGTAGTCGATGATAGGCTACCTCAAGTGTAAAAATGGAGAGAGGACCAAGTAGCATAGATCATTACCAATGTGACAGTGCTATAGTTAGTGAGACATGCAAAAATCATGTGGTAGTCATATGGGCACATAATAGCTATATGGGAGAATTGGCACATAGTTTCACCAACACTAGAAGGGAGAGTGATGATTGGTCACTATACATGGTGAAGAGAGCCACATTTAGTGTTATAGGTGCTAGGATAGATGGTCCTACCTCATCTGGTGACACTGATACTAATACCTGACCAGTGGGCTTGGCATATAAGGGAGCCATGAGGGAAGACGGGACTTAGACCACTGATAGTGAGGTTAAAACTGAGTCCATGTTAAGAATGACCATGGACTGGTCAGGCATGATGAGTGGTAGAGGAGGAGGTGGAGGAGGTAAATATACTAGATATACCACTACCATCCCCATAATAAGATGAGTAGTGGCCATTGAGGACACAATGGTGATGGGGAAAAGAGAGAGTGGAGACTATAAACATCTTATATGATCCCATAGATGAGCCATAGGAGATGCTAAAGAGACCACTTAGATGGAGTTTGAGATGGACAAAAGCTATGACAACTAGGTTTGAGTTGAGAAGATGACCTATCAAGGAGGTACTAAGAGGCCACATAGATGGGGAGATTATGATAGGCAATTGTGAAGATGATGATATCATAGGAACTGAGCCACATCTATGTATGAATATGGTTGAATTATTTTTTAAGTTTTTATTTGGTAGTAGATAAATATAGATAGATATTATGAGATATAATAGTGATCTAATATCCATTTAGAGTGATTTTTTAGGTGTACCTAAGGATGAGGAAGAGTGATGGGGATCCCTAGTGAGGGGAGTACTCCATGACATCCTAGATGAGACCTTGTAGCTATACGACCCCATGACACTAGAGGATCTGAGTGTACCATCTACCCTAGCTTAAGTGAGTTGGTTTAGATTATAGGTATAAGTGTAGCGAGAGGGTGTAACCACCAACATATATGGGTCTAGGTGAGAGATAGTCCTAGCAGGCCTTGGTAGATGAGAGAGCTACACATCTAGATATAGTGACATAAATGACATAAGAATATGCAATGATGCAGACTCAACTGACACAGGCACATATAATGACCCAAGCTAAGTTGGTATAGGTACAAGTGTAGATAACATGCCTATAGGGACATGTAAAGGGATTGAGATTTTAGACTACCTCATTATAACATACTATTAGAGGATTTAGACTAAGGCCTGAGTAGGAACATTGCTAGGCCATGCGATAGATAGCATGGAGCTTAGCCCTAGTGTTGAGGCTTTGTATATGGTTGTATATGTTGTATAAAACTCATGGTGTTTATATATGATGTATCATTTTGGCTTATTTTCATTGGTTTTATATGTTTTCTTTATGATGGTTGTGTTTTTTTATTAAGGTTGAGGTTGTGGATGGTTTGGATATATTTATTTCTAACACATGTAGTTAGCTTTATTGTATATGCTATATGACATATATATGGTTTGGTTTCTTTTCTATAATTATGGAGTACACATGTATGATTAAAAATAAAAAGGAAAAAAAGGACTTGGAAAAATATAATGAATCAAAGATATGCACTACACACTAGTTCAAGTTGGGAAATGTGTAATAACAAAAAAATTGACAAAGAATAAAAATCTAAGAAAATGGAAAATAAGATGGTAAAAGGGGATTTGTTTTTAAACCAATGTAAAAGATTTTTGCACCAAATGAAAAAAATAAAATCATACTAAATATCGCATTGGGAAGTATGATAAACAATGTAATAAAATTTAAGGTATGTAAAAGGGCACAAATGGTAATAAAAATGAATCAAAATTAAGTCT
Organism: Torreya grandis; assembly: GCA_037957365.1. Lineage (NCBI taxonomy): Eukaryota > Viridiplantae > Streptophyta > Pinopsida > Cupressales > Taxaceae > Torreya > Torreya grandis. The sequence continues at coordinate 1,374,407 of JARHVA010003631.1, read as the reverse complement.
GTCAATTGTACTATTTCATGATGGGAAGTGAAAAATAAATACAAAATTTTCAAAAATTTGGTCTTAAATTTTTCATACTAATTCAAGCTAGAAAGTATGAGAAATTCAAGAAATGGTGTAATCTTACATGCAGTTAAAAAATAAGAAAATAAAAGGTGAAATAAAAATGAAGCATAAAACTTAATAAATATCAGGATGAGAAATATGTCAATGACGTGTAATCTCATAATCTATCGAATCTTATCTCTTATTTAAAACATGTAATTTGGATGGTGACTTATTTATTGGAAATTTTTTTGAGGAGGGTCAAGTCCTATCCATAGTCTTATACTACAACTCAAAGAATAAAAACCCAAGGGGTACCAAATCAAGATTGGTAAGTAAAAGGATAAGGAATGGCAAATCAAGAATGTGGATAAAAGGATGGAAAAGATGGTAATTTTTTAGGGATGTTGGGTCCTATCCACAGTCTTACAAAACAAATCACAAATGAAATCCCATGGGGATTGATTAGTAAGTAAAACAATATTTTCCAAGAAGAAATATGAAGGAAAATGAAATGAAAAAGGTATTGTAAAAATCAAGACTTAGGCATATTATGAGAATACCTTATGAGGCAAGAGGCATACTAAGGACATGAGAAAACACTAAGGGACTAGTGGTCATCTATGTACAAAGGAAACCCATTTGTTTTAGACACAAATCTTTGTAGGAAATTAGATGTGCTACTAATATCAACTCATGATGATATATTAGTACAAATAAAAGTAAAATGGACCTACCTTACTTTGACATTTTCCCCACTCTTTAAAACCCCTCACAGAGCCATAAATCTACTATGAAGATTGGGTACTTGTGTGAGAAATTAGGTAGCACTAAAAGATTTTTTTATTCTCCTCTTCTAATCTACTATCCTATCACACCCTGAAGGACTTTGGCTATACTATGAGTCCAACTATGGAGTTTGAGATTCTAATAGAAGAAGGAAATATGCTTTGAATCACATATTTAAGTGTGATTAGACATTTAATAATATTCAATATTTTTGCCTTTTGATGTCATTGCCTTTTATTTAAATGATTTAACTTTTAAATTTCTTTTGAAGGCCTTTTTTTAATTCCTCCTCCATATGGATTTGGAATGACCAATCATGAGATAGATAGTGATACAAATGAATGAGATATAGGATAAGGATAAAAGAAGCTAAGTGACCCAAGACAAAAGATTGACTAGAACACTTAGGCTTGACAATGAATTGACCATGTGATCTGAAGTCTCAATCATGTATATGCTTAGTTTGAAAAAAAAGGAAGATGGAAAAAAATAGATCCAAAAGAGGACTTCATGAAAAGAAATAGTAATGAGAAATATTGCTTGATAATTGATCACATGGTAATAAGAGATAGTAATCAAAGGGAAGAGGGAAAATTTAACCAAGTCACCATGACAACTATCTATGAAAAATAATAATAAGAAATCAAACAATCATGAGGATATAATGGAAGAGTTTTGAGAAAAAATCTAAAGGAAAAGAAAGCAATGATAATGGAAAAATAGTAATGATAGGGAAAATACAAGTATATGCAAAATGTAAAATGATAATATAAGCTAACTACAGTACAACAAGAAGGAAAAATATGATATAAGATAATAAATAATTTGACACAGTGTTAAATGATATAATCAAGATAGAAATAATATTATATCACACATACAATCCAAATATAAATTATAAATCACTAAGCATGTGCTCATAAATACTAGAAAATCTATCCACACACATTATCTAATACATAGGATAAGTCTGTATGAAGCTATAATTGAGCTACTACTAAGGTCTCATAAATCTTCAGTGAATACTAGGCAAATACTTATTTTTGGATGTCCTCAACTAAAAAATTTGGAATGTTCAAAAGATCTAATGAGGAGTAAAATAAGTAAAGCCTGGTTAGGAGAATACATGAAAATAGAATCTATATGAGAAGAAAGAATCATAGGTGGATAAGGATCCATAGGTGAGGTACTCATGAGCTAAAAAGGATCCATAGTTGAGGGAGGGTCTATAGGTGAATGAATCATAGGTGGAGGAATAAAAGGTGGTGAAGGGACCATAAGAGGTGATGGAACCACTAGAGGTGGAGCCATAGGAGAAAAAGGAAGAGTCTTCTTGCAATAAAAACCTATGGGACGAATGGTATAAGGTATAAGGAGGACTACCCTAGGTGTGGCTAAGTGATAAGGTCTATTCATAACATGATCTAAGAGCATGGTCCTAAGTGGTTCCTCAAAAACTAGAGGTATCGGTGCCATCTCTACCCTATAATAAAGAGTAAAAATGCAATAATTAAGAACTATAAAAGAAAGATAATGATGAGATGCATGAAAAGACGCAAGTAAAGAAGAGAAGTAATAAAAAATCTTGACATCATAGTCCTAGATAAAGCCACCTAAAAGAGGATCATTTAAATAATATCCATCATCATAATCTAATGTATGAATATTGATGACATAGGTCAAGATGACCTTGTCATCAAAGGAACCTTGGTGAATAGAGTACCTAGTCTTGGTTAAGACTATGGGAATGCCATTATAAGGAGGCTTATGAGAATGAGGCTACAAATAAGTAGGAAGCTATGAGATGAGATGAGGCAAGAGATTAAAAGTTTTTATCTTTAAGTTAATCTCATCAGGCTCATCATCATTAGACTCTAAAAGGTTGGGAGGAATGTTACCAATGAGCTCAAAATGCCCATTATAACCTCTAGTTGAGTTTATAATAAATTTGAAATGTTTTGATTCATACAATGGAACACTAGGCAAAGGTTCAAGATTAGGAATATTGAAGACACCGTGATCTTGGAATTATTCAAAATTCCAAGGGTTAGTGTCTTCTTGAATCTTACAAATGGATCAATTGTGAGGAAATTTAATGCATTGGTAAATGGAAGATGCAATGTATCTCATAAAATGAGACCATGACCTATCAAAAATATATTAGATGAAAAGAAAAAGTTGAATAGCATCACCTTCACAAGAGCGGTTATAAGTGGGACAATAATGGGAAGCCACACACATCCTAAAGGAGACATTTACCTTTTATCGTATCCTTGGCATGTGCTACATGTAGACTTAAGATTGCATTTAGAATACCCAAGGGTATTAATGAAATAAAGGGAAGAAACAAAGGTACTATATCCCTTATCAATCAAGTATCACTTAACTTAGATATCACCTATCTAGATTCTAATAAATAATGGAGGATCCTTTGCTCGAAGCAAAATATTTTCTAGAATCATAGATGAAATATGAAATTGTAAAGAAAGAGAAGTGTCTATAGTTTCATCAATGTTGATGGACATCTCTTCACATTATTTTAAGATACTATCCTAAGATCTAGATAAAGTAGTCTCCTATCTTACTAGAAGAGGATGACGGATAGTCATCTCAAATAAGAGTTGGATGTGGGGGTTTATATGATGTGGAGATGTCCTCATGAGTTTAAAAAAAAGGTATTTGGGATGGAATATTAGTAAGTTCTATAATGGTATCCCACTCATCATAAACCATAAGGATATTTTTAGATATAGGTGCATAATGATTAAGAAGGTCTTCAGAAGGTGGATCTGAAGAGCATTGAAACTTATGTTGATAATAATGAGAAGGTTGATAAAAAGGTTTTAAAGTATCTGGTGATGAAGAAGTAGTTGATTTAGATTGATCTTGAAATTTGGAGGATGAAGTGTTAGTATAAATGGGATAATCATTAGTATTAGAATATAGTGGGATAAAAGTAGAAATAGTATGAGTTGTGTCATCTAAAGGAGAATCATAAATTAGATCATGAAAATAAATAATATCTTCTTACCCCAACTCATTTAAATGAGTTAGAGAAGAATCCTAGATAACACAATATGTATTATGGGAAGGAGGAGTGTAGATAGGTTGTGAATCAATGAAAGCTACCACTCTTCACATATTAATCATGCTAGTCAAATTTTCTTCAAAATTTGGTTCAATAAGACTTTATAAGTTATTGGTGGAAGAAGTGGGCTTGCCTTGAATTTCTAGGATTTATTAGTAAGTAAAACAATATTTTCCAAGAAGAAATATGAAGGAAAATGAAATGAAAAATGTATTGTAAAAATCAAGACTTACGCATATTATGAGAATACCTTATGAGGCAAGAGGCATACTAAGGACATGAGAAAACACTAAGGGACTAGTGGTCATCTATGTACAAAGGAAACCCACTTGTTTTAGACACAAATCTTTGTAGGAAATTAGATGTGCTACTAAGATCAACTCATGATTATATATTAGTACAAATAAAAGTAAAATGGACCTACCTTACCATGACATTTTCCCCACTCTTTAAGACCCCTCACAGGGCCATAAATCTACTATGAAGATTGGGTACTTGTGTGAGAAATTAGGTAGCACTAAAAGATTTTTTTATTCTCCTCTTCTAATCTACTATCCTATCACACCCTGAAGGACTTTGGCTATACTATGAGTCCAACTATGGAGTTTGAGATTTGAATAGAAGAAGGAAATATGCTTTGAATCACATATTTAAGTGTGATTAGACATTTAATAATATTCAATATTTTTGCCTTTTGATGTCATTACCTTTTATTTAAATTATTTAGCTTTTAAATTTCTTTTGAAGGCCTTTTTTTAATTCCTCCTCCATATGGATTTGGAATGACCAATCATGAGATAGATAGTGATACAAATGAATGACATATAGGATAAGGATAACGGAAGCTAAGTGACCCAAGACAAAAGATTGACTAGAACACTTAGGATTGATAATGAATTGATCATGTGATCTCAAGTCTCAATCATGTATATGCTCAGTTTTCAAAAAATGGAAGATGGGAAAAAATAGATCCAAAAGAGGACTGGGTGAAAAGAAATAGTAATGAGAAAGATTGCTTGATAATTGATCACATGGTAATAAGAGATAGTAATCAAGGGGAAGAGGGAAAATATAACCAAGTCACCATGACAACTATCTATGAAAAATAATAATAAGAAATCAAACAATCATGAGGATATAATGGAAGAGTTTTGAGAAAAAATCTAAAGGAAAAGAAAGCAATGATAATGGAAAAATAGTAATGATAGGGAAAATACAAGTATATGCAAAATGTAAAATGATAATATAAGCTAACTATAGTACAACAAGAAGGAAAAATATGATATAAGATAATAAATAATTTGACACAGTGTCAAATGATATAATCAAGATAGAAATAATATTATATCACACATACAATCCAAATATAAATGATAAATCACTATGCATGTGCTCATAAATACTAGAAAATCTATCCACACACATTATCTAATACATAGGATAAGTCTGTATGAAGCTATAATTGAGCTACTACTAAGGTCTCATAAATCTTTAGTGAATACTAGGCAAATACTTATTTTTGGATGTCCTCAATTAAAAAATTTGGAATGCTCAAAAGATCTAATGAGGTGTAAAATAAGTAAAGCCTGGTTAGGAGAATACATGAAAATAGAATCTATATGAGAAGAAAGAATCAGAGGTGGATAAGGATCCACAAGTGAGGTACTCATGAGCTAAAAAGGATCCATAGTTGAGGGAGGGTCTATAGGTGAATGAATCATAGGTGGAAGAATAAAAGGTGGGGAAGGGACCATAAGAGGTGATGGAACCACTAGAGTGGAGCCATAGGAGAAAAAGGAAGAGTCTTCTTGTAATAAAAACCTATGGGAGGAATTGAATAAGGTATAAGGAGGACTACCCTAGGTGTGGCTAAGTGATAAGGTCTATTCATAACATGATCTAAGAGCATGGTCCTAAGTGGTTCCTAAAAAACTAGACGTATCGGTGCCATCTCTACCCTACAATAAAGAGTAAAAATGCAATAATTAAGAACTATAAAAGAAATATAATGATGATATGCATGAAAAGACTCAAGTAAAGAAGAGAAGTAATAAAAAATCTTGACATCATAGTCCTAGATAAATCCACCTAAAAGAGGATCATTTAAATAATATCCATCATCATAATCTAATGTATGAATATTGATGACATAGGTCAAGATGACCTTGTCATCAAAGGAACCTTGGTGAATAGAGTACCTAGTCTTGGTTAAGACTATGGGAATGCCATTATAAGGAGGCTTATGAGAATGAGGCTACAAATAAGTAGGAAGCTATGAGATGAGATGAGGCAAGAGATTAAAAGTTTTTATCTTTAAGTTAATCTCATTAAGCTCATCATCATTAGAGTCTAAAAGGTTGGGAGGAATGTTACCAATGAGCTCAAAATGCCCATTATAACCTCTAGTTGAGTTTATAATAAATTTGAAATGTTTTGATTCATATAATGGAACACTAGGCAAAGGTTCAAGATTAGGAATATTGAAGACACCATGATCTTGGAATTATTCAAAATTCCAAGGGTTAGTGTCTTCTTGAATCCTATAAATGGATCAATTGTGAGGAAATTTAATGCATTGGTAAGTGGAAGATGTAATGGATCTCATACAATGAGTCCATGACCTATCAAAAAATATATTATATGAAAAGAAAATGTTGAATATCATCACCTTCACAAGAATGGTTATAAGTGGCACAGTAATAGGAAGCCACACACATCCTAAAGGAGACATTTACCTTCTATTGTATCCTTGGCATGTGCTACATGTAGACTTAAGATTGCATTTAGAATACCCAAGGGTATTAATGAAATAAAGGGAAGAAACAAAGGTACTATAGCCCTTATCAATCAAGTATCACTTAAATTAGATATCACCTATCTAGATTCTAATAAATAATGGAGGATCCTTTGCTCGAAACAAAATATTTTCTAGAATCATAGATGAAATATGAAATTGTAAAGAAAGAGAAGTGTCTATAGTTTCATCAATGTTGATGGACATCTCTTCACATTATTTTAAGATACTATCCTGAGATCTAGATAAAGTAGTCTCCTATCTTACTAGAAGAGGATGAGGGATAGTCATCTCAAATAAGAGTTGCATGTGGGGGTTTCTATATTGTGGAGATGTCCTCATGAGTTTAAACAAAAGGTATTTGGGATGGAATATTAGTAAGTTCTATAATGGTATCCCACTCATCATAAACCATAAGGATATTTTTAGATATAGGTGCATAATGATTAAGAAGGTCTTCAGAAGGTGGATTTGAAGAGCATTGAAACTTATGTTGATAATAATGAGAAGGTTGATAAAAAGGTTTTAAAGTATCTGGTGATGAAGAAGTAGTTGATTTAGATTGATCTTGAAATTTGGAGGATGAAGTGTTAGTATAAATGGGATAATCATTAGTATTAGAATATAGTGGGATAAAAGTAGAAATAGTATGAGTTGTGTCATCTAAAGGAGAATCATAAATCAGATCATGAAAATAAATAATATCTTCTTACCCCAACTCATTTAAATGAGTTAGAAAAGAATCCTAGATAACACAATATGTATTATGGGAAGGAGGAGTGTAGATAGGTTGTGAATAAATGAAAGCTACCACTCTTCACATATTAATCATGCTAGTCAAATTTTCTTCAAAATTTGGTTCAATAAGACTTTATACGTTATTTGTGGAAGAAGTGGGCTTGCCTTGAATTTCTAGGATTTATTTATGATTAGGCAAGGGGTCTTTATAGATAGCTAAATGAACATTTTCTTTATTTAAGTCTTGAGTTTTATCATGTGATTTACAATATTTGAAATTAATATCATAAGCTTGTTGACACTTATGAATAATAGAATCATGATCAAAATTTGGGCCAAGAAAAAATTTCATGGTTAAATTGGCAAAGCTGTCTAAAAGTCTCATGAGAGTGACCCTAGCTAGCATGAAACCAACAAAACTTATTAGGATCATACCATGATTTCATAGGTCAAGTAGGGTCAAGATATGGAAGGAGAGGCCTAGGTAGATGTTTAATCAATTTGGTCGAGGATAAATATTTATGACCATTAATGTTTCTTGTTAAGAAATGAGGATTAGTGAATTGTTGAGGAGTTGGTTCTAAAGGAGGGGTAGGACTGATAGCTTGAACATTATGAATGGTGTCATATGAATTGGTAACACCATCATTAGTAATATTATAGTTTTTGTTCTTAACTAATAGGTGAAGACCCATAGAGGTTAAGGTAGATCAAATTGACACATGAGGAAATATTGTCTTTTGGCTTGATCAATATCTTCCTCTAAGGTACATGGAGAAAGGGTATGTAATTGATATTGTAATTTAAGAAATAAAGCATTTTTAAAGAGATGAAAGAGATTATCATCTACCATGTTATGTTCACATTTATTTGACAAAGTCTTTCATCACTTGACAAAGGCTTGGGTAGTTTCATTTTTGTTTTGTTTATAATTGATGAAATATGCCAAAGTTTTCTATAGAAGATCACTAGTTTGAAATTATTGAACTAAAGAATTTACTAAGTCCTCCAAATTAGTAATAGAGTTTATTTTAAGCTGATATACCAATCCAAGGCATCACCCATGAGGATTTTGGATAAGAGTTTGCTATCAGCAAAGGTATTTAACTTGACCTAGTCCTTTTAAATATTTCCAAATGTCTTGAAGTGAAGGGTAGGATTGTTTGATCCATTGTAATAAATTATAGACATTATACCTCTAATGCCAATGTTAGAAATTTCGGTGGTAAGAGGTTAATTTTGTAAATGCTTGATGACTTTGTTGACTAATGGAGGTTGAATAATAATATCACCTTAAGAATATCAAAGAGGAAGAGGAGTAACACTTTCATTATGTGTGCCCCAAGTCATTAGATGAGGATTGGATTGAAGATTATGAAGATGGTTTTGCATTCACATCATTTGATTTGTATTACGATCTTGGAATGTATTTATTTGATTAACAACTTGTAATAATAGTTTTAGATTAAGGTAAAAGCAGGTTTTGAAGGGGCCCCAAAACCCTATATAGATCAATAAAGATAAAGCAATACAAACTGCTTGACACGCAAACCCACTAAAAAATACTAAATTAACCAGGTTTTACATGGACCTAAAACCAACAAAATAAACCAGTAAGAGCTCCCCAGGTTTTACAAGGACCTAAAACCTAAACAAAAAAACCAGTCTCTACGACCTAAAACAAGAAACCAGGTTTTACAGGGACCTATAACCTTAAAAAATTTCCATGTAATAATAGATATTCACATTAAAAAGCCATGTAATCATAAGGAAGGGTTTAAGGGAGCCACATAAACATCCACCCCAGTCCGCAACTCCAACCAAACATTTAAAGAAACAAACCCTAGAACCAGCACCACCATCACCCAATCCATCCACTCAATCGACTGCCCATTCTCTCCCTCTACTAAACTTAGAGGATTCACTGCCTTGGCAATCAAAATTTCATTAAAGACATCTAGAAGCACTTCTACATGAGCCATGACCCATCAGATAGAAGGCAATGGTAGATAACTCGATTTGGTATCCACCCCTAAAATACTCATCCTCAATCTAGACCCTAAGGTTACACTAGAAATAGAGTCCCTCCTAATCCACTATCATCACATCATCTGTTGCCATGAGGATCCTTACTAGGCACTCCCCATGGCCAAACCCTCACCACACATGCTAGTCAAATATCTCAGTGGCCAACTCCTCTCCATGCGTAGGTTTTGACATTCCAAACAAAGGGAAACAAAGTTTCCCCCATTTGATCACTATTTACTTCACATACTGAAGAAAAATGAAGTACCACGCAATAATGGATTTTTGTTTCCATGCCACGCTTAACACCATGGATCCCTTTACATCTAGGAGCAGGTCACCAAAAACCATGACCACAAAGGTTAGGGTTTCAGTGTAGCCATATCCACGGCCGTGCTCCCTCTTCCCTCATCTCTTTGTGGCCCCATAACTTGTAACCATAGTTGATGAGTTTGATTAGTGTTATTATAAGAAGTAGTATTAGTGTTTTCCTGTTGGTATAAGTGGCTTGGGTACCACTTTTAGCATTGATATGAGATTGAGAATTTGAGGCACTAGTGGAAATAATTGATTATAAAGCAAAATATGGACTAGTAAATGGTTGAGAGGAAGGAAGCACTAGAAGCATGATTACCTTGGGTAGACAATGATGAAATAGTGGAAGGATTAAGGATAGTGGATCTTACGAGAGGCCCACTAGATGTAGAACCTACCATGTTAATTGAGATACTAGGAATGAAGGTGGAATAAGTTAAATAATAAGATGACATGGCATAAGAAGGATTTAATATTAAAGGAAGAGGTTGGGAAGAAAATACATCAATACCCCCAAATCTAGTTGAGAAATTGGGAGTAGGAGAATGAGGTTCTTCAACTTGATGGCTAATCATGAGGTTATATATGGTGGAAAGATCCTTCCCTCTATGTTGAGGGAATTATATGATAAAGAAAAATATTTCAAGAGTATACTCTAACTCAGGTTTATCCTCTAATAGAAGAGGAGGGGTCCCATAGCCAATCATGTGGGTTGCAATATGAATGTTACTAGCATTTAAAAATGGATCCCTACTTTGTCTATGGGAGATCTTATTAGGATTGGTAAATTCCACCATTTTTATTGACTAAACTTTAGAGTTATCACCAAATAGAAATTCCATGATGAAAGGAAAAGAGATAAGATGAGAAAGTAAAGGATCATTAAGTGATTGATAATAGTACTAGGTTGACCTGGTGGACCGAACATAAAATAAGGACTATAAAACTATAATGGATCCACAATATCAACCTAGTTTAGTGAATAGTGACTAATAAAAAGAGGTAAATGTGCTACAAACAACACTAGGTTGACCAAATCAACCTAACATAGTGTACAAGGGCTAAAAAGATACTAGCTCGACAAGGTTAGCCTAACACAATAGATAGGGAAGAAAATAAATCTGATAATAAGCTATGAATTAAAGTAAGATAATTTTAAGTAATATAAGAAAGTAGTTAGTACTAAAAGGGAAACATATAGTCAATTGAATTGATGTTTGCCAATCCAATTGATGTACATATAGAAAAATCTTGCACTAACATTGGCTAATGTAAAATGTTGCACACCTAATTGATCAAAGAGCAAGCAAATAACTTGAAAGTAAATCTAGCTACTTGGTCGACCTAGAATGTTGATTAGGTTATTAATAATGATTTTAAGTGTCAATGGAGATTGGTTATAAGTAAAGTACTAGATAATAATCTAAGGATAGTTTTAGGTAAGTTTAGGATGAAAGGGTCTATAGTGGCAATGATACAAGCTTGGTATTGGGGCCTACCCCTTGACTTCACACACCTTAGCAATAAGGGTAATGGGTGCCTAGCCAAAATATATCATTAACCATGCTTTATTCTTAACCAAAGCATCAAGTCAGATTCCACCTTGGTGATGAAATCTAAGTAGGTTGGCTTGGGTAGTCAAATGTTTAAATGCTTTTTGATGTTTATGTGATTTTTCCATGTATGAAAAATAATATAAATAGTGTAACTAAAAGATTAATTTAAAATCCCTTAATTAGACTATGTGAGTTATTATAAGCATGCAAACAACTAAAAAGAAAGATATGATTAACATATATGGTTAATTCCAACTTTGAAATAAGGTATAGTTAATAAACTATATATACAATTATATAGAATAGGGTTGATAAGGTTGAAACTATAATATGGAAGCAAAGTTTGAAAATGAACTAGGTCGGTCATGTCAATCTAGTTATTTTACAAAACATAGAACTAGGTCCATAGGGTCAACCTAGTTGACTATGTAAAATAAGTTTTAAATACTAAACCATGAAAGAAAAGTACAAAAATAGAAAGATGGAGAGAAATGGAAACTGACTTGAATAGTTTAGAGATGAAAAGAAGATTGTTGATTAAGAACCTTGGAGAAAATTGTCAAAAACCTAGAAATTAGGTTGAGCTAGTTGATCAAGAAATATAGAAACCTACTAAAAAAGTGATGAAAATGCACTAGGTTGACTTGGTCAACCTAGTTGACTAAGCATGAAGTTTAAAAATTGGAAAAAACTATACTAGGTCAAGCTTGTTGATCTAGTTGTCTGAATAGAATTTTGTAAGTTTTAAAACCTATACTAGGTCAATCTGGTCAAGTCAGTTACCTATTCCTATAAACCCATGCATAGAGATAAATAACTAGGTTGATAGGGTCAATCCAGCATAGTAAAGATATGATAAAAATAATGATGAATAGAAATGAAACAAATGAAATAAATCATGCAACAATTTGATTCACATCAGGTTCAATAGAATGTATGTAATCTAAAATGCATCATGTCCATAAATTAATCTTGGATCAGATGGGATAGAGTACACCTACACTTCTAATTGGGGGCATATAATTATTAAGTATGAGCATGACTAATTTGAGGATCCACTATATTTGATTAGGGGATCACTTGTCACAATACACCATTCAAGATAGGGTTCCAAATCATATAGTCTAACATAATCACATAATAACCCTAAAAGAGTACTATGATTTAATATTTCACTAATCTAATAACAAGAAAAAAAATCTAATCTAGTGCACACCAAAGCTTGTGTCACAAATTGGGGGTAAGAAACAAAACAACTAAATAACTAAAATAAACATGTATAAGAGACATATACTCATGTCAATGTATATATAATCCTAATACATAGAAGAGAATAATCTATATGCTCTATCTATGTACTCTTACAAAGGAGGAATAAAGTTCGGAATACTTACCTTTAAAGATGAACCCACCGACCCTCAATCTCCCCTTGGCTAAGGTGCTTTGTAAGAGATTGGCATGATATGTAAGGATAACTAAGATAAACCAGCTCTAGGCTACACAAACTATCCAAGCATCCAAAAGATTTATCCATAAGATAAGATCAGAGCTCCAAAGAAAGTATTAAACCCTAGATATTTATTCTCCAAGTAGAATGGTCAATAGGTAGATGTTCCTTCACACTTCTTTGCTTAATTCGTCACTCTTATCAAATGGTGGTAAAGTACCTTTTATATATAGTAGTAACTTGCCCTAAAAACTCTTAGAATGTCAATTGTGCTAGGTTGACCTTGTCAACCTATCACATTTGTAGGGATAACTCTCTAGGTCTATGATAGGTTAGCCAAGAAGCCAACAAACCAAAAGAGATAAAAAGCCCCTAAACTATACTAGGTTGACTTGGTCAACCTAGCACTATCCATATGTCAAAATGGTGATAAGGCAAGAAATTAAGGATAAAAAATTTTAAATGACGGGAATAGATAAAACTAAGAAGAATAAGATTGGGTTTAATGGTTTTAGGAGGCTAGAGTGTGGATGATAAATGGAAAAAGGAATGACAATCTTACCAAGCACTGATGGTCTGCCAACCCCTCTCTTGATGCACCCCTTAAGGCATGCACTCAAAAGATTGAGGCTCGATAGGTTCTTTTAAGATACAAAGTTTTAGTAATCAATAAAAGTTAAAAATATTGTGTATATAACTAACACCTTTAGATGGGAGGTGGATGGGGATATAGTAGAGGTGGATATCATACTAGAGGATGTCCATGCCATCTTGGGGCTACAACATAGGTGACCAAAGGGATACTAGATAGCCTAAAAGAGAGGAGAGCCTAAGCCATGTGGGCTACAAGCTCAAAGATCATATTATTAAGAAGTAGAATTAACATGTTTTATGTCTATATATCACAGATTTTAGACATCTAAAAGGCTATGATAGCCCTTGTGACATAGTGGGTGTTATGCCATAAGTTAGATGGTAAGGTACTACTATTCATGGTAGCCATGAGTAGGATGATCTTAGAATAATGAGTTTTATATGATCTACACTCTATCATCTAGGTCCAATTGGTAAATGATATGTACAAGATGCTAGTTAGAGGGTAGAGGATTATGGGACTGATCATATTACTAACAGCTTAGATATATGAGAGGTTTCCTATATATAAACCAACTCTTTTACCCCATGTGATTAATGACATGTCACCTCAAATACAAAGATAGAGGGAGGACTAGTTAATGTAAGCCATGTCTTATGTGCCAGTGCCATAGTCAGTGAGATGTATGAACATCATGTGGTAGCCATATGATCATATAATAGCTACATGGGTGATTTGGGACATAGTTTCACTAGTGATAGTGAGTATAGAGGTAATTAGACACTATTTATAGTGGAGAGAGCCACATTTAGTGGCATAGGTACTAGGGTATATGGGCCTACCTCATCCAACAACACCGATACTAATACTCAAGTATTGGGCTCGACATGTGAGAGAGCCATAGGGGAAGAGAAGAATTGGACCATAAATAGTGAGATCAACACTCAGACGATGTCGAGAGAAACTGTGGAGTACTCAATCATGAAGAGGAGATGAGTAAGAAGATAGAGATGAAAAGTTAGAGATACTAGTTGTACCACTACTAACTCTATAGTAAAATGAGTAGTGGCAATCAAGAACATGGCATCGATGAAGGTAGGAGTAGGAGAGAGTGGAGTCTATTAGCATTCCAGATGACCCCATAGGTGAGCCAAAGGAGATGATAGAGATACCAATCAGACATAAGCTAAGATGGACATGAGTCATGAAAACTAGGTTTGAGTTGAGGAGTCAGCATATAAAAGAGGTGATAAGAGGCCACACAAATGGGGAGACTATTCTAAGTGATCACATAGATGGCAAGACCATAGTAGCTGAGACATAGATAGGTAATAAAATGTGGTTTAATATTATTACTTATGTTTTTATTTTATAAATAGAGATATATAGATATTTTGAGATATAACAGTGACCTAATATCCATTTGGTGTGATTTTGTAGATGTAGCTAAGGATGAGGATGAGAGATGGGGGTTCTTAGTGATGGGAACACTCCATGATGTCCTAGATGAGAATTTTTATCCATACAACCCCATGACACTTGAGGATCTAATTACACCATCTTCCCTAGCTCAGGGGATCTAGATTAGATTAGTTGGAGAGGTAGTCAGGTAGATACAAGTGTAGAGAGAGAGGATAAAACCACTAGTAGTGATGGATACAAGGGAGATATATGCATGGTAGGCCCTAGTATATGAGAGAGTTGTACATGTGGCTATAGTAGTGTAGATGATAGATATTCAGACCTAATTGATAGAGTCATAGGTATGGGTAGTGTACCTATAGGGATACATAGAGGGATTGAGATCTCAGATGACCTATTTATAGTGTACTATTTAGAGGAGTTTTACCAAGGCCTTATCAAGAAACATGGCTAACCCATGAGATAGACAAGATGGAGCCCAAATATAGAGCTAGAGCATTATATATGACTATATATGTTGTATAAATTAATGAGATATATATGAATTATTTTGGCATATTGTTTGTTGGATGTGTATGTTTTCATTATCATGGTTGTGTTTATTCATTATGGTTGAGGTTATGGATGCTTAGGATATATTTATTTCTATCACATGTATTTAGCTTTGTTGTAAATGCTATAGGAAATATATGAGACGTGGTTTCTTTTCTAGCATTATTAAAAACACATGTATGGTTATAAATAAATAGGCAAAAAGGACTAGGTAAAATATAATCAATAAAAAAAATATACTACACACTATTTCAAGATGGGAAATGTGTAATAATAGGAAATGACTAAGTATAAAGTACCAACAAATGGTAAAACAAGATGGTAAAAAGGAATTTGTTTTTAAACCAAAGTAAAATATTTTTGTAACAAATTAAAACAAGTAAAATCATACTAATATTGCATTGGGAAGTATGAAAACAATGTAATAAAATGAAAGGTATGTGAAAGGGAAAAAATGGTATAAAAACAAATCAATTAAGTTAATCAATCATACTAAATCATGATGGGAAGTATGAAAGAAAAAAATTGTAAAAGTTTGGTCATAACTTGGTCATACTAATTCAAGATGGAAAGTATGAAAAATTCAAGAAATGGTTGTAATATTTCATGCACTTAGAAAATATGATGATAAAAAAGGTGAAAGAGAAATTAAATAAGCATAAAACATATCAAATCAAGATGATAATCATGTAAAATGACATGTAACTTTATAATCGATTGAATCTTATCTCAAATTTGACACATGTAATTGTATGGTGACTTAGGTATTGGAAAATTTTGTGAGGGGGCTTGGGTCCTACCCATGGTCTTACACTACAAATCGACAAAGAGAACACCACTGGGGTGAAATAAATAACAAAAATTAGGTAATCAAATATGTGGGTAATAGGAATGAAGGGATGCTAATTTGTGAGGATGGTCAGGTCCTATCTACAATCTTATAATGCAACTCATAAATGAAATCACAAGGGGAGTGATCAATAGACAAAAAAATATTTCTCAAGAGTAAATATAAGGGATATAGGTAATGAAAAAGGGAGTGTAAAAATTGAGACTTAGGTGTCTTATGAGAAGACATTAGGAAGCAAGAGGCATAATAAGCACATGATAAGACACTAAGTGATTAGTGGTCATCTATATACAAAGGAAACATGTTTGCGATAGACACAATGATTTATTGGTAAATAGGCATGATACTAAGATCAAATCATGAAGGTAGATTAATACAAGTTAAATTAAAATGGACCTATCTTCCCATAATGTGTTCCCCACTCTTTTGGACCTATTATAGAGTTGTTAGTCTATTATGAAGATTGGGTACTTGCATGAGAAAGTAGGTAGCGCTAAAATATTTTTTTATTCTCCTCTTATAGTCTACTAGCCTACCATACCCCAAATTACCTCAGCTCTACCATGAATCTAGTTGTTGAGTTTGAGGATCAACAAGAAGAAGGAGATGTGCTTTGAGTAATGTATTTTAGTGTGATTGGATTTTTAAGAATAATTTTGCCTTTTGATATAATTGCCCTTTTTTTAAATGATTTAGAATTTAACTTTTCATGGCTTTTTAAGATTCTTCCTCCATATATATTTCAAATGACCAATCATGAGAGAGATAGTGATACACACAAATGAGTTGTAGGCTATAAGGCTAAATGAAGCTAAGTAACCAAAGACAAAGACTAACTAGGAAACTTAGGCTTAATAATAAACTAGCATGTGATATCCTGTCTCAACCATGTATATGCTTAATTTGTGGAAAAGGAAGAAGGGAAAAAGGAAATAGTGGACTAGTAAAAGTAGGAAATAATGAGATAGATTTTTTGTTAACTGATCACATGGTAAAGGGAGATAATAACCAAAGGGAAAAGTGTTTATATAACTAAGCCACTATGACAAACTATCTTTGAAAAATGGAGATAAGAAAACAAACAATCATGAATAGGAAAGACATGATTTTTGAGAAAAACACCAGGAAAAAAGGGAAAGCAATGATAAATAAAGACCAACATATGAAAAATATAAATGATAAGATAAGAAAGATATAGTATAATAAGCAATAAATAACCATATATGATAAGGGAAAAATTGACATAGTGTTAAATGATACAATAGATAGATAAATATAAGATTGGAGCACGTGTCCAATCCAAATGACAATGTGAAAGCACCATGTATGTGCTCATAAACATTGATAAATATATCCACACACATTATCCAAGACATCAAATAAATATCTATGAAGTTGGAGATGAACTGATACTAAAGTTTCATCAATCTTCAATGAATACTAGGAAAATATTTCTTTTCTAATCTCCTCAACTAAAAAAGTAATAATGATTAAAGGATAATGCTGATGAAGAAAACTAGGCAAATGATGGTTAGCAGAATTCATAGTAGCAGGATCTACTAGAGATGTAAGAATCACTAGTGTCAAAGGATCCATGGGTGAGGGAAGGTCTACATGTGAAGGAATCATAAATAGAGGTGCAAAAAGTGGTGAAGGGACCATAAGAGGGGATGGAACCACTAGAGGTGGAGCCATGGGAGAAGAAGGAGGATCACTCTTGTTGGGATGACCTATAAGAGGAGTGGTAGAAGGTTTGAGAATGGCTATAATATGGTCTTTAAGATGTTGAAGGATGCAATAATGATAGGTATGATGGGTTCTGCATAAATTCCATAAACAATACACCTCAGCATAATTAAGTATATATTCAAGAAGTACCTTCATGTGAGGTATGGATTTGTCTAATGATGAGGAATAAGGATGCAAGGTATCAATATATGACCACAACTTACAATAATGTGTGGAAGAATGATTATCTATCCTATGAAAGCAACATATACGCTTGTGAGTGGTTTTAGTAGAATCACTCATGAAAGGAGGTAAAATAAGAGTGGAAGAAGATAGAGAGGACTCATCAACCCATTTTGTGGGAAAATAAGATATCTTAGGCAAGGACATAAAAACAACACCAAAGGAGGGTGATGATGAGGAAGGAATGGAACTAGGCTCAACAAAAGGAGTGATAGCATTAGAACCATGGGTAGACTTAACAACATTAGGAGAAAAAACATAATCAACTATACTAGAAACTAAAAGATGCTCAACTATAATAGGATCTAGTGAGGAAGGTATGGGATCTACAAAAGGTCTAAGGAGATTTTTACTAACTTCAAGGGTAAACAAGCTACAAAGGTCAGGGTACTTATTAAAATAGTAAGGCCTAGTCATAACATGATCCATGAGCATAGTCCTACATGGCTCCTTAGAAATTAGAGGTGTTAGTGCCATATATACCCTATGATAAATGGGAAAAATACAAATATAAATAATTATAAGTGAAGGAAAACTATGAAATGCATGAAAAAAATCAAATAAATAAGAATGGTAATAGACAATCTTAACATCACGGGCTTGGATAATACCACCTAACAATAGATCATCTAAGGAATAGCCATCATCATAATCTAAGGTGTAAAAATCAATGACAAAGGTGGTGATAACCTTGTTATTTAATGAATCACGGTGAATAGAATTCCTAGTCTTGGTTAAGATTACAGGAATGTCATCATGAGGAGGTTCGCAAGAGAGAGGATGCAAGGAAGTAGGAAGTTGTATTATGAGATGAGAGATCAAAAGTTTTAATCTTTAAGTTAATCTCATTGGGGTCATCATCATCAAAATTTAATAGGTTGGAAGGAATGTTACCAATGAGCTTAGGATGCCCACTATAACCTTAGGTTGAGTTAATGAGAAAGTTTATATGTTAAGACTCATAGAATGGATCACTTGGAAAAGGCTCAAGAGCAGGAATCTTGAAGAAACCATAATCTTGGAATTGTTTTAAATTCTAAGGGTTAGTGTCATATTGAATCTTAAAAATGGTTCCATTATGAGGGAATTTAATGCATTAGTAGGTGGAAGAAGTGATAACTCTCATGTGGTGAGTCCGCAACTTAACAAGAAAGATGTTATAAGAAAGAGGGAAGTTAAATATCATCACCTTCAGATGGATGGTGATAGGTGGGATAGTAATGACAAGCCACATGTAACCTAGAGGAGGAATTTTCATTATATCATATCCTTGGTAGGTGATACATGTAAACTTGAGATTTTATTCATAATATATAAGGGTTTTAATGAAATCAAGACAAGTGACACATGTGTCAGAAACCTCATCAATCAGTGCATGCTTAGATTAGATATCACCTATGTAGATGCTAATAAATAAGTGAGGATTATCTACATGAAGTATAATCTCATTAATAATCATAGATGTGATGAGAAATCATAGAGAAAGAGAAGTGTCTATAGTTTTGTCAATATTAATAGACATCTTTTTAAATTGTTGTAAAATACTATCTTTAGAACCAAATAAAGTGGATTCCCATCTTGTCAAGGGAGGACAAGGAACATTCATCTCATATAATAGCTATATGAGGTAGTTTTTATGACATGGGGAAGTCCTCATAAGCTCAAGGAATGGAATTTGGGATGGGAGATTAGTGAGCTCCGCATTTGGATCCCACTCATCATATCCCATAAGAAGGTTGTTAAATAAAGGTGCATAATGATTAAGGAGATCATCAAAAAGAGGATCTAAAGTTTATTGAAATTTTTGTTGATAAAAAGGAGGTTTAGAACAATTTTGTAAATCATGTGGAGATCAAGAATTATTTTGTTCAATTTTATTTTGAAACTTAGAAGAAAAAGTGTTAGTATAATATTGGTTATCATTAGTATTGGAAGATGATAAAAGAGTGGCAAAAATAGTATGGGATGTGTTATCTAAGGGAGAATCATAAATTGGATCATCCAAAGTAATAAGCTCATCTTTCCCAAACTCATTTAAATGAATTGGAGAAGATCTTAGATAACATGATATGTTCTAGATGAAAGAGTGTAGATAGGTTGGTAATCAATAAAATCCACCACTCTTCACATATTAGTCATGCTAACCACATTCTCTTCAAAATTTGGTTCAACAATACTTTATACATTATTGGTGGAAGGGGTGGGCTTGTCTTGAATTGGCTGATGATTAGGAAGAGGGTCTTTATAGATATCTAAATGAGAATTTTAATGATTCAAGGCTTGAGTTCTTTCAATAACGTGATTCATAGTCCTTGAAAGCAATCTCATAGGCTTGTTGATGCTTCCATATAATTGGATCATGATCAAAATTAGGGCCAATAATAAAATCCATAGGTAAATTATGAATTTGTCTACATGTCTCATGAGAATGACCCCAACTAGCATGAAACCAACAAAACTTGTTAGGATCATACCAAGATTTCATAGGATGATTAGGGTCAAGCTCTTATTGAAGAGTATTAGGTAGAAGTTTAAGAAATTCAAATGAGGATAGAGGTTTGTGAATTTAAATGTTATTTGGTGAATAAAAATGAGGATTGGTATATTATAGAGAAGAAGGAGCTAGATCTAAAGAAGGGTTATGAATGATAGCTTAAAAATTATGAATGGTGTCATAAGAATCAATAACACCATCATTAGTGATATTGTGGTTTTTATTTTTGAGTAAGATATGAGGACTCACATAAGGTTAGGGTGGCTCGAATTGACACATTAGGAAATCTTGACTTTTAGCTTGGTTGATAACCTCCTCCAAAGTGTGTGGAGAAAAAGTACAGACTTGATATTTTAATTTAGGAAAGAGAGAATTTGTAAAGAGATGAAAAAGATTGGCATCTACCACGTTATGTTCACATTTATTTGACAAAGTATTCCATCTATTAACAAAGGCTTTGGTAGTTTCATTTTCATGTTATTTATAATTAATGAAATGGGCTAAATTGTTTTCATGAAGATCATTATTTTTGAATTATTAAACTAAGGCATTCACTAAGTATTCCAAACTAGAAATGGAATGAGCTCTAATTTTATTGTACCAATCAAAGGCATCACCTATGAGGGTTTTGGCTAGGAGATTAGAAAAGGCAAAGGTGTTTAATTTGACCCAATCCTTATAGATATTTCTAAATGTTTTGAGGTGAAGGGTAGGAATGGTTGATCCATTATAATAAAATATAGGTGTTATATCTCCTATATCAATGTTGGTAATTTGAGTACTGAGAGCTTCACTTTTTAGATGCTTGATGGTTTTATTGACTAAAGGAGGTTGAGGAATGAGATTTTCTTGAGAATATCAAAGAGGATGAGGGGTAACATTCTGGTTATGTGTTCCATAAGCCTTTGGTTGAAGACGAGATTGAAGATTAAGAATGTGGTTTTGCATTCTCATCATTTGATTTGTGTTATGAGTTTGAAAGGTATTCATTTAATTGAGAGTTTTCCATAAAAGATGATTATTTTTATTAACATTAGAAGCATTAAAATTGGTATTTGTGTTGGAATTAGTGGTTTGGGTACCACTATTAGCATTGATAGGAGATTGAGATGAATTATGAGAATGTGAGGCACTAGTGGTAAAATTTGTTTGTGTAGAAAAAGATGGACTAGTGAATGGTTGAGAAGAAAAAACACTAGAAACATGACTTCCTTGGGTAATAAATAATGAACTAGTGGAAGGATTAAGGATAGTGGATCTTATGACAGTACCAATAGATGTATTACCTACCATGTTAGTTGATATACTAGGCTTGGAGGTAGAAGAGGTTAGAGAAGAAGATTTCATGGTAAAAGGAGTTAAAATTGAAGGAAGAGGTTGAGAATTAAAGAAAGTGGTACCCCAAAATATAGTATTAAATATATGAGTATGTGAATGAGGCTCTTAAATTTGAACAATAATCATGAGGTTATAAATGGTATAAATATCCTTTCCTCGATGTTGAGGAAATTCAGAAACAAAGAGGAGCATTTTGGGAAAATACTCTAACTCAAGTTAGTCCTCTAATGATAAAAGAGGTTTATGTTGTGAAGATGTATTAGGAGGGGTCCCATAGTTCATTATGTGAGTGAAAATATGAGCATTAATAACATCAAAAAGAGGATACATACTCTATTAATGGGAGACCCTATTAGGATTGGTAAAGTTCATGATGTCTATTGACTGCAACTCAGTGTCATTATCCAATAGAAAGTCCAGGATGAAGAGAAAATAAGAGAGATGAGAAGACAAAGGATAAATAGGTGATTTAAATATTATAAGATTAACTAGGTCAACATAGCATAGAAATAAGGACTATAAAATCATACAGGGTGTTGGTTCTTGGTTGCACACCACCGTTGTTCAGCCTCACACACCCCAAAAAAGAAAAGGGGGGGTGCAAGTCAAAGGTGAGGATCCACTTGAGATGTCATTGGAGATAGGGAAGGATTATCACCTTGAAAGAACCAAATGGGGAAAATTAATGGGAGAGGCTTGATAAAGGATATGGTTACTTACCTATTACTTTTGGTTCTACCTAAACAAAGGTGAGAGGACCTATAGTGCTAGCTCATTCTAGTGAAGGTAATTTGAACCTTTAGCTTTTATGATGATTTCAATTAGGTAATATGGGGTATGACCAAAGGATAACTAGACTCACACACTCCACTTAGGAATGGATATCACACAAAATTCATAAATGCCTTACGTCATATGAGAGCTAGTTAAGACATATGAGAAAATGGCTACAATTTTCAATGTGGAGATTGTCGTTGAATGACAAGGAAAAAAGTGAGGAATGTAGTGTTAGGATTTTGAGCACATAAAATTAACACACTTTAGGTAAATAATGTATAATTCATATGTTTGGCAAGCCATAGGGTGAATTGACGAGGTTATTCAAATCATCCTCCAATAATTCATTTGTAAATTCCACTACACTATCAAGCTTCACCATTTCTCTCAAAGTGACCTCAAATTCTATCCTCATAGTCTTGAGAGACTAATCTTCTCCTTTTATATCAAATTCACCATCTTTGCGCATTCCTATCCTATACTTTATGGCTAATTGTCATTTTTTAGGCATGTTAAGATCATCTAAAGAGACAATACTTTTTGATACTAAAGAATCTTTACACATATTACATATATCATCTATTTTGGGCATGATTTCCTCCCAACTCTATCTATCAACATAATTTACAAATATTAGGGAGCTACACTCTCCTCATATCTTTATATCATTATCAATACATTTTATGGTAGTATGGATGACTTCCTTGGCTCAGGCTATTAAGTCATGTTGCCAATGTTTTCTTGCCCATCCTCTAGTATTCAAATCATCACCATTGGTGAAGTCTAGTGATCCAAGGGAGATAAGGGAAGGTTTGAGAGCCTAGATGATAATTGGATTCACTACCTAAGGCTCACTCATTAATGTTTTCAAGTATTGGATAATAGCCTAGTTCTCCACATTTAGCTCTTCCATGGTGGTTTTATCTTTGTCCATTCTACATGTCACTGTGTTATCTAGGACTTGTGAAGTATGTTTTAATTCCTTCCTTGATGTCTCCAAAAGGTTGTAACTATAGATAGAGTACCTTATTGGGGATAATTCCTTTTTAGTACATCTAAAGGAGGAATGACTACTTCAACACTCCTTTCCCACCTATCAATGAATGTCATTCAGGCATGCATTCTAGCCTTATTCAAGGGATTAGCCTTTTGTTTTTAAATAATTTGTGATATGTCAATATCCCATATCTTGCTCATCACATCCTTGTTTTCCTTCACTTTGTCTATAACCCAAATAAGGGGCTTGGTATAGAAACTTACTGAAGTTGTTGACATTGAAGATGGCCTTGTGGTAGTGATGAGTGGTGCCAATGAGGAAACAATTTCTTGTAATGCCACTAGCTTGGGAGGAGGACTCAACACACATTATTCTTTGTCCTCATCACTTCCATTTTTTCCTTTTCTTTTTCTAGGACTAGTTCTACTTGCTCTAAAATTTCAAAGTTAGATCTAGGCTGGTGGGACTTCATGAGAATTTGTCAATGGAGCTCACCTTTTCTATGGGTTGGATGAAGGATACAACTCTTGGTTCTCTTTCCTTATTACTTTGGGTTTTTGGGTTCATAGAGGCTATGGTGACTTCCTTGTCACATTTGGGTAACTCTCACCAATCATGGCCTAAGAACCTTTATTTTTCTATGAGTCATGTACCTTGATGGTGGGGAGTACCCCTTGGGGGAATTAAATTAAAGTAGCATCCTTGGGGGAACCCTCTTCAACACCTTTATTGACCTACAAAGTTGTAGGGGTGCCCATTTATAGGCTTGATCCCTCATCTCCTCCTTTATTTTTTCTTACTCTCTCACCTTTGCACTACTGGTAGGGGACTGAATGTCATCCCTAGGTTCACCATGATCCCTTTCATCTAGTTTTAGGGTGTCTTCAACTTCACCAACTTTGTCCTACCTAGGTGACTGAGAAATAACATTTTAGATAAAGGCCTCTATCTCTAAGGAGAGGGTCTCCATTTCAACATGGGTCTTTACTTGGGTAGCTACCTCAGTGCTAACCTCCATAACATCATCAAAATATAAAGGATCATCTAGAGCCTTGACCCCTTTGTCATCACCTTCACCTTATTTTATTGCAAGTTACCCCTCTATAGATTTTCCCTCTATTAGGATCCTTGATGGGGAATGACACTTCTCCCTATGGGTTCTTCACCCAATTCTTATCTTAGGGGGAGTAAAGGCACATTATTTTTTCATTACTTATACTATCAACCTTTTTTCATCTGAGTCCTCCCCCTCACTCATATCCCTAACCCTTTACACATCAAAAGCTTGATCTTCTCTTTAGTGGGAACTCTTTGGTAATTAGGTCTTAAAAAACAACTATCCTTTATTTGGTTGAAGACTTGATTGAAGGTTGGAGGGCCTTCTTAACTCTCTTTTTCTTTAGTGGATCCTCTTGTTCCTTACCTCCTCTATTATTTGAATATATTTTTGTAAATATATTAAATTCAAATTATTATGTAGGGAGGATAGTTGGGATTGATGCTTGATTGGCCATGGGGGGGTTATTGAGATGTCTGACACCATCAGAGCTTCCCTCCTTGAAATTGATATTAGAGTGGCACTAGCTAGTGTGACCTACCCCATGAGAATTTTATCCCAATTATTAGCCAATCTCATTATTTTTTAGAAAGACAACCTAGCCTTAGATTGTATCATGGTCATCTTCTTGATTTCCACCAGTATGGTGAAGTTGGTGTCTTTGAGCTTTTTTTTTCCCTTGCCTGATGTAGATGATGATGGGGCTAGAGTGTCACCACTATGTGTAGGGAGGAATGCATTCAATTATTTTACCATTCTTAACTCTTGGAGGGTAGGGGTGTTATATGTCTTAACATCGATTCCATATTCCTTCAACCATCTGAAGGTTCTCCTCAATATCGACATCACTCATCAAGGGATGAAGTATTCTTCCTGAATACTGAATTCTAAGTGATGAACTAGGACTAAATATTATCCTTATTTTATATTGAGGAGAGTGTAATGTTTTAATCTACCATATCCTTAGGGATAAGAGTGATGTTGTAGGGTTTGACCTCCTACATTGTTAGCCTTATATATTCCCACTTTTGTACATCTTACTCAGTGGTGCAGGTGAACCAAAGGTCTTCACAGTGAGACTAATGTAATATTATATTTTTCACCATGTTCACCAACCAATTGATGTCATAATTGGGTTAGGGTGGCATCTTATCAAATTTATACATGCTCATTTCCTGGAACAACCCCTTTTCCTTGGCCACTAAGGGGCATGTTTAGTACCCAATTTTCATAGGGAATTTGAAAGGGTTTTTGATATTTTTTATGGAAATCATCTCATATGGAGGCACCATTTACTATCTCAACTCCATGAACACTAATTTTGCATCCACATATCTATGGAGATTGTGAGGTGCCCCCATGTAGCCACTAACCCTGATGTATGTGAATGTCCAAAATTGAATGCATGTGGCCCCATATTTTTATATTACTTGCTTGGCCATATCATACATTATATTTAGGATTCATAGGGGGTAAAATATGATCATCATAGGGGTGAAAAAGTAGTTATACACCTTGATAAACTATTCTTAGACCCCTCTAGGGTTACCTTAGGATATATCTCATAGATTCTCATCCTCGTAGGGTTCTTAGTAAGTCCCTAAAAAACCCTATTATGCACCAAGCTATACATTAAGTATGAAGACATATAAAATGTACCTTTAAAGTCCTCATTATAATGGATGGACACCTTAAGGTACATCATTGTGGATGTAAATTGTCACTAAGGATGGTGGCCTAGTCAATCCTCCTTTTCCCTTCCAACATGTAGAGCATGATAAAAAAATCCATGTCTCAAACTTCTTAGTAGTGGGTACACCATAAATTCTAGCAACCATGGCTATACCATAATGGGAAAGCTTATTGAATTCTACCAATTTCAAGTTCTTTAACATCCTTAAGACCTTGATTCTCTTCTTGGCTAGCTAACATGAGTTCATAACTTCCAAAATGGCTCTCTTACCATTGTCGGTGTACTCTTGCCATTCCTAAACACTAAGTGTGATACTTTTTAGTTGAGGGGTAATGTTAATCATGGTGATAAGGGATTTGGGAGTAAAGGAACATACCACTAAATGACTACCATTGATAATGGTTCTAGTATCTAGTTGATATGCTCAATCACATGCTATGACGAGCTCTAGGTATGGATTAGCTAGGGGGAATGTTATTACTAGTGAAAAATAGATCATGCCAACATTGGAAACTACTTGTGGGGGGTTGGGGTCTTGAAAGACATTCAATAGGGCCTATAAATCCAAATTTATGACATTAGTTTCCTTGATTGAGTCCAAAATTAATATGATGTTTCCCTTATATGTTATTGAAGAAGCTTCCATCATTTTTCAAGTCTCTTGTTACTATATTAACTTAGAAATAAACTTCTTTGTACTAAAATACTTCTCGATTGAGCTCTCAATTTCCTCTTAAAACATAATACAAAAAGGTTTCCAAAATTTACTAGTATTAATGAAAGCTACACACAGGTGGAAATGGAGACTTTTTGAGACTCATACCCTAATTTACTATATTCACTTTATTATTTGTTCTGACACACTTCTCTAAATGTGAAGGTGAGTTAAAATGGAAAATAACACTTATTTATAATCCCTTACATTTTAGAATTAGGTTTACCATCAATTCTCTAAGATAAAGTGGCTAATCATCTCCTACCCCATTAATTACTTGAGCATCATTTAAAAATAGAGGGAAAATGTAAAGCTTTCCTTTGTGTGCCAAGTGACCTTCCTTTTATAATACATGGAAAAATATGAGTGAATCATAGATTTAAAATATTATTTTTATGCTTTCAAGGAATTTCAGACCTTGTTACTTATTATGATCCTCTTGGTGTTGTGTGACAAGAAGTCTCAAGTCCCTATTGATACCAAGGACACTACTTGAAACAATCCTTATTTTGTAAAAAAATAGGCATTTGGGCCTTTGGGGACCCTTTGAAAAATATCCATGAAAGTAATTGAGGAAATCTCTAAAAATGCCATAAAATTGACAAACACCCAAGCACCTCCACATGGCACCAATATTCTTTATATAATCAGACATCTAGGCCATGAGGATTTTAAACACCATGCCCACCAAAAGGTAACTGGGGCAATTCTTCAAAGATGCTTGAAATTTTTTAGGGCCTAAAAATCTACCATGTGTCTAAATTAAAAATGAATCTAGGGTCATGGCCACTTTCACCCTTTATACTAACTTTCCTCAAAAGGGGAGAAGTGTCAAATCTTTCCATCCCCCAAATCTTACTCTTCAGGGTCCCTTGAGTCAAATACATATTTTTCATTTGATTCATCAAACTAATCCTCACTTTAATCACCAAAACACATAAGTGTAGCCTATTGCTTTTATCTAGGATACCGACATATCCACTCTCTCGAGTGCAAAGGATATAAGCTTGGAAAAAGACATAGTTACACCCTCATTTGTTCACTATAGATTCTCATTGCATATGATATTTGATCCACACATTGCAAATCTTCAATATCTCTATAGCATTTCTAGGGTATTTTCCATCTTTGGTAGACATTCTTATGAACTCATCTAATTAAGATAATAGACATGATTACTTGAAGTACATGTCCCATCATCTCCTCCTAATGAGGGAAGGTAAGAAACTAAAACATTGAAGCTCACTTAGCTCGGGCATAAGGAATTCATCATACAAAGACCCAAATTTCTTCATAATAATTTTGGGCACTAACATAGGCTCCTGCTTAGGGATGGGTACCCCTAGTGGGTACATAGAGAACATTATGCTAGTCACCTATCCATTGGGATATGGAGTTAATAAGAAACATACCATGGGTGAATCACTATTTCAATAAAGCAACCAATCAAACAAAAAGGATATAGATAGATAAAAATACAACATGATCATGAAGACCATAAGAGAGACAATTATATACATATGTATAGGGTCAAATAGAGGTTCAATCTAAGAAATGCTTGATATGTTTACCATTTACTAGTATCTCCAAAATATCCCCACTAATATCTCTGAGATAGAAGGTATGATTCCCCATCTAAAAGTTGATGGTGTAGGGACTCATCCAAAGGGAATTGAATTTTCCATGCTTCTCTTTATCTTCATGTATATTGTCCCACAACAGAACTAGATCATTGACCTAAAAATTTTGTGGGGTAAATTTTCTATCAAAAATTATCTTGAGACACTCCTTAAACTTTATGTTATTTTCATGACCTTCCCTCTTAGATTCATCAAGTTTAATGATCTAGTCAATTCTCCCATCATAGTGGCTTATTTCTATTTTTACTTCAATAATTTGTCACATGAACTGGTACATAGGCAATTGTATATTCAAAGGAAAAATAGCTTGTGTCCCATACATGAGCTCAAATGGAATATTTCTAGTGGATCTCTTTAGAGTTAAATTATCGACCCAAACATTAAACTTCAACTGCTCACCCCATTTTCTTTTCTTTTCAACTAAAGTCATCTTGATAATTTTCAATAGGTTTTTATTGTTGGACTCTGCTTGTCCATTTCCTTGCAGATTATGGTTAGAGGCATATACTAAGGTAGTCCCCTAATCCTCACATAATGAATTTAAATATTTAGCTTTGAAGCACATCACATTGTCACATATAATATTGAGTGGTACCCCAAATCAATAAATTATATTGTTCAATAAGAAATATATGACTACCTAATGGGTTCATCTTCTAGTAGGAATTGCTTCAACCCATTTCATGAAGTAATTAGTGGCCACTAGGATCCATTTATGACTAGTGCTCGAGGCATCTAATATTTTACCCATAAAATCCATCCCCCATTATCTGAAATGTCCTTTAATAGAGATTGGCTATAGGGGAAGTGATCTAGATGCCTTAATTCTTCTAGAGAACCACTACCATTCTTCACATTTTCTAACCTAGGTACTTAAATATTTGACTAATGTAGGCCACAAATATTTGGCCCTTAGGATCTTATGTCTAGTGACTTTTAGGGAGAAATGGCTACCACACACACCAATATGTAATTCTACAATTATTGGAGAGACCTCACTTTCCATTAAATAACTTAGGATAACACCATCTCAATTTCTCCATGTGAGGTCATCTTGAAATAGAATATACTTTTGGGACAGCAACTTCAATGTCCTTATTTGCTTCTTCTCTAGATGAGGAGGATAACTCATAATATTTAGGTAATACACTATGTCTCTATACCACGGGGATATAATATACTTGGATCCATAGTCATCTACCATTATTATATCATTATTAACCTCCATAGCTTCTAAATTTGCCTCAATCATCAACTTCACCAAACCCATTCCCATAATGAGCTTGGTGGTCTATATCTTTAGGTCATATTCTTGTAGTTTATTGACCCATCAACACCTCTTATCATTAGTCTCATTTTGAGTTAATATTTCCTTCGCCATAGTGTGAGGAATATAGTAAATAATCTTTGAACTCAAAATGTAGGACCTAAATTATTTAATAGCTTTCAAAAGAGTAAAGGCTTGTTTTCACATTATTGTATATCTAAGCTCAGATCCTTGAAGTGCCTTGCTGAAAAAGGCAATTGGCTACTCATGACCTTTATCATTCTCTTACAATAGGACTGTAGCAATGGTATGCATAGAGGCAAATGAAAATATTTGGAACTCTTTTCTATAGTCTAGGATAATATGCATAGGGGCCATTTTTAGGGCTGCCTTGATGTCTTGAAAAGATAAGGTAGCCTTTTCCTCCCACTTTATAGTTTGAACCTTCTTTAACATTGAAGTGATCAACAATGTAATCTCTACAAAATTGGAAATAATTTGTCTAACAAAATTAATTTAGGCAAAGAAATATTGAATACCTTTCTTGGTCTATGGGATGGGTACTTTGTTCATGGTGTCCACTCTCTCATGATCCATCATGACACCTTGTTGGGACATAATCTATCTCAACAAATTTTCCTTTTGTACCCCAAAGTGGTACTTTCTAAGATTAAGGGAAATATCAATCTCTCTATACCTAACTAGCATTTGTTCCAAATGTGCCAGGTGGTCACTCCTCTTTTGGGAGTACACTATAACTTCATCCTAATTTATAAAAATGAACTAGTAGATCCATTTGGTGAAGGCTACATCCATAGCTCAATGGAAACTGGCACATGCATTCATCAAACCAAAAGGCATTCAGATATACACATAGGTAGCCCATGGGGTGGTGAAAGTAGTCTTGGACCTTTCAAACTCCTTCACCACTACTTGGTTGTAACTATAAAAACCTTATAGATTTGACAATAACTTAGAACTGGTGATATATTGGAGCATTTTATCCATGTTAGGAAATGGATAATTATCTTTTAGAGATGCCTTTTTTAAATTTTTAAATCAACACAAATTTAGATGTCTCTATTCTTCTTCTTGAAAGGGACCAGTTTTTCCACCCAAGATGAATATTTGATGGGTTGAATGATCCCACCATCTCCTAATTTCTTCAAATCCTCCTACATCTTAGTGGCTAAGATGGGGTTAATGGGTGACTACTTTTAGTGGAATGATTTTTCATCAGGGTGAAGAGGAATAACATGCTAAAACAAATCTTCTTGATAAGCTTTCAACTCTGAATATGATCATGCTAAGAAATCTTGTTACTTATTTAGTAACTTAATAAATTTTCCCTTCTCTTTGTCAATTAAATGTGTGCCTAGCCAAATCTTCCTTGAATTTTCTTCTATCCCATTGTTAACCTCAGTTATGTCTGTTGATATGGAAATGTTTATAGATTTGACTTGGTCAGCTCCATCAAAGGTTGATTTAAGACTAACGAATCCCTTAGGGATGGTTTTAATTCTAAGCTAGATTATTTATTTTGCATACAAGGTTTCCTTCCCATCATAAACTTGGATCACAAAATCATAGTCTATGATAGTTCCCTCGAATTCCTCTGTATAGCATAGGAACCTTCTTATGTGGTCATCATCATCAAAGACTTACCAATGATTAATATTGTCTAGGATGGCCTTACCAATGTTTCAACTTGATATTCGCAAGTGGAATTTCTAAGCTCAATCTTAAATTATGTATATCTCTTGGTGAGCACATCTACTAAATGATTAGCTCTCAGGCATAGTACTAGATGTTGAAAGCATCAAACCATTCTAGACAGTCCCAAATATCATTTTGGTACTACTTCAATCTCTTTCACTTCATGGTGTAAATATCATAAAAATGTTTAACCACTAAATCTAAGTCATCCTTTAACAAAAACCTATTGAATCCATATTCATGGGTGATTTGGAGGCCTATCAAAAGTGCTTCATATTTTGCAATATTGTTTATGCACTCAAAAGCCAATTGAGATAAAAACTTAAAAAATTGGCCCTCAAGAGTATATAAAACAACTCCATCCCTATTTATAATATTTGAACATGCTATATAGAAATACATAATATAAATGGAGTCTTCATATTGGATACCAACATCAGGGGGCATCTCTATAAACTGGATATTTCCCATGAAGCTCCTGATATTTATATCTACATACAACACTTCATCTAGCTAGTACTTAGGTCTTCCAAACTATGAATTATTTATGGTTCTTTATTTAGGTGAACCATTTTCCCATCCAAAGGTATTTTGGAATGAGATAAACCAATTTAAACATTGTTTCCAATGCTAGAATCCTACTTTTTGGAGAGCAAGATACCCCACTTAGGTGGATAGTCTACAACAACGACATCCATGCTCAGGAACATTTTAGGGTATTATAAAAATTTGTACCACCAACAATTTTACCATGCCAAAAATAGGAACTTATCTAAAATCCATGGCAAGGAAGCATTCATATGTTGTAGTTATTCTTATGCATAATTCATTTAGTATAACTAGTGACATGATGTTACATGATGCATTAAAATCAAACATGCAATTATGGATGATCAATCCACTAATCATGAAGGTGGTATATAATGGGTCAACATCATTTTGGCTATCTATTATTTTCATTTTTAAGTACACTTCCAAGTGTTGCTCAGAAGATTTTGAGGTGTTATTCCTTTCTCCAAGGAGGATGAGGGGAAGCTCTACCCCAACAATTTCATTGGTAGTGACCTTTTTTGTGAACCCTAAATATTTGAGAGCTCTATTTATATGATCTAATATCCTAAGTAGCTCCAAAAAAGGTATTGTGACCTTTAACTAAATTATTACATTGGAAATGTCATAAACATTGTATTTGGGTAGCAAATTATTGGTGGGTAAACTTGTGACATTTTCACTCAAAATATACCTGTCTAGTGATAGGGGCATAAACTTGTGACTTTTTAGGGTATTATGAAAATTTGTACCACCAATTATTTTAACATGCCAAGAATAGGCACTTCTCTAAAATCCATGGTAAGGAATCATCCATATGTTGTAGTTATTCTTATGCATAATTCATTTAGTATAACTAGTGACATGATGCTACATGATGCATTGGAATCAAACATGAAATTATGGATGATCAATCTAATAATCATCAAGGTGGTATATAATGGGTCAAAATACATTTGGATCTCTATTAGTGTCATTCCTTAGTAGAATTCCAAGTGTTGCTTAGAATATTTTGAGGTGTTATTCCTTTCTCCAAGGAGGATGAGGGGAAGCTCTACCTCAACAATTTCATTGGTAGTGACATTTTTTGTGAACCCTAAATATTTGAAATCTCTCCTTCTATGCTCTAAGATCCTAATTAGCTCCATAAAAGGTATTGTGACCTTCAACTAACTTAGTACATGGGAAATGTCATAAACACTATATTTGGGTAGCAAAGTATTGGTGGGTAAACTTGTGACATTTTCACTCAAAACATACCCTTCTAGTGATAGGGGCACAAAAATAAGAGGGCCACTATATATGACTTCATTATTTAAGGGAGGATTACTAGGGTCATCCTTCTTATGAATGCTAGATAGAAAAGGGGTTTGATTTTTGGCTTGAGTGCCTCTTAGTTTAGCATGATAAAGCACAAGACTAGGCTTAATAGGATTTTGGACCTCCTTAGTTTTTGTCACTATTTTTTATTTATGGGAGTAGGGATACCTTCATATTTTGGGGGAATATTTTTGTCCTTGATTATTATATTATACTCCTTTTCTTGGGTAATCGCAACATGAATCATCAACTACTAGTCCATGATTGATGGGGGAGATTCCCCATACTTCTCTTTCTTGATCTATTTTAAGAACTCAAAATCATGAACTATCAGCTCATATTCATGCATCATATTGATTTCATAGACAAAGTATGGGGATATATTTCTTACCTTTTCACATGAATCCCAAAAATGCCTAAGCAATGGCAACACCCATTAATTTGATTGATGGAGAAGGAATTATTACACTTGGTTCATCAAAACTGAAAGTGAAATAATCATAGGCCAAGTCATCCTCATAATCTATGGTTGATAAGGTACTTAAACATTCTTCCCTAAATATGTAACTCTCCACCTCCTAGAAATATACTATGTATATGTCATCTTCATTAGATGTAGCTTTAGAACCAAACTACTTGTAAACCACCTTCAGAGGTTGTGCTACATGGGGGGTGAGGGAAAAAACACTTATCACACCAATCGATGTCAATATCAAATATGTTAATATTTACAACTAAATGATCTAACACATCCCTCCTAACCCCCCAAGTATGATTCCTATCATTCCTTACCAGCCCCTTTCCTTTATCACTTTTTCTATTTTGGAAAAGTGTCCTGCCCTAACCTAGATATCAAGGATAATTTTATTCCTCTCTCTTATGCTCTCTCCTATCATCATGATTGGAGGTACTATGGGATAATCCCTTCTTTTCTCTAACTATCTTGTAAGATATTTCCTTGACTGTAGTGGCCAAGGTCTTTACTATTTCCTCTAGGTACACTCTTTTGTGGGAGGTTTGTGTTTTCTCAGGGTTTACTACCCTAATATCAGCCCTTTTATTTAAAGGCTTACCCATATATTTGACATTATTCTCTATTTTAATGACCAAATTGAAATCCATCCTCAAATTTTTGGGAGCCTTATCTCTAAGATAATAGGCCACTTTCTTATCAAATGCATCCCAATTATTAATTATAGAAGCAACACCACTAGGCCTAATATCCTTAGGTAACCTCATTAACACCTTATTAAACCATGAATTGAAATCCTTCACACATTCATTAGGGTTCTCCTTGAGGTTCTCAAACTTGGCAAGTAAGAATCAGGTGTCTATAATCTAACCAAATTGTATTTTGAATTCATCGATCATTGCTTGCCTAGTATCTATAGATCCATTAGGGAGGGACTTGAACCACTCTCAAGCCTCATCCTCAAGTGTGTTGATGAAGATATTTATACACACATCCTCCAATTCAATCTCATAGTCTTTAATAAAATTCAATGAGGCTTTCAAATATTTCTCACCAAAAACCACATTATTTCCTTAGAACTTTGGTAGGACATTTCTAATTTTGACCAGGACCTCATTGGGAAAACTAGGTAGACCATTAAGATTAATGGGTCTAAATGTTGGGATCATGAATTGTCTACACTGATTACCTAAATCTTGATCATCCTCTACATCATTTTCATTATCTATATCAAATGTCCTCCTTCTTATGTCATGGTATCCCATTTTTAAATTAGATGATGAAGGTGAATCAGGGGGAAGTTGAGAATGAACACTATTCAAATAACTAGAAAGAGGGGAAATGATTCTTTGGGGAGAGGGAACTTGAGTCACAAGAAGTTTATAACTATTTAAAGCACTTTGGTACCCTTCAACTAATGGGATATTAAAGAATAAGGGGTGCATGTGAAGAGGAACAAACTGATTAGGTCCTACTTGATAACTTTTTTTCTTCTAGATGGGACTTTCAATTTAGGGACAAGATATTTTGAAAGATTCCTACAAAAGGAAGATCTAGTACCCTCTAGTCTTGTAGAGCTGAAGAGAAGGTTAAGAGATAAAGGAAGGTACAAAAATAGGCACTAGTTCTTTAAACTTGTGATATAATGGATTTGGCACTACACAGAATGCTTCTAGACCAACAAAACTAGGCACAACTATGGAGAGATGTTAGTTTTTACACATTGATAACACTCTTCAAAGATATTAAACAAACTTACATAAACAAGGGTAAATGTTCCATAGAGAGTTATGAGATTACCAATAGAACATATGCATGTAACTCAACTTAAAAATAGGGTGAATAAAACACTTAATATTCTATGATAAATAGGCCCATAACAAGTGTGATAAGGTCCCTAACAATGGTGCCAAAAAATTCTTGTTGGTTCCCAATTGTACACTACCATCGCTCAGCCTCACACACCTCAAAAAAGGAAAAGGTGGGTAAAATTTGAAGGTGAGGAGACACTTGAGATGTTTTTGGAGCTGGTTAAGGCTTAACACCTTGAAAAAACCAAATGGGGATAATGATTGGGAGGGGCCTAACAAAGGGGATGGTTAGTTCCCTACTACTTTTGGATCTACCTGAACCAAGGTGAGAGCACCTATAAGGGTAGATTTTTCTAGTGAAGTGACTTTAAACCCTCAACCTTTATGAGGATTTGAAATTAGGGAAGAGGGGGTATGACCAAAGCATAACTAGACTCACACATTATACCTAGGAAGGGTTGTCGTATGAAATGCATGAATGCCTTATGTCATGTGAGAGCTACTTAAGATAGATGAGAAAATGTCTACAATATTCAATGTGGAGATTATTTTTGAATGAAATGGAAAAAAGAGAGTAATTTAGAATTAGTATTTTAAGCACATAGAATGAACACACTTTAGGTGAACAATGTATAATGCATCCCTTAGGCAAACAACGCTTATGATATGTGAGTTATTTGTTGTATATGAGGTAAAAAAAGGGTAGGATAATGTTTATATGAATAGGATGATAAAAATATGTATAGGGATAATAACTAAACATGGAGGGATTCACATAATCATGATATTGTCTTTATTAATAGATGCTTACTTGATTCTAGAGACAACTAAGAAAAAACTATGCATAGATGGTCCTTGAAGAATTACAAGCAACAATACAAGTTATCCCTTATAAATTCTTCCCTATTGTATTTATGATCCTAAGATTTCCCTTAAAATTATATCAATGATTTATTCTCCTAAAATTTTAAATAGAAAGGATCTTATGTTCTAGTTACACCTTATAAATGACTACCACAAAGAAACATACACCAGACAACCAATCTATTTAGCTTGCAAAAAGAAACACTACACTTAAACAATAAGATAGAATGAAAACCATGAATATATTTTATTAATTCGCTAAGAAAGGATAGATTAAAATATTTTTATTAAAAAAATAGATATCATGAGGTACTATGTAGAATGACTTTGTAACAATGAAATATCATGGATGATCTCAATGCTTGCCAATGATTTTACATCCAAAATCAACTTGGCACCAGGGCTCTATATAGGGATGAATCTCTAAGCTATATATTATATACTAAAATTTTATCCCTTCTTTGTAAATGGATAGACCCCTTTTACTTATGCAATTTCATATCCATACTTGTCATATTCTATAAAGATACCCCAACTGGAAGATTCCTTCATAGGCCTGGGGTTGGTTACAACAAACTTCATTCCTCATACTTGTAGTTGTGCTCTCATGATGATGAAAGATATGATTCCTTACTTAAAAAAATATATTTATAGTTATGCACACATAAAATAAACCCACAAGGGACAAAATAAAAATTTGTCTACTTGCACAAAGAAATAAGGATGTCCCTTTCTTTATCAAAACAAATAAATAAAGGGATGTGCCACTATTAGGTAAGGTATAGTGGCTTCTCACAAGAAATTATAAAAAGGGATAGAAAGGGATAAAATTACAAGAAGAGAAATGGAGGTATGAAATGATTTTATTTTTGGAAAGAAATTGGGGGCATCCAGTCATAATGTAGAATCCACAATGATGAGTGTGTCCTTCCCCAACTTCTTCTTATATGTAACAAACTTTGTAATCATATTGGTGAGGATCTTTATATCCAATTCCATTTGATATTTACATTTGGCATTATATTCTTCTAGCTAATTGGTTGTCCTCTGGACCACTCCCTATTTCTTACGTACCAATGTCTTTAACTTGTCACAAGACTTTTCAAGTGATACTAGGTCTCTTATCTTTTGGCTATTGAACACTCAATGGGTTGCATTGATGAGGTTCTTCAAAGCATCCTCTAAAAATTATTTTTTCAAGTCCACTGCACCATCAAGCTTTACCATTTTTCTCAAAGGGCCTCAAATTTTATCCTCACAGTCTTGAGAGACTGCTCTTCTCCTTTTATATCAAATTCACCATCCATGAACATGCCTAGCCTATGTTTTATGGCCAACTGGCATTCTCTAGGCATGTTAATATCATCTAAAGAGACAATATTTTTTTTACTAAAGCATATTTTCCCATATTACATATCTCATCTATTTTGGGCCTGAGTGACTCTGAACTCTTGATATAACCATCATATAAAAATGCTAGGGAGCTGCACTCTCCCCATCTATTTGTCTCAATTATCAAGTCATTCCACGGCTATATGGATGACTTCCTTGGCTCGAGGTATCAAGTCCCATTGCTAATGTTCTATTTCCCATCATTTGGTCTTTAAATCATCATCATGAGTAAATTCTAATGATCCAAGGGTGATAAGGGAAGGGTCAAGATCCTAGATGGTAGTTGGAGTCACTACCTAAGGCTCACTTAGTAAATTTTACATGTACTAGATCATAGCCTAGTTCTTTGCCTTTAGCTCTTCCATGGTGGCTTTATCTTTGTCCATTTTATGTGTCACCATGTTATCCAGTACTTGTGAAGTATGTTTTAATTCCTTCCTTGATGTCTCCTTGATATTGTAACTATATATGGAGTAGCTTTTTAGGGGAGCATTCTTTTTTAATGTATTTAGAGGAGGAATGGAAACTTCAACACTCCTTCCCCACTTTTTAGTGAATGTCATTCAAGCATGTGTTCTGACCTTCTTCAAGGACTTAGCCTATTGGTTTTGAATAATTTATGCTATGTCAATATCCCATATATTGCTCATCACACCCTTATTTTCCTTCACCTAGTCTATAACCCAAAGAAGGGGCTTGGTTTGGAATCCTACTGAAGTTGTTGATGTTGAAGATGGACTTGTGGTAGTAATGAGTGGTGATAAAGAGTAAATAACTTCCTATAATTCCACTAGCTTGGGAGGACTCAACACAAACTATAATATGTCCTCATTACTTTCCTCTTTTTTCAATTCTTCCTTTGGGACTGGTTCTACTCACTCCAAAATTTTAAAGTCAAACCCAGGCTAGTGGGACTCTATGAATAATTTGTTAAATGGAGCTCACCTTTTCTATGAGTTGGATGGAGGATACAACACTTGATTCTCCTTCCTTATTACATTAGGCCACTAGGTTCACAGAGGATACGGTGACTTCCTTGTCATGTTTGGATGACTCTTCACTAATCATGGCCTCAAAATCTTTATTTTTATCTAGATCATGCACCTTGATGGTAGGGAGGACCCCTTGAGGGAATTTAATTTAAGTAAGATCCTTGGGAGCACCCTCCTCAACACCTTTATTGACCTTTTAAAGTTATTGAGATGCCCATTTGTATGCTTGATCCCTCATCTCCTCCTTCATCTTTTTCCTACTCTCCCACCTTTGCACTATTAGTGGGGGAGTGAATGCCATCCCCAAGTTTACCTTGATCCCTTTCATCTAGATTTGGGGTGTCTTAAACTTCACCAAATCTATCTTACCTAGGTGACTAAGAAATAACATTCTAGACAAATGCCTCTATCTATGGGGAGTGGGGCTATTTTTAAACATGGGCCTCTATGTGGGTAGTCACCTTAGCTCTAACTTATAAAACATCATCAAAAGATAAAGGATCATCTAGATCCTTAAACCCTCCCTCATCACCTTCATCTTCTTTTATTATAGGTTCCCTTTCTATAGATGCTCCCTCCCTTGATGGGGAATGATGCTTATCCCTAGGGGTTATTTTCCCATTTCTTATCTTAGAGGGAGTGAAGGTGCATTATTTTTTCATTATTTATACTATCATCCTTTCTTCATATGAGTCCTCCCCCTCACTCATATCCATGACCCTCTACATGTAATAAGCTTTATCATCTCTTCTCTTTAGTGGGAACTCTTTGGTGGTTGGGTCTTGGAAAACAACTATCCTTTACTTGGTTAGAGACTTCATTAAAGGTTAGATGGATTTCTTAAATATAATTTTCTTTGGTGGCTCCTCTTGTTCCTCACCTCCTCTCTTTCATAAATATATTTTTAGAGACAACTTGACTAAATCCTATTGTGTAGGTAGGATAGTTGGGATTGATGCTTGACTGGTTGTGAGGAGGCTATTGAGATGGCTAGCACTACCAGAGCTTCCCTCCATAAAATCAATATGGGAGTGGCACTAGCTAGTGTGGCTTACCCCATGAGAATTTTATCCCAATTCTCAGCCAAGCTCATTATTTTTTAGAATAAAACTTGGCCTTAGATTATATCATGGTCATCTTCTCAACATCTATCAGTTTAGTGATGTTGGTGTCTCTAAGATTTCTTTTCCCCTTGCCTACTATAGATGATAATGGGTCAAGAGGGTTGCCACTATTGTAGGGAGGAAGGCATTCAATTATTTTATCATTCTTAACTCATGGAGGGTATGGGTTTTATATGTCCCAAGGTTAATTCCATGTTCCTTCAACCATCTGAAGGTTCTCCTCATTATCCATGTCATTCATTGGGGGATGGAGTTATCTTCTTACATAGTGAAGTTTGGCTGAGTGATGGACTAAGATTCTATATTATCTTTTTTGTATATTGAGAGTGTTAGCTTGTCATCTACCATGTCCTTGGGGATAGGAGTGATGTTTTAGGCTATGACCTCCTACACTATTAGCCTCATATATTCCCACTTTTGGACATCTTCCTTAGTTGTGTAGTCAGACTAAAGGTATCCATAGTGAGACTAATGTAATATTATATTTATCACCATGTTCACCAACTACTTGATGTCATAATTGGGTCAGGGTGGCATCTTATGAAATGTATACATGCTTATTTCCTACTCTAACCCCTTTTCCTTGGCCAATGAGGGGCATGTGTAGTACCTAATTTTCATAAGGAATTTGAAAGGGTTATTGATATTTTTGGTGGTAATCATCTCATGTGAAGGCACCATTTGTTGGCTTAGCTCCATGACTACTAATTTATCATCCACATATCTTGGGATCTTGTGAGGTGCCCCCATGTAGCCACTAACCTTAATGTATGTGAATGTATAAAATTGAATGTATGTGGACCCATGTTTTTCTATTACTTACTTGGTTATAGTGGAAATTCTATTTAGGCTTCATAGGGGGTAAAATATACTCATCATGAGGGTGAAAAGTAGTTATGTACCTTGTAAAAATTGTTCTTAGACCCCTCCATGGTTACCTTAGGATATATCTCATAGATTCTCATCCCTATGGGGTTCTTGGTAAGTCCTTTGAAAACCCTATTGTGCACCAAGCTATACATTAAGTATGAAGACATAAAATATACCTTTAAATTCCTCCTTAGAGAGGATGGTTACTTGAAGGTACATCAGTTATGCATGAAAATTATTACTTAGGATGGTGGCCTACTCAATCCTCCTTTTCCCTTCTATCAAGTAGATCATGATTAAAAATATCCATGTCTCAAACTTCTCAGTAGTGGGTACCCTATAAATTCTAAAATACTAAGCAAGCTCTTTAAATTCTACCAATTTCAAGTTCTTTGACATATTTGAGACCTTGGTTCTCTTCTTGGCCAACCAACATGAGTTCACAACTTCCTAGATGGCTCTCTCATAATTATCAATGTATTTTTGACATTCTTTGGCACTGAGTGTGATACTTTCTAGTTGAGGGGGAATGTTGAGCATGGTTTCAAGGGCTTTGGGAGTAAAGGAGCATACCATTGAATGACTACCATCAATGATGGTTTTGGTATCTATTTGATATGCTTGAACAAATGATATAATGAGATATAGGTATGGAGTAGCTAGGGGAATGTTATTGTTGGTACAATGTAGCTCATGCCAACATTGGAAACTACCTGTAGTGGTTTGGGGTTTTATATGACATTTAATAGGGCCCTAAAATACAAACTCATGACATCAATGTTCTTGATTGAGTACAAAATTGATATGATGTTTCCCTTTAATGTTGAAGAAGCTACCATCCTTTTTAAATTCCCTTATTATTTTATTAACTTAGAAATAAATTAATTTTCACTAAATGACTTCTTGACTGAACTCTTAATTGCCTCTTGAAACACAATACAAAAAGGTTTCTAAACACTTATTGGTATTAGTGAAATTTGCACATAGGTGGAAATGGAGACCTTTTCAAACTCATACCTTGATTCATTATATTTACTTTGTTATTCACTCTGGCACACGTAGTCACTTAGAAGCATAAATCATTGGCTATGAATGCAAAGGGTGAGTTCAAATGAAAAATAACTCTTAGTTATAATCCATTTCATTTTAGAATTAGGTTACCATTAATTCTCCAAGATGAGGTGGCTAATCAACACCTACACCATTAATTACTTAAGAATCATTTTGAAAATAGAGGGAAAATGTAAAGCCTTCCCTTTTGTGCCAAGTGACCTTCCTTTAATAATATGTGGTGACATATGAGTGAATCATAGATTTAAAATATTCTTTTTGGGCTCTTTGGGACTTTTTCACCTTTTCACTTGTTATGATCCTCTTGGTATTATGGGACTAGAAGTCTCGAGTCCCTATTGATACCAAGGACACTACTTGTAATGATCCTTCTTTTACAAAAAACTAGGTGTTCAGGCCTTCAGGGACCCTTTGGAAAATGTTCATAAAAGTAAGTGAGGCAATCTCTAAAAAGGTCCCATAGTTCACAAACACCTTAGTGCCTCCACATGGCACCAATATTCTTTATACAATCAGACATCTAGGCCCTAGAGATTTTAAGCATTGTGACTACCAAAAGGTAAGTAGGGCAATTATTCAAAGAGGCTAAAAAAGTTTGAGGGCCTAAAAATATACCATGTGTCCAAATTAAAAATGAAGTCATGATCACAGCCACTTCCAATCTTTATACCAACTTTCTTCAAAAGGGGAGAAGTGAAAAATCTTTCCATCCCCTAAATATTACTCTTGGGGGTCCCTTGAGTTAAATACATAGTTTTCATTTAGTTCATTAGACTATTCCTCACCTTAATCACCAAAACACATAAGTGTATCTTTTTAATTTTATCTAGAACACTGACATATCCCCTCTGCCAAGCGTGAAGGATCCAAGCTTGGAAAAAGACTTGGTTACACCCTCATTTGTTCATTGTAGATTCTTGTGCCATAGGATGTTTTCTCCACATGTTGTAACTCTTAAATCTCTCTCAAGCCTTTCTGGGGTATTTTACATCTTTGATAGACATCCCTTTGGACTTGTTTAATTAAGATAAAAGACATGATTACTTGAACTACATGTCCCAACCTCTCCTCCTAATGAGGGAAAGTAGGAAACTAAAATATCAAAGCTCACTTAACTCAAGAATATGGAATTCATCATAAAAAGACCCAAAATACTTTAGCATAATTTTGGGCACTAACACATGGTCAATTGGGTTGACCCAATATAGTGTACAG
The DNA here is from genome assembly GCA_037957365.1 of Torreya grandis. Classification (NCBI taxonomy): domain Eukaryota; kingdom Viridiplantae; phylum Streptophyta; class Pinopsida; order Cupressales; family Taxaceae; genus Torreya; species Torreya grandis. Next base: position 1,330,846 of record JARHVA010003631.1, on the reverse strand, counting down.
AAGATATAAAAAATTACTATGTTGACTGGGTTGATCCAGTATAGAAAATAGGGAATTCTTGAAGCCTAAAAATATATTTTAAAAAAGAAACAAGATATATTTTCAAGTAATTAAAAATAGTAAGTACTAAAATGAAATAGACAGTCAATTGCATTAATGCTGGCCAATCCAACTGAAACATACAAACTAAACCTTACACTAACACTAGCTAATGTAATATTTTATGCACATAACTAAACAAAGAGCAAAAAATCAACTTGAAAATTAAAGAGATAACTAATTGGTCAACCTAAATGTTTATTATATTTTTAAAATATGATTTTTAATGTGATTGGAAGTTGGTTATAAGCAAAGTATTAGATACAAATATAAGGATGGTTTAAGGTAGTATGGGCTGAAAGGGACTATAGTGGTAATGACACAAGCTTGGTATTGGGATGTACCCCCTCATTTCACACACTATAGTGATAAGTGTGTTGGGTGTATAGCCATAATATACCATTAACCATGTTTTATACTTGACCAGAGCATCATTTCAACTTCCCCCTTAGTGATGCAATCTAAGTAGGTTAGCCTTGGGTAGATAAAATGTTAAAGTGCTTATTTATGTTTTTATGATTTGGTCATGTGTGCATAAAATATAAATAGTGAAACTAAGTGATTAATTAAAAATCCCCTAATTAAATTACGTGAGCTATTCTAAGCATGCAAGCAATAGGAAAAGAAATGTGTGAGCTAATTACTAACATATATGAAGTTAATCCCAAATTGAAATAAGGTATAGTGTTGACACTATATACAAAAAATATAGAATAGGTTTGATAGGTTCAAACCTATACTATGGAATTAATGTCTAAAAATGTATAGAGTTAGATAGGGTCAACCTAGCTATTTTGGACATCACACAAAACACAAATCTAGGTTGGTAGTGTCAATCTAGTTGATTGTGCAAGGGTAATTTCAAAGACTAAAAAATATGAAAGGAAAGATAAAAAATAAAGAGACATAGAGATGAAAAATAAATTTGGTGGATTAGAGATGAAATGAAAGAAAATTGTTGATGAAGAACCTTGAAGTATGTTGGTAAAACCTCCAAACTGGGTGGATAAGATCGATCAAGCTATGCAGGAACATATTATAGAGTGCTAAAAATGTATAGGGTTGATTGGGTTGACCTAGTAGGCTAAAATAAATGTTGAAAAGTTTGGAAACCTATAATGGGTTGACTAGGTCAATCTATTTGGCTATTCCTAGAAACTTGTGCATAGAAGTTAGAAAACTAGGTTAATAGAGTTGATCTAGTATGATAAAAATAATGACTAAAAAAATGAAAATAAGTGAAATAAATCCTACAAGGGTTAGTTTCATGTGGGTTTCACCAAAATATATGCAATCATAAATGCATCATGTCTATAAATCAATCTTGGCTTACAGAAGATAGAGCATACCTACACTTCTGATTGGGATACACTTATTAATCAGGAACATGGCTAATATGGGGATCTACTAGACCCAATTATGGGATTAATTGCCAAAACAAATAATTCTAGGAAGGGTTCCAAAGCCTACAATCTAACACAATCACACAATTACCCTAATGGAGTCCTAATATTTAAAACATTCACTTATTATAATAATAATAAAGTAAATCTAATTTAGTGCATACCAAATCTTTTGGCACAAAAGTGGGTGTTAAAAATAATAAAACAAATAAAATAAGCATGTATTAAAATACATATACTCATATTAATGTATACAAAATCCTAATACTTGGGAGAAGAATAAAAATTCATTATCTATCTACTCTTACAAAGGAGAAATAAAGTTAGGAATACTTACCTTTGAAGATGAACCTATCAAGCCTCAATCTCTCCCTTGTCCAAAGTGATTCTTTAGAGATCGTTGTGGTATGTAAGGATAAAGAAGATAAATTAGATCTAGGATACACAACCTATCTAAGCATCCAAAAGACTTTTCCATAAGATGAGATCTGTATCTCCAAAGAAAGTATGGAACTCTATGCTTATTCTTCAAATAAAATGGTCAATAAGTAGATGTTTATTTGCACTTCTTCACTCTTAATTATTCTATTTTGATTTTTTTTGAAATTAACTTGTATATATAGGTATATCTTACCCTAAATCCATCTAAAAATGTTAGTTTATAGGGTCAATTGAGTTGACCTAGTATGGTTTTGAGGGTAATTCATTAGGTTTGAGCTAAGTCCCTTGAAAAGCTAAGAAGCTAAGAAAGTGAAATATACCCCTAAATTGTATTAGGTCAACCCAATCAACCTAGTATAATTGACTAAGCAAAAGAGTGCTAAGGTAACAAAAACATAGATAAGACATAATAACTAAGAGGAATGGGTAGGACTGAGAAGAATAATATCATGGTTAATGGTTTTTGGAGACAAATGTGTAGATGTCAAGTGGAAAAAGGGACAACAATATTACAAAGCACCAATCGTCTACCCACCCCTTTCCTAGTGCACCTTTTAAGGCATGCACTTAGAGAGATTGAGACTTGATAGGTTCTTAAAAGATACAAAGTATCAGTAATCAATAAAAGTTTGAAAATATTATGTGTATATAAAGGGGTTTCCACATAATATGTTCATTAATTTCATAATCATCCTAATATAAACCCTATATTGATTGATTCAAATGTTGCCACTGAAGTTAGAGAACACTTGGTTTCTTGAATATAAATAATGAGTAAGGATGGTCTTTAGTTCATTCTATTTGGACCATTCATTGATTGTGGTTACATCCACTTGGGGTTTGGGAAATTTATTGTAGTTATCAAAGGCAACAAGATAAATATATGTAATTTTCCTAAAACTACACTCATTGACTACCGTGCCTTGATCAATTTTACAATCTTTGAAGATGGGAACAATAACATTAATGCAATATAGTACCTCTAGTTTGGCTATGGTGAAATGGAAACATGTCATCTAAATATAAACCATAACATAATACCTCCTCTTGATCATTGCATTCCTCTCATATTATCTTGTGATGGTTGGTAGCTCCTTAATTATCTATAAAATCTTGGACCAATTAATGTCTCTCATGTTCAAAGTTGTGGCATCAAACTCTATGTATTAAAAAATACTACCCCTTACATCTGAGGTTAAATAGAGTTATGTATCTCCCCTTGAAGTGCTTTTTCATGATGCCATGGTATAAAATATATTAAATTTATCACTATTGGATTGCTCTTTGACTTTGGATTAAACTGAACTTGCTTTGATGACTATTCACTTTACTAGGCTTGATTTGTGATTAATAAAGGGTTAAATTAGGTTTTTTAGTACACATTAGGGATTTATTATAACTTTAATTATGGTGGCTATTTATACTTAAGTGAGCTTTATGACTTAGATTTTTATTCAAATGAAGTATTTATACCTTTGCCTTTTTGAGCCCACAAGATATTTAAATTTATCGCTTTCTACCTATGTGGCATTGTCGTGGCATATATGTGGCATTTTCATGGAACTTATCTCATTAATGCTCAAAAAATAACTATTGACTTTTGAAAATTTGATTTTATCTCATACTATTAGATTATTTTTCATAAATCAACATTATTAGTTGATCTTAATCCCAAGAGTTAAACACCATTGGATACTATTTATACTTGGCCCTGAGGTCATGCCACTTAGTAGTCCCATGGGCATTTAGAGATTTATTGAAAAGCCTATGTTGATCTTACGCCATTAGATATTATGTGTGTGAATTAATACGTACTATTGATATTAAAAATATGCTTAGGATTTAATGTGTACTAAGCCCTGAGGTTATGTCATTTGGTAATCCCATAGACCTTTTGATATTTACATTCTATTAGTGTTTCTAGTTAATGTTCTCTCATTATGTGGCTATCTCTCATTTGATCTTATCTTCATTGAAATATCTACCCTCATCTCACACCATTCGATCCATCTCACTAAGTGAATGTGCATCATCAGATCTTGATCCAAGTGGTGGGCCATCATTGGTTATTCATTTTTCCTTGGTTACAACTATGACACTTGTCACATTCTCACCATATCAGGGGAATCATTAAAATTTTGACTATCCATGTTTCATTAGATCAATCTTGTCTGAGTTATTGTGTGTCATTGATCCTGTAAAGATGTAAATTGTTTATGTTACGCTCAATAAAATGCATATATATTAGGATAAAATCTTAAGACTAAGGTCTTTTATTTATGTTAATAAACATGAACATGAACCTTATGATCAAGCTTTTATGCTAAGTTTAGATAATAATAAAAGGGGACCCAACAAATAATAAAAGGTCTAAGCATTATTTTTTAACTGAAGGTTCTATTGTATAAATAAATATGATGATACGTTAGGGTAAGGTCTTAGGCTAAGTTAAAACATAGTAAAAAGGGACCACGTGTTTATGAGATACAAAGGGACCAATCATAAGATTTTTAGAATAGAGTTTGGTCATGTTGAAAAACATGACTTAAGCCTTAGGGTAAAAATTAGGTTAAGTCTATGGTACTTAAATTGTTCCCACACAAAATTTGAATTTAATTAGAAGGGACCTACGTCAAAACATTAGACTAGAGTTTTAATCATTGTTTAAAATAGATTCAATTAATTTAAAACTAAAGGCTAATAAAAGGTCCATTTTAACATTTGAAGCACCAAACCCTAAGCATGTTCATTCCTAAATGAGATTCCATTGATCTTGTAACACAAGCAACCAGTTTTAGCAACATTGGAAGGGGTAAAACCATGATCCTTTGAAGCTATTTCCAATAATCCAAGTGAGATTGGTTCTTGAGAATAATAGGAAATATTAAAGTTGGGGCTCAAAGAACATATAAATCTTAATTAAAAGTCTTAGATTAATGTTTCCATACAAATAGAACCTTTTAATATAAGGTCTTGAGTTAGGCTTAAAACATATTAAAGTGACCTCATGGATTAAAAAGACATGGTATAATGTTAAGCCTAGATTTTTGTCTCAATAAAAGGGGCCCTATGATTAGCTTCCTAGTTTAATTTCATGTCATTAAATCCTATTTGATCAAACACACTATATTAGATCATGATCTATAGGGTTGATTGAGATCATCTCCTATATATATTAAGCCCTAAGGTTGATCCACTTAGAAATCCCATGGGCTCTCTATACTTTACATTGTTAGTCTATATTGGGCTAGCATGCTTCGATGACATAGTGGTAGATTATTTGGTTTGATTTCGTTTTGAAAAATCAATGTCCCTCTCACATTGTCAAATTTACTTTATCTAGATGAACATGTATCATTGTATCTCAATTTGAGGGGTGGGCCACCATTAACTTTTCACTATTTTAAAAATTTCAATTATGAAGTGTGACATTACCACATTTGCTTGGGTTAAATTAAAAATTTGTCTTGGATAACACCATTTGATCAATCTTGAGCAATAAAATGCATACCATTGATCTTGAGACATGCTCAATATTTTACCCTTTTTTCATGACTTGATTTTTAAACCCAAATTCCATGTTGTTCGATCTTCTCATCTAAAAAAATGTGGGTTATTGATCCTATAGACAATCAAAATATTTAAGTTAGCCTAATAATAATATAGGACTTAAGCTAAGGTTTTAATTCGTATTAATAAATAAAAATAAAGCTTCGAGGTTAAAGTTTTAATGTTTAGTCTAGGGTTTAGAACTTTAGGATAAAGCTTTATGACTTGTTTAAGATATATAAAATGGACCCTGCATTAGTCAAACCATGTTAAGATAAATTTAAAAAGGGGTTTTTGGATGTAAATTGACCCAACATATAATTTTTAGATGAAGGCTTAGTTGTGTTAAAGAACATGACTAAGCCTTATGGTAAAAATTAGATTAAGTCCATGACATGATAATTTTTCCCATAAAATGTTTCCACCAAATTTGAACTTGGTCCAAAGGAACCTATGCTAGGGTATTTTGAGTAAGGGTTTTAGGATGATCAAAATGCATTTAATTTGTATTTTGGCAAACCAAAGGCTAGTAAAAGACCAAATTGAGATAAAACCATGAAATTATGAAATCCAACTATTAACTATTCCAAATGAAATCCATTGGACCTATAACCTAAAATAAGGATATCCATTGTTAGTAAACTTAAGAAAGGTTAAATTAGGGCCATGAACTAATAAGCTAACTAGATCATGGTGTGCATGATCTTCAAATATAAATAATGTGAAAACATGCTAGTGATAATTTGATTAAGTGAATTTTCAATTTTAAGGTACAAATTTGCATAATTTGACACAAGGGTCCCCATATTTTATAAATGGGGGTATGTTGACCTCAAAAAATGGAAACTTATGGGGGAACATAGTAATATGTTAGAATTTAGAGACTCTGGTTAAGACAATTAACTAGATTACTTATTCCACTTGATCAATACAATTATCAATATCAGTTCATGGTTAAAACAAGTTTTTTATCTATAGAATTAAGATCAAACATCAAAACATAGTCATATTTTTGTGTGATTTGATTCCACTTACTATTTTCCATGGGATTTAGGGAACAAATTCCATATTTCATGCCTTTAATCATTAACATTAAATTATTTCATGTTTGGATATCTATTAATAACCATGATTTAGCTTAAGAAAAGTTTGGGCATTGCTCTACTACTAGTTAGACATCCATAGCCCTGATATAGATGCCTTTAGATCCAATAAAGGTCTTTATACACTACCAACTAGGCATCAATAGCCCCAATGGACATTACCAAAATCACCTTTTCTTGGAAAGATTTTGATTTTGTAATAATCTCTTATTGCTGTATTTGTTAGATCATTTTGGATTTCTAGCAAAGGTTGGGAACCAAATTAGTCAAGTTTAGGAATTTGTTTAAATGTTTCATTTTTAGACAATCACCTATGGTTGTGACCTTTTGTACTCAAAAAGTATATTTGGTAAGTGCAAGCATGACTATGTCCTAATAATTCAAGATTCCATCCCATATGTGTAATCCTTCTTAAAACCAAGATTATATCAAAATAAGGTTTAAAAACTTATGAAACAACCAACCTATCCATTAGTCCTTACTATTTTTCCTAAACTATAACATCAAACTCATATTTTAAATCCATGGTTAGCATATGCTTAAGATTCATACCTATATTTTTGAACTATGGAATTCCTAAGTAACTATGTGAACTTAGAGCTGAGGGATATCTAAAAGGAATTATTACTAGTAAAAAATAGAGCATAAAAAGAACACACATAAATAGAAAGCAACAAATAAAAAAGTAAAGGAAAAGAAAACAATTATATAAAAACATATATACAAACAAGGGACATGAAGGAAAGAACATAAGGAAACCAATCTAGCCTACCTACACTAGTTATAACTAGTCTTATAGTCATTCCATGAAGACCTCAAGTGGGACAATAGAGAATTAGTGTTTGAGGTATAACCCATTGGTGGAAAACATAAACTCTTATTCCTATAGGTATTTTATCTTTAATGTGTTGTCTCTAAGTATCTTGGTTATCTGCTAGGGGCCTATCCATAGAGGTGCAAACTTTCCATGTTTACCTTTAGGCTTAGATGCCTTATCCCAAAGAATAATTAAATCTCCTTATTTGAACACCTTTATTTTTTATTATTTGTCAAACCACCTCTTGATTGTGGTTTGGTGTCTACTAAAATTTTCAAAAGCCTATTCTCTCACATCTTCCATTTGTATGATGTCAAGTAACCTTGAATTTTCAAATTCTTGGTCTTCATATATTCTTACATGAACTTGTACATTGGTAGCTTGAGGGTGATGGGTTCTTGGCCATATACCAGTAAGAAGGGTGATGCTTTGAGAGCCTACTTGATTCTTTTTCTATCTACCCATAGGGCTTACTTGAGTAGTTTATGCCATGTTCTAGGCTTATCTATTATAGACTTCTTATTGCCGTTATCAAGTTTTTATTTTTTGATTTAGATACTCTATTACCTTGAGGATAATGGTTTGATGAGAACTTGAGAATGATGCTATTATCATATGCCCATTTTATCATTTTTATAGATATAAAAGTAGATCCATTGTCATAGACTAGAGATACAGGTGTCACAAACTTGGTGCATATATGTTTTTATAAGAAATTAATCACCTCTTCAGTCCTACACTATTTAGTTGCAAATGCCCTAGTCCATCTAGTTCATTAGTCAATAGTAGTTAGAATGTACTTGTGACCATTAAACTCTATAAAATCCATTCCCCATTAGGCAAAGGGTTTATCAACCATTATTAGTTTTAAAAAAATGGTTTCCTTAAGATCTTTGGTGTTGAAGACTTAGCATGAGTGACACTCTCTCACATGTTTGTGAGTGTCTTTAACTATAGTGGGCTAGTTGTAACCATCTCTAAGTATTTTACGCTTGATGTTTCTTCTAGATGGATGTCCACTTCTTAGATTATCATTAAATGTGATCAGAATCTCATCTAATTTTTCCTTGGACATGCATCTAAGATAAATTCCTTGAAAGTTCTTTTCTATATAGTGCTTCATCTTTAATTAGGAAATGGGATGCCTTGAGTCTTAGAGCTCTTTTTTTCTCCCTGGTCAACTTTTCAAGACAACTACCATTGATCAATAGATGGACAATAGGATCACACCAATCATTGGACTAAAAAATTTGTGGTTCAACCTACATGACATTTATCTTGGGGTTAGAATTTGAAATCAACTTAATTAAACCTTGTAACCTTACTAGTTTATTATTTTTCATTTCTATGTCATATTCCTAAAGCATAGACATCCACTTACCTCTCCTTTCTCCTAGGTCATTTTGACTTAGCATGAGCTTGGTGGTAGGGTCTAGTAGAATGGAATGCACCTTATTCTTAAAGATATAATGCCTAAATGTTTTTACTACCTTGACCAAAACACATGCTTGTTTGTCTATTAAAGAGTAGTTTAACTCAAGAAACTTAAGGTTAGTACTCATAAAAGCTATTGTACAGTCACATCCATCCATTTTTTGAGTTACGACTATAACTATTTTATGATCTAAAGTAAAGGACTAAAGATAAAAATCTTTGATGAAGTCTGGACTTATCAGGACCAAGGGTTTTCCAATGTCCTCTTTGATGTCCTTGAAAGTCTTCTTGATCTCATCATTCATGGTGATTTTATCTTCTTTATTTTAGCATGTCATTCAAATGTTTCACTATTTTTTAAAAACCATAGATAAACTTTATTATAAAATTTATTTTACCAAAGAATGACTTTAATTCATTCATACTATTAGGGGGTCTATGCTAGATATTTCATTTACTCTTTTAGGGTTTATAAATATTCCTTCCTTAGTGATAACATGTCTTAATAACTTTCCCTTAGTAAAGCAAAATAAAATTTCTTTGGGTTGAGATAAATCCCATACCTTTTTAATCTTTCAAATACCTATTGTAGGTATATTATATAATCATCATGTTCATAGAAAAGACAAACAAATCATCCATATATATAATATTTCCCTTACCTACAAGACCTTGGAAAGCATGATTAACAGCACTTTGGAAGGTTAAAATTGTATTTATCAATCTAAATGTCATTCTTTTGTAGGCAAACATGCCCCACTTGGTAGTAAAAGCAGTTTTCATCCTATCTTCTTGATTCACCAACACCTAGTTATACCCTAAAAAATCATCAAGAAAGGACATCATGGTAGAACCAAAAACCTTTATATTACTTGGTCAAGAGAAGGTAGGGGTAATTATCTTTTTCATATGCTCTATTTAGATTTCTAAAATCAATGCAATGTCTAATTTCATCATTCTTCTTCCTTACTAGGACTAAACTATCAATCCAAGTGGAATGCCTAGTGGGAAACACAATCTTGGAATCTAAGAGCTTTTTGACCCCTCTATATATTAGTGGTTCTAAGATCAGGTTGATAGGCCTTTATTTTTATTTGAAAGTTTTTAAACATTATTTTAAAGGTATGGTGTGAGTTATGACCTTTGGATCAAAGATATTTAGGTCATCATAAGACCATGATATTATATCTTTATATTTGGTCAACATTTCTTTGGATCTTTTATTTTCTAGACTTGTACATATTGTACCAATATTGACTAGCTAAGGTTGACCTTGAAATCTAAGATCAATTGCATTGTAATCCTTCCAATTTACTTTAGGAGTCTGGCTAGCCTTAACTAGTTTATTATAATCAAAGAGTCTCTTCAAGGATATCATGTTTTTGGGTATCTTATTGTCATTTAATTGAATGAATTTGTCTGTAAGTTTTCTTTCAATGACTTCATCATCTAGGGGACTAGCTTTATAAATAATGTGACCCTCAAATACTCTTGAACTAGTCAAGAAATCTATGATCTATTGATAATGATTGAATACCTACAAGTGGTCAACATTATCGAGCACTGAGGGACATGGGATTAACTAAATTGTAATGTTTTATAACTTGGAACTATGATTGGGAATAATGTTGGTTGTAGTTGAAGTTCACCAATGGCCTTGTTTTTTTCCCTAGGGATTGACACAATGTTAAAAGTATCAAAACATTTGATTAATTCCCATACTCAATTTATATTTCTTGAGATAAGACAAATTGCATTGATATTTACTCTTAACTTGATTGACCACTAGTTCAAAATCACTAAAAACTAACAGTTCTTTGGCCTCATTCTTGATTGCAAATTATAATCTAATAATTATTAATTCATACTCATCCAAATTATTAGTGCATGGGAACTAAAGTTTGTAAGAGGAATTATATTATTTTCCAATGGGATTGATTAACACCACTCCTAATCCATAACCCAATTTGCATCTAGCACCATAAAAATTAAGTTTTCATAATCCAAACAAAGCATGATGAGTTTTAGAGTTACATACCTTTATGGTGTCTAGAGTGCAAACACTGAGATCTAAGTTAACCATGTTGACCCTCTCATTGATTGCATTGTATTTAGTAATTATATATTTCATTTTAGTATCACTTTATATCCTAATTTGGTTTCAGAATGAATTCCAAGGAAACCACATGTGTAAACAATCTATTGACATATAACCATTTAAGGTTTAATCTGGTCTCTGATCAATAGAATCCCATAAGCATTAGGGATGTCCACCACTTAAATATCAATAAACTATTGGATTGTTGGCTGCAAGGCAATCTGCGTGTGCACATTTAATAATTCACCAATCACTTTGAATCTTTATTTGTCTAATTGAGTTATAACTCTATCAGACTTAATAAGAGTCAAACCTAATTGTTTACAAATACCCTTAGGCATTATTTTTGTAGATTCCTTAGAATATAATAAATAATTATGTAGATTTTATCAAAGATCTTGACTATATGTAGGAAAAGAGGAATGTCTGCCTTACTTTTATGTATTACAACATTAGCATGTGCAAACTTTTGAGACTTACCAAGTTTTTTAGATAAAGATTCCAAAAATAAATCTCTCTATTCAATAATTTATGTTAACTCATGCAAGGTAATGTTTGCTTTGATATTTTTCATGTCCTCTACTATGATATACCCAGTCCTACTAGAATAATTATCTACATTAGCATTGGTTTTATATGTATTTCCCTTAGGTAGTTATGGATTGTTATCTAAGGTAGTATCAGGAGGAGTCTCAAAGTTGTTTGGAGGAGTTGAAGTGGTCAATGGTTGCTTATACTCTTGGTTTTTTAGAGGATAAGTATTCTTACAAAAAATTGAAAAGTATGAGTCTCTTCAGGAATATCATCAACCTCATTATCCTCTTGGAAAGGGAACTTAAATGTCTCCACCATGAGAGTTAAATTATTAGACTTGGATGACCTTGAGGAACTAGATGTACTTGAATCACAATTCTTATTTGGGTAAACTTTAAAAGTATTTAATTCTTCTTAGAAGGCTTCAAATGCATTACAAAATTTAACATAATCTATTTCCCCATGTTTAGAAGTATAATGGACTCTACAATAGTCAAGTAAAGAAACATCAATAATATTTATATTAGGCATATTTTTACTAGCAGATGGTTCATTGTTCTTATTATTGTGGTGCTATCATTCTAAAATCATTAGTGGGCCTATTGAACCTTTGAAAAAAATAATTCCTACTAGAGCTCTCTCCAATATTTCTTACTTGATTTTTTAATTGAAGGAAGTCAGTGCTAAGATTTTGAACCATCTTGAGGATAGAGTCACTCTCATTCTTTGGGGCCTCAGAATTATGACCTTGGGTATTAACATTAGGTATAGGCATTAAATATTTTTGATCCTATGGATGAGATCCATGGGCAACATTGTTTAGTAATCCTAGGTTTTGAGTAGGATGAGCATGTATCAAAGGTGGTTGGTTCATGACTAAAATTTGGTTCAAGGAAAACATATTTTGGTTAGCATTTAGAATAACACTTAGAATGGGAAAATGTGGATTGGAATTAGGAATGGAGAATGCCAATTATATTTGGGGTTGCATATGGTCATTAATGATCACAACCTCAACATAAGCTAAATATAATGTGTTCATGGGCCCAACAAATATTTTTATAAATAAAGAAGTCATAGGATCTAAGGCATCCTTATAGATTTCCAAGGCTAAAGCCTCATCATGTCTATAAAGAGATATGGTCCTACTAAACATTTTTTAGAACCTAGCATTGAAATATTTTATGGGTTCATTTACATCCCTTTTCACTAGGGTGAGTTATTGGTAGATGACACAAGGGCTAATGATTTTACCAAATTGGTCAATGAAGACATTGTTAAAATCAACCCAACTAGTAATGTAATATTTAGGGTGATTTAGAAACCATTCATATGAAATATATTTAAAATTTAAAGGAAATATTTTACATGCTACATCTTCATGAGTGACATTTAAAAATCTCAAAATATCTTTGAATTATTTCATATGTTCCTCAACCATTATAATGCCACTAAGACTAAATGTTGGCAAATATTTTTCAAGATTGTGAGGAAGGTCATATACCACACCTAGCACATTGATCAAATAACCACCTACACAATCCATACCTTGATAGGGATTAAACACAAGAGCAATCTAAATTAGTGAAGTTGGAAAAGAATTTGAAATCTTGCACTTACCTTTGTCCTTCCTAGTTATCCTATGGAGTTGTAATGAAAGTAGAGGTTCTCTAGTCTCTAAACATGACATTGTCTTGATTATTGGTAATTACATATTATGGGCCTTGAATCCTATTTTAAATATGATGATTGAATCTTATATTTATAGGAAATAATGATTAAACTTGTGCATTAAGTGAATTTTTTAAATATTTATATAAAGGATGAAAAAGAACAACAATATTTAACTAAGTTAGCTTAAAGATATGTCCAAAAACGTAAGTATGATTGATATTTACATGTTGAAGTTTAAATTATCTCAAATTAGAAAATGAAATGTGAATCTTCGATCAAAATAGTTATTACTAACCTCAAATCTATTGAAATGACAAATCTTAAGAAATCTTTACCATAATTAGGCATATACCTTTAAATAACATAATTCTTTGTCTAAAGGAAGCACAAAGATGGGTCAAAGACTATAAAGAATAATGATATTTACATAATTGAACAAATTTTTACACAATTATGTAAATTTTACACGAATATTTGAACACAATTCACAAAAATGAGCAAAGATACTAAAAATATATAAAAATATAACATGCCCTCCTAGTGCCAATGAAGCTCCACTTGTTGATGCCTCAATGTGTATCACAGGTGTTTAAATTTTTTAAAGAACACTTCTTATTTTATAATTCAAATAATATAGTGCATGAGTTATAGGCTATGATAATCCTATTATCTGTTGATGGAATAGAGGCAAAGCAAATGGATTATTTTACAATATTTATAAAGTCTGGTGGTTGGGAGCCACTATGGCTAGCTAGCTATCATTGCAAAGAGTGAAGTAATGATATAAAATTAGTGAATTATGATAAAATTATAATTTAAAGACTAATATAAAATGAATAATTATAATTAAAATTAAGCTAGAGTGATCTGGTTAAAATGGATCAAAAGGAAGGGTAAGACAGGAAAGAGTAGTTGTTGATCTTCATTCCAAACATCATGATATAGTCAAATATCATCCAAGCATGCACTTGACCAATGTATAACATGAAATATTATGAGCTGAAATATTATCACACATCACATAAACATTTAAAGAATGTGAAAATTGCAAATAAGAACTAAGTTCACTTTAAATATTTACCCTACAAGCAAAGAACATTATCCCAAATATAAGAGGAGCAAAGGAAACAAAATGAACCTAAGAACATTCTATCAACCTAGCATTGGCAAAAGTTAAAAACTCTATAATTAAAAGATGCACAGTAATAATTTATAGGAACCATTGAAATATGGAAATAAGAATAAGAAAGTCAGAGATAAACCATAATAACAAATGACATAAATCAATATGGATAATCTTTGTAAAATTCCTCACTTGCATTAATTATTCAAAAGTTTACACAAGTTTTTGGCTAAAAAACTCACTCTCCCTTTTAAAAATGGTAATAATCCTTTTATAGAATGCCAAGGTAGTATACTGATTAGTCATATCCAATTACAAAAGTATGGGTGCTAAAGACAATTGCCCTTTTAAAACTTTATAGAATACGATAGACTTTTCCCTATGGACTGACCTATAGGTAATGTGCTTTACAAGTTGTACATGCCTTTAAAAAATAATAGTATATTTTTAAATATTATAATTTTTTTGTAGAATATTATATCTTAAGTCAACTTTCCGGACTTTGAGGCATTTATGTAGATGAATTCCCCTATTGCTATTATAGTATCTTCATAGCATCATCCACTATCTCCTTAGGGTCTAATGCTATTATGTTAATTGGTTCAACCTATGATCTTAGTTCCTCAAGCTAGGTTGAGGATTATTCTACCTCATAATGTCTCTTTTCCTCTATCTTGTATACAATGTATGCCTCTAGCTTAGGCTTTACTATTGGTGTCTATGTTGGAAGAGGTCTAGAATATGGGTTTCTTAGTAAATGGTAATGCCTCAGCCCTAGCTAACATATATCATCACTTAGATTTTGCTCCCTTAGCAATCTATCCTCTGGATTGATGTTGTGCTTCTTTAATATTTCCAAGACCTCAATAAATGAATAATCCTTGGCATACATTGGGTCATAAGGTTCAATCTAGTGTTCATAGGTTATATTGATCCCTTTGGCCTTTAGGTGTTTATCAATATTTCCAGATGGATCCCACTATCTCAACTTATCAACCTACATCCTAAATGAGGTTCTATATTTGGAGGCTACCTTGGCATTCTCCCATTATTTTAATATGGTCCTCCCAATGGTTATTGGGAGGGTCCTCCTAATTCTACACATACGATCTATGCCATGGAATAATTGACATGCCACTTCTTGTTTTGTTAATTTTTTGGGCACATGAATGGGAAATCTAAGAGGTTGGTCTAGAGTTCCTTCTATCTTGATTATAGTGTAATCTAGATATAACCAAATGTATCCAATGACTTCAACACATTTCTTGATCATAGGGTTAACCGTCATCACTAGGATCCATGTAATGGTCCCAACTAAAGCTAGGTAAACACAATCATAAATGAATTTAATATGGTCACTATATTTGAAAATATGCAAATTTGAATAATATTGGGATATTATTTTGTTACCATTAGGTAACCACTCTTTGAGGGTGGGGATCTTGGTAGTGACTAATAAGGCATCCAAAAGGTAAGACATCATATGAAAATTATTGTTGGTTTTCTTCTTGATTACAAATAATTACCTCCTTAATCAAGTGTTAATGGTCTTTCCTAAAGAGTGAGTGAGTTTTCTCAACCATGAAATACATAAAAGGGACCCATAGTTTATCAACATAGGTGGTGGAGGGGTTTCCACACAATCTATTCACTAATGCCATAATCATCCTAATCCCAACCCTAAATTGGCTAATTGGAATGTCACCACTAAAGTCAAATAACACTTGGTTTCCTAAAAATAACCAAGGAGTAAGGATGGTCTTTAGGTCATTCTTTTGGACCATTCATTGATTGTGGTTACATCCAAATGGAGTTTGGGAAATTTGTAGTATTTTTGTAAGTAAATAGGAGAAATATATGAAATTTTATTAAAACTACACACATGGACTATCATGCCTCTATTAATTCTACAATATTTGAATATAGGAGCAAGAACATCAGTGCAATGTAGTACCTCTAGTTTGGAAGTAGTGAAATGGAGACCTATCATCTAAATAGCCACCATGTCATAATACCTCCTCTTGACCAATGTGTTCCTCTCATCTCCTCTTGTGATGACTAGTAGCTCGTCAATTATCACAAAAATCTTTGACCAACTGATATCTCCCATGTTCAAAGTTATGGCATCCTACACTGCATCTAAGGTCAAATAGAGATATTTATCTCCCTTTAAAGTGCCTTTTCAGGCTACCATGGCCTAAAATAGATTAAATTTCTCACTATTAGACTACTCTTCAACTTTGGATTAAATTGCACTTACTTTTATGAAAATTTACTTTAATAGGCTTGCTTTATGATCAATACATGGTCGAATTAGGTTTTTTTTGTACACATTAGGGATTTTCTATAGCTTTAATGGCAATGGCTATTTTTAATTAAGTGATCTTCATGTTTTAAATTTTTATTCAAATCATGTATTTATACCTTTGATTTTTTGAGCCCACAAGATCTGTATATTTGTCTTTTTCTACATATGTTGTATCACTATGGAATCTATGTGGAATTTTCATGGCACTTAGATTATTAATTTTCAAAAACTTATGGTTCATCAATCTTTATCCCAAGATTTAAATGTTTATGGCTACTATTTATACTTGGCCTTGAGGTCATGCCACTTGATAGTCCCATAGGCATTCTAAGCTTCATTTAAAAGTATATGTTGATCCCACACCATTGGATCCTATGGGTGAAAATCAACATGTACCATTGATCTTTAAAATATGTTTGGGCTTTAATGTATATTAAGCCCTAATGTTATTCCACTTAGTAGTCCCATGAGCCTTCTATGTTTTGTATTCTATTAGTTATGCCAGTTAACATACTCTTAACATGTGTTGGTCCCACATTTACCTAGAGCTCTATTGAAAAGTCTTCCCTCATCTTTCACCATTTAATACATTTCATTGTGTGAATGTCCATCATTAAATCTTAATCTAAGGGGTGGGCCACCATTGGTTGTTCATTATTCATTGGTTGCAACTGTGACACTTATCACCTTCTCACCATCTTAGGGGAGTTATTGAAATTTTGACTGGCCATGTTCCATTAGTTCAATATTATCTAATCTATTGTGTGGAATTGATCTTATAAAGATGAAAATTATTTAATTCAACATCAGTAAAATACATAGATCTTAGGATAAAATCTTAAGACTAAGTTATTTTATTTATGTTAATAAAAATGAACATGAATGTTAGGATCAAGGTTTTATGCTAAGTTTAGAGCATAATAAAAGGGGACCGTACCAATAATATAAGGTCTAATCATGAGTTTTTAACCTAAGGTTTCATGGTATAAATAAATATGATGAAACTTTTGATTAAGGCCTTAGGCTAAGTTAGAACATAATAAAAAGGGACCATGCATTTATGGGATATAAAGGGACCAAGTATAAGATTTTTAGACTAATGTTTGGTCATGTTGAAAAACATGACTTAATCTTTAGGGTAAAAATTAGGCTAAGTTGATGCTATTTATAATTATTCCCATGAAAAATTTGAATTTAATTAGAAAGGACATAAGTCAAAACATTAGACTAGGGAATTAAACATGGTTTAAAATAGATCTAATTAATTTCAAACTAAAGGCTAATAAAATGTCCATTTTAAAATTTGAAGTACCAAACCCTAAGTATGTTCATTCCTAAATGGGATTCCATTTATCCTAAAACACAAGTGACCAATTTTAACAACATTGGAGGGGGTAAAACCATGATTCTCTAAAGCTATGTCCATTAATTGAAGTGAGATTGGTTCCTAAAAATAACAAAAATATTAAAGTTAGGGATTGGGGAACATATAAATCTTAAGTAAAAGTCTTAGATTAAAGTTTCCATGCAAATAAAAACTTTTATTCTAAGGTTTTAAGTTAGGCTTAAAATATATTAAAGTGACCTCATGAATAATAAAAGACATGGTATAATGTTAAAACTTAGGTCTATGTCTCATTAAAATGGACCCTATGCTTAGTTTCCCAATTTGATATGATGTCATTAGATATTTTTTTATCAAACATTCTCTATTAGATCATGATCTATGGGGTTGAGTGAGATTGGATCTTATCTACATTAAGCCCTAAGGTCAAGCCACTTGGAAATCCCATAGGCTCTCTATACTTTACATTATCAGTCTCTATTAGGATAACATGCTTTCAACACATAGTGTTAGATTATTTGGTATAAGTTCCTTTTTAAAAATCAATGTCCCTCTCACACCATTAGATTTAGTTTATTCATATGAATGTGCATCATTAGATCTTGATATGAGGGGTGGGTTACCATTGGTTGCTCACTATTCTATCAAACATGGTTATGACACATGTGATTACCACATTTGATTTAGGTTTCACTAAAACCTTAACTTGACTCACACCACCTAATCAATCTTAGGTGAGAAAATATGTATCATTGATCTTGGGACATACTTAGGATTTAACCCTTTTGTTGTGGCTTGACTTTTCAACTTGGATTACATGCCATTGGATCTTCTCATCTTAACAAATATGGGTCATTAATAGTACATAAAAGCACAATATTTAATTTAGCCTAAGAATAATATAGGACCTAAGCTAAGGCCTTAAGTTAAGGTTTTCATTTATATTAATAAATATGAATAAAGCTTCTAGGTTAAAGTCTTAATCTAGGAAAAAGACATATTAAATTGACTTCACGAATTGAAAGGGACTTGACATAAATATTTTTGTCCAAGGTTAGGAACATGATAAAAAGGACTCCATGAATAATAAGATATAATTCATAAGGTTTAGCCTAGGGTTTGTAACTTTAGGATAAAGATTTATGACTTATTTAGGATATAAAAAAGGGACCCTACATTAGTTATACCATGGTAAGATAAAAGAGAAAAAAGGGGATTTTGGGACATAAAGGGACTCAACATATAATTTTTAGACTAAGTCTTGGTTGTGTTGAATAAAATGACTAAGTCTTAGGGTAAAAATTAGATTAAGTCGATAGTATGATAATTGTTCCTACAAAAATGTTCATGCCAAATTTAAATTTGGTCCAAAGGAACCTATGCTAGGGAATTTTTAGCAAGGATTCTAGGATGATCATAATGATTTAAATTTGTCTTTTTTAAGATTAAAGGCTAGTAAAAGACCAAATTTAGATAAAACCATAAAATTATAAAACCTAGCTATTAACTATTCCATGTGAACTCCATTAGACCTCTAACCTAAAACAAGGAGATCCATTGTTATCAAACTTAGGCAAGGTTAAATTAGAGACATGAACTAATAAGCCAACTAGATCATGGTGTGGATGATATTCAAATACAAACAATGTGGAAAATTGTTAGTGACACTCTAATTAAGTGAATTTTCAATTTTAAGGTACAAATTTGCATAATTTGACACAAGGTTCCCCATTTTTTAGAAATGGGGGTATGTTGACCTCAACATGTGATTAAATCCCAATTATGACTAACTTATGTGTAAAATTAAAATATTAACATATGAAATAAATTAAGTATTTCTTATTTCAAGCTTGTTAAATATAAAAACATGATAACATGGGAAAGAATATGGAAAATACTCAACTATAAATCTGATAGTGTAGGTTTGATATAGATACTTTAGAACTAACTATGTGATTATATGATATGATTGTGAATTAAGAACAAGGATTTTCTTGATCTAAATATGAGGTCATGATAATCATATAAGGTCATTTTATGTTGTATTCAATAGGGAATATAAATGTCTGGTAAAGTTTTATCTTCATTTGTGAAAATGTGTTTGTGTGCTATCACATGTTGGTCCTATTTATGTGTTATGTGATTATCGATATAATATGGAAGTTTTTATGTACATTATTATTCATTATAAACCCTAGCTTGATAGATAATGATTAATAAATGGAATAAATTAGAAAAAGAGATTAACAATTGAATTTGAGTTTGACCTCAACACCTCCTTATATTAAGAACTTCTTGTATACCAATAATCTAAAGAAGGATAAAAATCCATGTAGTTCTCCCATGATATGGTGGTGTGTGTGAAAGACTAGTATAATGTTAAATATCAATTCAATCCTAGTGTAATAAAGTGATTCAACCATGATTGATAACCTTTGAGGTGTATGCATATTTAACTCAAAACTACTTGGGCTATGTGGGATCTGAATTGGGAAGAATAGACATTTTTTCCTCAATCTACAATTATATTTTCCAGTGATTTTCCATGTGATAACATATTTTGTTAAAATTGGTTTTAAATGTGTCTTTAGAGTGATATTTTTATAAATTACTTAGATGAATCTTGTAAAATGTGTATAATGACTTATTAGGTTATTTTGATTTTGAGTAACTAGCTTTTATTTGGTAGGATGATGTGGCTGACATATTTAGATTATACCTATAGGTCGGGATGATTATGAAGTATAGACCTTATCTAGGAAGTAAAGACAACTAATCAAGAAGTGTGAATCAGTCTACAGATGATATTAGGCTATTTGGAGTGAATATTAGGAGGTATTATGTATCATAATTAGTTTAAGATAGGTATGCCCACATAGATAGAGAGAATAATAACTTAGAACCTTGAAATTGGTCATGATGTAAGTGTGTAGAAGGAGATGGTCACATGCACATTTTTTATCAATAAATGTTAATTTATATGACTACACTTAGCTTGATTCAAATTTTCATAATGCAAATTTATAATTGTATTAAAAATAATATTAGATCCATATTATTTTCATATACCTATTCAAAATCACAAATTTAAATAATTAATAGTTTCTATAAAGGTAAGTATGATTCATACAAGTATACCCAGAATAATCATGAATGCAAAGAGAACTAAACATAGAATTCATGCATTTTAATACAAAGTGAAAATGAAATAATATTACATTTCCACCTTATATCAAAACTTAATATTATTTCAAGCCTAAAACATCACTCTGGTGTTCATTGTCAAAATACATCAAGTATATGCTTATCATGATCCAAGCACATCTACTATAAATTCCTAATAATGAAAATTTATAAAACTAAGCTATTCAAATATACTAGTTCAATATGGATGTAGTATGGAAATAGTAATATTAAATTATAGTCATCATGAAATGCATGATAAAAAAGGAACTCATCATATACACAACAATATCCTATATAAATATAGTATACCCTTAATAACATCATCTTAGGAATATAAAAAATATATATTTTTATTAAAATGACAACAAACTATGTATGTCATAGTAAAATTAGTGATGTTTCTTAGCTATAAAACAATTTTATGTTATTAGGTGATATTTAGAGTAGGCATAACCTAAAATTGGGTATTATGATATATGAAATTATTGGAAACATTTTATGTCATATTATTTACTAGGATTATTTTTGTGACTTGCCCAAATGAATGTGACATAAATTTTGCAACATTGGATAAACCACGAGTTTAAGTGTGATTTTACTTTATGTTCGAGAGGGGCATCTCCCTTTTATGATGACTTTTTGGTATAATTAACCATAAAGTATGAAAATTTATAAAATTTGAGAAATGAGAAATATAATAATGGAGAAAGAATGGAAATAAATATATGAAAGAATGCAAAATTGTCAATGCAAAAAACCACCTACATGACTTAGATTAAATGCACTATGTTGGACAATTCAATGATGGAAACCTATATTTTTAAAAATATAAGAAATTATATAACATCATGTTACACTCTAAAAAAAATGTTTAAGCATTAATAGTGGATTATGAGGCTATCTATTTGTAGTTCATAGTTTATATTTGATCTATATATATGCATATTGTATGATTGACAATTATATTAATTGTTTCGTGATCAATATCTTGATGAATAGTTATTACATATGTCTTATTATGATTTATGATCATGATGAATAATTTCATTTTTAGATAGATTAAATTAAATAGATTATTTATGGTTATATGCTAATGATTATTATGATTTTGGACTAACCACTCATTCATTTGATTGAGGAGGTTGCATGACTATCCCATCCTCACCGGCAGTAAAGAGGGAGAGTATCAATGATGAGGGGGTGAAAATATCTACATTTGGGGTTGAGAGACTTTAATCTAACCTTCACACACCACATCTAGTTTCATGAGAAAATGAATACTAATTGCATTGGTTGCTTGGTAATAATTGAGTCTTGTTTGCTTATTGAGTTCATCATGGGTTATGATTTTCATATGTATGCTAAATATCTTTTAGAATCTATTGTGTTTTGTTGATATTAACTACATTAAATTTTGTAAAGGCATGAGTGAATTGATCTGGTTTGATTATTTATACATTTCATTTCATTGGTCACATTATGTTTTTTTGACATAACATAGGAATGTTATTGAACTTGTTGGGTTGTTTAATTGATCTCATTTAATTGTGCTTGATAATTATGATAGCATTCTAGTTATTAGAAATTGAGTTACATTTGTATTTATTATTTACTTGATTTATCATGATTTCTCACCTTATGTCCCATTTGGTGGCAATGCATAGGAGTCAAAAGAGGCAAAAAAAAAACCCAAAAAATTGATTTAAATAAACTTTAAAGCTTTAGGTGTTAGGGGTATTTACATCCTTTAGCATAAACATTTCAAAGTTGAAATATTAGAAAAATTAGGGTTTTTTTGGAACTTTATATATTTAATATTATTATGTTTCATTAACAAATGCTAAATATAAAAAGGTGATTGAAGTTAGGTTTATCTATTTGCCATGATAGAGGGAGTTGACCTTGCTATTTGGCATGAGTAGGGATTTGTTATACCACCATTTCCATATTTAGGGGGAAAATAAAAGTTAATAGAGGAGTGTAATATTTCTAGAATGTGGTAATTGAAGCTCCATTATGGTGAACTTGTAAGAAACAAGGAGAATAACTTGGACATGTGATATTGTGCATGGATTTTGGGTAAAAGAATAATAGAGAATGAAAATAAGGAAAGGACATAATAGATGATAGGGATAAGAAGATAACTTTTGATATTAGTAGGAAGGAGAAATAAAAATTCTATTTTGATCATCTAGATGACATCCATTTCTAGTTCAGTTTGGTTAAAATTGAAATTGTTATTTTACTTATAGGTTACAAACTCAATTTTTGAAAAAGAAAAAGAAAATATTTCATTTAGGTTTAGCTTGTTATGTGTAAATGAATAAAATTGTAGTTTTTTTCAAAATAAAATTAGAGATTTATGTATATCACCCTAGGTATGGAACTTAGTTCCATTAGTAGGCCTATATACATAATGTTAAACCTATAAGATCCATTAACAAGAGAAAATTGAGTATTTTAAATGGTACAAGCTAAACCCTTATCAGCTGAGTATCTATTATTGGTAAATGGATTCTTAGAAATCATATAAGAGGGAATAAAATTCTGTGTGATTTTATTTCAATATAATATAGTTGTAGGAGAAATCTATATTGGCATTGTCCATTAGAAGTCTGCATAACCCTGATATATTTATATGGATGTTTTGAAATATTTGTTTTGATTTTTCATTAACTTGGGTTTTTAATATTGAATTCATGTTGAAGATGGAATCTAAGTAACTTGATGTGTGTGTGTGTGTGTGTGTGTGTGTGTGTGTGTGTGTGTGTGTGTGTGTGTGTGTGTGTGTGTGTGTGTGTGTGTGTGTGTGTGTGTGTGTTTGTACATATACATTTGGATAAGGATGTTTATAGACTTATGTGTATAGAGATTAAAACCTATGATATGTTATCTTATTTTTGGTACAATTGTATTTATTGTTTGGTTTATGATGACCTAGGTTTTAGGGTTCACACACACACACACACACACACACACACACACACACACACACACACACACACACACACACACACACACACACACACACACACACACACACACACACACACACACACACACACACACACACACACACACACACACACACACACACACACACACACACACACACACACACACACACACACACACACACACACACACACACACACACACACACACACACACACACACACACACACACACACACACACACACACACACACACACACACGCACACACGCACGCACACACACCCGCACCCACGCACACACGCACACACGCACGGACACACACGCACGCACGTGACTATATTGAAATCTATACTTGTATATGTATATAATTTATAGAATAAAATTAGTACATTCATGCATCTAGTATAGTTGTAAGTAACAATAAGATTTTTGAGTCCTATATGAGAAAAACTAAGGCCATAAGTAATCATTTGGAATGAGAAACTAATTTTAATAATATAATACCAAGTATAAACTAGTTATCTCTAGATGATTTGAGAGCAGCTATAGGATATGATACTCAACTGAGTATGCAATTCATAGTCATTTGACATAGGAAATATTAAACCGAGCATTTAACTATCTCCTTATTGATGATTTTAGATTTATACATGATATAATTTGAGCTATGTTATGAGTTATTATGTCCTAAACTATAGTTGAATAGATTATTAAACTCAGGTGACATTCTTAGGTTGATTTGGAATTATAATAGATAATAAACAAAAATTTACTTCATAACTATTATAAATACATAAACTATGGGATGTTTTAAAGTATTTAAGTAATGTTCTTTTTTAAATTATAAATCTATTGATTTGAGTGAGTATATAGCATAATTACATGGTTGTACTATTTTAAAGAGAATATTTTATACAATAATATTAGAGGAAAATAATAGAGACTTCTTAGTCAAATTAGGATACCTATCCATCCTAGAGTTTAAGGGTCTATAAGAAGATTGGTAGAACATTTGTATTAAGAATATCACCCTCAAAGTCAATATTGTTTTCTAGTTGGCTGCCCAAAACAAAATCCTCATGGTGGACAACCTTCTTAGAAGGGCATTTACCATCCCCAATAGGTGCATTCTTTGTAAATTAGAGGATGAATATTCTAATCACCTTTTCCTCTTTTTCATTTTTCATCTATTATGCTAATTTTTTTCCTCTTGAAGTTTAAATTTTCATGGGTAGGCTCTTACTTTATCCATGACCTAATTTTTCAATGTAAACCTCTTTGGGACTATCCACCCTCTCCTTTTTTTGGTCCATCTCCTTACCCCATATTTTTTGGGGAATTTAGAAATGAAAACATTCATGCATCTTTACTAACAAATCCCTGAGTCCCTCCTCCATTTCCCTTAAAATCCTCTCTTTCATCAAGGAAAAATATCTCACTTTTGCTTACAACTTCAAGGATCCTCCCTTCACCTTTCATCACTCCTTTCCTTTTAAGACCTCCCTATCCTTTATCATTATAAGAAGTAAAATGTGGATAGATCTCTAGTCAAGTGTATTTTCCCTCCACCCTTGGCCTATATTTAATTTTGATGGTGTATCCAAAATAGACTGAGGTCTAGTTGGGGGAGTGGGAATTATTAGTTATGGCAATAGGAATATGGTCATAGCTTATGAAATCCCCTTAGTTTTTCAATCCAACCATGTGGCTGAAGCTTATAAAACACTCTATGAAATATACCTAGCAATCAAAATGGATATTGAGTAGCTACATATCAAAGTAGACTCCCTAAACATTGTTAACTACCTAAAAGGTATCTCTAATCCCTATTGGGCCATTATAGGATTATGGAAGATGAAATTAATTTCAAAAATTACACCATCTCTCATACATATAAAGAAGGAAATATGGGTGTTGATTATATATAAGATATAGTGGTCTGAGATGAGTTGTTAAAACATTGGATAGACATGGAAAATATCCCATTTAACAATTAAAAATTATTTTAAAAAGGTAATACCTCTCTCACATGTGGGATGAGGAATCAACACTCCTCATGATTTATGATATGATGTACAAATATCAAAGTAAGATGCATATCAATCAACACCAATTTATTAGGCATGCTGTAAATCAT
The DNA here is from genome assembly GCA_037957365.1 of Torreya grandis. Classification (NCBI taxonomy): domain Eukaryota; kingdom Viridiplantae; phylum Streptophyta; class Pinopsida; order Cupressales; family Taxaceae; genus Torreya; species Torreya grandis. The sequence goes on along the minus strand of JARHVA010003631.1, from coordinate 1,304,638 downwards.
GGGAAGCTCTAGGACATTTCATTTAATAAATACCCTAAATTTGATAATAATATCACCCATATTAATTTCAAAATAATTATTTTCTATGAAAATTAGAGATTCACATCTATATTAAATATGGGATGTGAGATAGATAGGATAGAATTGATGTCCTGCACAGAGGCAATGGAAGACCTAATTGTTTGGTGAAATCTAGTCAAAAGTGGGATTTCTAACTTCATGGAAAGAATCATGGGACACAAATCAGCCATAGCTATGGATTTTAATAAACTTTGGGAAAATTTTCTATTTATGATGAGAGGGCTGACAATTATGATCATGGAGGAAATTATTGGTCAAGTAACTGACATGAGTTACAATGGAGTAAAAGACCATAAGGACAAAAAAAAAGAAGGAAGAGGTAATGAGAATTTTCTTTAAATTTATATTCTAGTTATCCCATATTAAAATGGTTTCATAAAAATAATTTACCCAAGAAATTTCCTAATGTTTTTCTTCAAATCATGAAGTATATCACCCTTGAGTTCAAACACACTATCCTATTCTCTCACTATTTTTTATTGATGAACCATTTCAAGGGTCATATGATTAATATCCCCTTTTTCTTATTAAATTAAATTGAATCTTATATTAATTAATTCAAGTCCAATCCCTCATTTAAACTCATTCACTATGGGCTTATTCTCCTTATTTTTTGCAAAGGTGAAACCCTTTGGGGTACATATGTTAAAGATATGATTGAGGTCCATAGTTGGGGGAGGACTCAAGTGATGATCTTGAGGAGAGTTAGGAAGTTGAGTTTAGAAAGTCCCCACATTCAAAATGGAAGGATAACTATAGAAAAAAACCCATAAAAAATAGTTCAAAAGATAACTTTGAAGAGGTGAATCCCATAGGTAGCATCCATTCTACCACCCTGCTAAGCAACAAATAGTCTTACATGGAAATGACCTTGGAGAAAACCTAGAATAAGATAGTAATGTATCACTTATTATACATTGAGATGGTGGGGGAAATTAATAACTTGAAATGGATGTTTGATTTAGAGGAGGTCAAAATCAATATTGATAGAGGCTTGGTAGTAGGGGCTGAAGAAAGTAGGGAGATTGGTATCACTCCTCCAAATAGGAAGAATAAATAGATCAAAGAGAAGAAGAAGATGAAGATGAAGATGAATATGAGACCAATAGACATGGAGGTGGAGTATATGACAATCCAAAAAAAAAATGACTAAATAAATCTACCAGGTCCTGAGTAAAAGGAATAGTGTAAAGGACAAAGAAAAATCTAAAATTAGAAGCAACAAACCAGTTGTATACTCTAAATCTGATGAGTCTAAATAGTTGATTTAGATTTTACCCTCTTAGTCTCTTTTTTTAATCATTTTATATGGTTTTGTTTAGCTTTTGGCTGATGATTGTGTTTTGATAATAGCCTATGTTGCCAAAGTACTATGTTTTTCTTGTTTGCTTTTGTGTTGAATATCTCTTGTTAGTTTTTGTATGGGCATAGGACCTCTTTCTCAATCATTAACCTTATCTAATACAAAAATAATATTTAAATTTAGTAATATTTATAAATATATTGAGAACTTATATTATATACAATGGTTAATCTAAAGTATAAGTTATTAAATGGTCTTTTGGTGTATTGAGAATAAACTTATTGTATATATTGTATGAGCCATTTTTCAGAGGATATAGATTATATTATTGGTTGAGTTCTAGCATTATATATATACATATGTATTAATGAATTATTTTTTAAGGATGTTTAGAAGGTACTTATAATTATTTGATTCATGTTATATTCTCTAATACATACTTGGTTTTATAATATAGTTCATCGGATAAGTCCATGTTGTCATTTTTGTGGATTAAGTGAATGGAAACAAATATTCTATATTTATATGTTTTGTACTTTATATTATTGTTGGACTAATTTTATGTTACAATTTGTGTTTTATTGATCTCAATATTTATATGAAAATTATTAGATTATATTTTAGATAATAGGAGATATTTATATGAGGATTTTAGTTTGTAACTCATATATTTATTCTCTGATATGACCTGATAGTCATGATTCAATAGAAGATATTTTTGTGTGAGTGGAATTGACTCATATTTTAGATCTAATTTCTATAATGAAAACTTTGGACAAAGTAATGTTATAGTTAATACATTGTCATTCCATTTTACTTTATAGTTTACATGTGTATGTTGATTTCATAGTAGATAGAGTACTGGATTCAATTATCTAAATGATTACTACATGTTTTAGTGATTATACACACACGGGTTCTATTTGATTTCTTGATATATAAATTGATATTATCTACCCCTTCACGAAAGGTAGGGAAAATATTAGTGGGGAGGTGTGTGGGAAACTTTTGGTTTGTGGTCAGAGATAAAACACTCAAATGATGCTCCCTCTTTTTCATCTATTTCAACAATTAGGATCTTACTTAGGCTATATCTATGGATCACTAAGCTATTGTGAAGAAATTTTTATTCTATTATACACATTTTATTATATATTTAACTATGTACTATATTATACATTACTATTTGATTTATATTTAGCACAATAATGGATATGAAACTTGTAATTAATTTTAAATATTATAATATAAGTGGTTTGTTTATTATTTATAACTAAAACATGGATTACATCAGTGTTATGTTGTAATTGATCCATTTCACTATTCATTTTCTAAGGAATATTCATTTGGAAATCTGATTTATATTGTTTGTAAAATAATTAAATCATATTGTTGGCTAGTGGGTAAATTTATTTCTTCAACTAATGATTTAAATGCAATTAATAGCCAAATAATAATCCTATAGATCGATAAAGATGATCCTATAAGTGTACTTTATGTATTAAAAAAATTAATGTAATTTTTGGTTAACCAAGTGGGGCTTTAAAAAATATAGACTCTAAATATATGATTGAATTGCATCATCAAAGGGGTTTCAAGACACAAAGTTATATGTAACTCCTCTGTATTTCTTGTTGGAAATGAATGCAAATTTTATGTTTCCTCCTTTCAGGAGGGTTTCATTTAACATCAAATAGTTTGAATTAGAATATTCCTTTTAGTATTATAAATAATAAAATAGGACAAATTACATGAATGATTACCCAAAATCTCAAAGTATTCATTCAAACCAAATTAGGTGTATATATCACAAATTATATTTTATAGGGTTTCCAACAATTTTTTTGAAAAACTAAGAGATTTTACATGTAATATAGAAAGCACTAATTTTAATATATTTATTCATTTATATACTATACAATAGATATTACAATTAATAAATAATCAACACATTTGAAGCAATGTCTTCATATTATAGTTTGTCTTCTTTGAATTCACCACACTTATTGAAAATGAACAACTTATAAAAAGACAATCATTCTTTCCTCTTGAGCTCTAAGTAGAAGAAGTTTTGAACCCTTTACGATGATAATCAAATCATTTTTACCACACATTTTCTCTCAAGTAGTTATATAACTAATTTTTTTCAATTAACATGTAGTTTGACTCAACCTAAATCAAATACTTCTCTAACTTGAGTTACCCTTCTTTTCTTTATATGACCATGACTTAAATTTGAATTTACATAAGTTTTTCCATGTATTTTTTACCAAAATGAGATCTATGGTAAACAAGAATTATATGTGATGGGTCCATATCCCACATGACTAAAAAATCTAGACTACCAAATTTTATATTTAAAGAACATAATTCTTAAAAAAACAATCGAGACAACATTATAAGAACCTATTGGGTGAGATAGACACTTTTGGAGTGGTATTGAGCCTCTATATCCAATGTTGTCTATAGAAGAAAAATAAAAAAACACTGTGATATGCACTGATATCCTCATAACACCATGACCAATAATTTAAATAGATAATTCATCATCAACATCCCTTTTCATTGGTGGATCAATAAAAAATATGGAAAGTTATTTTATTAATCATGCCACCATCCACAATTTTCTTAGGGGACTTATCATCTACAACATTAATGTCATTTTCTTTAGATATTTTCCAATCCATATTATTTAAGTGTGATGAATTCACTTCACCAAAATATTATTTTTAAATATATATAATTTCATCTATTATTTATTTCAAGTGAAGCTCCTCTAAAAAATGCACCTTCCTCAAAACATTTTTTTTGAAGATTAGAATCCTTGTGTGAAAATAATTTTCACGATTTTAAACATCTAATAACTCTAAATCCAATTCATTTACATGATTATAATTGTTATTTTACATCATTCCATGCATTTTAATCATCTAATTCCTCTCCATGATTGGTGTAGGTGTATTCCTATGAGATGGTACTTAACTCACTTACATTAGAATCATCTTCAAATAGCTAATAATGATTTAATTGATTGTTTAAAACTTATTGGTTTTATTCCACCTTGTAATCTATAAATCATCTACCTATTTGTCATATTTCTAGTTTAGTTACCTTAAGAAAGCCTTACCAATTGTTATATTAGGTCAAAACTCATGAAACCTATATACATCCACTTGCAAAACTTATTTTATAGACCAATATCTCTAGCTATCTAATTCCTACCTATCTCTTAATGTGAAATTCCATTTGATCCATTTATTGGTGTATTGACTTTAAATTATTAGGTGCTAATGCCATGAACTACATGAATACCAAACTTGAGACCCATTTTATTAACATAATTTACAATGCTAGTGAATCATTTACATCCCTTTGAAAATAATCATCTTATAGGGATAAAAAATTAGGATAAATTATATTAAACAACATATAAAAATTGTAAATAATAATTGACTATATCCAACTTGACCAAAGTAGTTTCACCTCTTCTATATTCTAGAACACAAAAAATCATCCATGCTAGCTTTTTTTCTATTTTTAGCAAACATGCCACCTGTATTGGAAGTATGTTCAATTTAAATCACATTTGGTGGATGTATTTTTTAAGGGGTAATATTATTATCAATATTCTTATTTTTATAAGTCCAACATTCCCTTTCATCCAGCTCTTGATTTTCATTTTCAACTAATTGAATGAATCTATAACAATGCCTTAAAAGTTTAGTTAAAATATGAGACTTGAAAAAAGAATCAAAATAAAAAATGGGTGACATAAAAAATACATCCTTAAACTCATATTTAGTCTATTTATATATACAATTTTATGTACTATGCACAACATAAAGAGATAACATTCCTTGTTATACAAGTTTCCTTTATTTTGACCATATTGAATCTTTAGTTCCAACCAAGGATTTTTATATCAATCCAGCTTATTTGTAATTGATTTAATAATATCATATTTGTGATATATTAAATCTTTACTCTTTAAATATTTTTTAATATTATGTCATAATCACTTTATTATTTATAATATTCTTTGAAAACCATTGCATATCTCTCTACTTCCTCTTTCTCAACACCAATCATTTTTACTTAGATATTTTCTCCAAGCCTCCAATGTTTTAGTACTGTAAAGGTAACTCAAGATATTGTAAAATTTTCTAAGTAGAAAGACCTGATGTCTCAAAATTCTTGTCTAAAAGTAGGGAACCTGTTATGAACTCTTGACTTATAGGAGGAATAAAGTGTATGTCCACCATAACATTTTCAAAATACATTGTTTAATTTTGGAATTGCAAAATGAACTTGAAAACTCTTATTGATAGTTGGAGAATTTTATAACTATTTAAAATTGAATTATACCTTGCAAAACAATATTTTGAATCCATGGTATGGAAAGCGGGCTATTGATGTTGATTTTTCTTTGCAAAATGCACCACTAGAGGCCAAACTAAAAAAATAACTTCAAAACCTCCACCCAAACAAGATTAGATAAGATTTCAAATATACCTTATGTCTTGTAGGTTTTTTTAATAATTATTACATGAAAAGTGTTCTTTTTAAATATACACTTATGTAAAAATAGGTGGTAAAGGCCACAAGGAATGTTTTTAAACTTATAGCTAGCATGGTGGGCTCCTAATTTTTTTTACATGCAAAATAAGCTTTAAAATATTGTAGGTTTCAAAAAGGGGTGGTGAAATATGTGAATAATAGTTAGAATTTAAACTTGTTAATTGGAAAACCACTAAAAATAATTAAAACCACCCTATTTATTTTTAAAACTTTCATGCCATTTGAAAAGGATAATTTGCATATAGCAATGGTTTTGGAGAAATAACTACAATTTCACCATGTGGAAGACTAAATATTCTTTTAAAATTTTATAATTAACATGGTAAATTTTAGGGAAAGTTTCTATGAAATAATTCTATCAATTCTACACAATGTAATATATGAGATGAATATCACATGGGATAATTTGATTTTTCACTTACTATTAAAAATTGCATTTAAAACATTCAAAACCACATCACATCACCTCAAATCACCTTTAAATGATCTTTGAAATGACTTATTATTGTTGAAAACATATTATATGAAATTAAAATCCATGTGAAGGAATTCTCACTTAATAATAATTAAGATGAGCCAAACTTCACCTAAATATTTTAAGTTTGTAAGATTGGGCATTCACCTTTGTGGTATTGAATGCAACATTTTATAAATTAGGAAATATGCTAACTGACCATGTAGGAAGATCATAATTCAATTTATATAAACATTCACATTTGATTAATAATTCTTGTTGGAAATAAATGTTTCATATTATCATGATTCTCCATTGTAAACATGTGTCTCTTGGGAAGGACATTATTACAAATTATTTGTTATTTCAAACAGTAGATCATCACTTACAAAGATTAATTACTATGTTCAAATTTTTAAGGTGAGTCCACTTAGATTATATTGTGATTACATACTCATTTATCAATTCATCATAATCATAGTTTGTTCTGATAAATGGCCTTGTTGATTTTCCAAATTTTGTCTCTTTACAATACATATATTTGTTTAAAAAGGTTCCATTTTTTGTAAAGAATATTGAAATTGCATATGCAATTATTCTACTAGCTTATGAGGTGATTTATCTCCAAATACCTTAAAATAGATTATTATGCTACTTTTTTGAGTTGGGGCCATTAAATGAATCTCCACAATATATACCATTACAAGTATTAATTTCTAGATTTGGTGCATCATATTTTTTACACACCACTGAAGGAATACTTGTATCAAACCCAATGACCATAGATGTTTCCAAGTTGACATATGAATGTATGGGCTCTCCATAAACATATTCAAATCATTCATACTCATTTTCAATTTGACAAAAAATAAAAGGTCAACCATGGGATAGAAAAATTTATTATTCCTTCATTATACTCACAATATTTATAGTAAAATGTTGCATTTTTCTCCATATGGTACCTCAATCTTGAAAGGTTAAATTCTTATTTGAGACTCAATTATATGAATGAAATGCAACCAAAATAAAAACTCCCAATAATTCCTCTCTACACACACATAAGGGTCAATTCACATGTGCAAAAAAATGCCTATTTGATGCATTGTTTTCACAAACCTCACCAAATCAAGTTCTCCTCCAAAATAATATTAGATTTATACTAATTCATCGATGTCCCAAAGCACATAGGTTTTAATAAAATCCAAACCACCATCTTTGGCATTTTAGATAAGATCAAGCCACATTTATAGAGTGTTTATGGGTACTTCAAGAGATGATAATTATTAGTTATTCATTGATAATGATGGCTCTATGATCATAAATCAAATCACCACCTAATAAAAAATATAGAGTTAATTTTATTATGGGTCAAGTTTTTGATGGATTCATGAACTTCATGTCAATTTTTATCACTCTTTTCCATCATCTCATTGATCTTCTTGAAAGATTCAATATGTTGCATTTACATTTTAGATAAAAATTCCTTTTATGGTAATTTAATGAATTCTTACAAATTTGACCAAAATAATTAGTTTTTAGTAAATAAAGGTCTAGCATTCTTTTTTGATCCACTATCATTAGCAGTCCTATGAGGTGATTCATTCATGCAAACGAATCCTTGTCCATTGGGTTATGAATTCAGCATATTAAAACCTTAAAATTTTTACCATCCTTGTCTTTATAACACCTATAATAACTTATAGGAGTGAAATCAGGGGTCTTATCATGAAATTAAAATTTTGATGATAATAGTTGGATCTGACTATGGGACTACATTTCTAGTGGACTTCAAGAGAAATTCATAATATTTTTTGACTAATGCCTTATTTTTAGGATTTATGAAAATAATGTGTATCACACATTTATGCATCTTGATCTAACCAAGTAACATCTATTTTTCCTATCTTAATTATATGATAAATGAACATGTGTTGTTAGTATAGATCACCTACTCTATAATTTTTTCAAATCTCAATGTAACCAACTTAAAACTAGTTCACCTATCTCAATCATATGATAAATGAACACATGATACTAGGATACTTTGTTTATTCTTAAAATAATGTTCATATAATGTCTACATAAAAAGCATTCACATCACCATTTCCAGACTATAAAACCCATCTCTTCAATACACTTAAAATATCCCAGATTTGAGACCCACTTGATTGAAATGATTCAAGTTCCTTTCTTAATATCATTCCAAAAATGAAAAAATTAATTTCACTATATAGCTAAAATGAGATTAAGGATGTCCTTCTCATTTGGATTCAAATAAATTATACAAAGTAATAAATATATCAACAATGAACCATCATACAATGGTCGTACATCTCCTAAAAATGTGATCCTTTCATCTACTCTAAATAAATGGTTGTTTTCACATGTTCTCAAATCATGTGATTTTCCATAAATTGTTTACAGGTAGATAACACAACTAATAAAATTTGGGGGTAAAAATACTAACACATGGAGAGGAGGGAACCAAAAATAGACTGTTGCATTTATTGAAAAAAACAAACACCAAAACAAATAAGGGAAAGGAAAGAAACAAAAATAATTAAAATATAACTATTTATAGGGAGAGAAGGAAAACAAAAAGACTATAAAAAAACATTATTTAGATGGGAGAAGCACCTACCATTTTGGTAAAATGGATTTACATTATGACTCTTAAATAAATTCAACAACAGTGACCAAGCAGGTGAAAAGAATATGAACTTACAATTACCATGAATATTGAGATTGTCATGAATGAATAGATAAATAGTATCTTCAAGTTTTGAAATGGGATCATTAAAAGTTATCCAATATTTTTTTAGAAATATTGAGTATTAATAAATTTTTTCATTGTCTTCTTGAATAAATTTGAATGTGTTTGTGATAGATATAGGATCCAAATGATAGATAATTATGTTGCATGTCTCTTTCTAAGATGGAAAAATAATAGGAATATATTTGGGAATAAATTGGCTATAAATAACCTTTTTAAAATTACTTCCCATAGAATAAATTAATTCATCATTGAATGAATCATTGATATCAATTTATTCTACCTTGACAATTTCCATTTCACTTGTAATGAATAGTAGGCACCATTCCTCTTGTTTCATATTCATATCTTATTTAATTTCAACTTTGGCATGAATATGATCTTGAAAATGTGTAATTTTGATTGATTTGGATTCAGATCCTTTAAATAACTCTTATCTTTTGGAACATGAAATGGAGGCACCAAGAAATTTTAATGTTTTGACTATTGATTTTCTATTATGGTATAAGAGGGATCATTTCATTAAAATGAAACCAATTCCATGTTATATTATCTTTCAAAAACTATACCATCACATTTATAACTATTTTCCTTTCTTATTTTAGGTTCAATCAATTTTCCCTTGGATAACACATTTTATCCTAGGACTATGAGGCTTAATAAATCTTTTGAAATATGTGAGCCATTTATTCTTTGCCAAGGGAAAAGTCATTTTTTTTTGTTTATTTGTTGATCATTCACTTGTTCTTCTAACTATTCACTTTATTCAATGAATGTTAAACTAAAACAATAATACATGATAGGAATTACTTTCTATTTTCTTTATTTAAGATTTGGCATGCTTGACTAAGGATTTGGTTTATGAAACTATGTTTTGAATGTTGAGGCCTCTTGATTATATCAAGGTTTGTTGCTTCTTCATCACTTACAGTAATTATATCATGTTTTAAAAATTATTTATTTAACATCCCAAATAGAATCATGTCATATTTAATATCAATATCTTCTATTCCATTTACCTTTTTCCTCATCAAGATGAATGTAATCTTTGGATTTAGATATCTAATGAAGACATATAGTTTATTCTCAGGACTTGGTTTATTAGTCTAAGGAATTATTCTCAACATTTTTTTGAATCATGTTATGAACTCTCTCATATACTCATATTCCTCATTTTGGATCTTTAATAAATATGAAAATAATATACACATGTCCACAATTATTTTTAATCTATTTACGAACTTATTCTTCAAGGATTCCTAATTTAGAATACATCCATACTCTATGTGCCATAACCACTTAACAAAAGATCTAGTGATATTTTAAACAAAAAGTATTTAAGAAACATATTCATTTATAACTTCAAAGATGTTATAGGACACTATGAAATCAAGGATATGCTTAGATTAATTTTAATAATATTATCCTAAAACCTTCATAAATAATTTCCTTGAGCCTAAAGATAACCCACTGTATTGGGCCAAGAATATTAAACCAAAAAAAATTCCACATAGGACATGGATAATATTGGGGTTAGGATTAACCAAATTCATTTATTATATCACAAATATGTAGGCACTAGGTATTTTGTAATAATAGAGCTTACAACCTCCATTCCAGGGAGATTCTTTGAAATGTCTAAAAATTGAGTGTGCACGGCACCTCAATCCCTAACAAAGTGGCAGAAAACTATTGGAAATATTTTTTGTCATATTATTTAATCAAATTATTTTTGTGACTCACCCAATTAGATGTGACATAAACCTTGCCACATTGGAGGAACCATAAGTGTAAGTGTGATTTTACTCTACATTTAAGAGGGGAAGTTCCCTCAAATGATGGGTTTTGTTACTTTCAACCAAAAAGTACATAAAAGGAAAAAATCTATGGGAGAAGGGAGAAATATAAGAATGAAGAGAGAATGGAAATAAATATATGGAAGAATAGTAAGTAGAATAAACACATAAAATTTCCTAGATGAGCTAGATTAAATACACTAGATTAATAGTTCAACAATGGAAAAACTATATATTTGGAAAGATAAGAAAGACTGACTAAAAATAGATGGATGGTTCATCACCAAAGGGGATTTAGGACACAAATTTTTATGGAACTCATTTTTATTTATTGTTGGAAATGAATTTAAAGTTTATGTTTCCTCAATTCAATCAAGGATTGATTTAACATCAAACAATGTGGGTTTTAATATTCCTTTTAGTATTGTGAATAAAAACATAGAAAAAATGCCATGAATGATTACCCAAAATCTCAATTTATTCATTCAAACCAAACTAAGTTTATATATCACAAAATTTATTTTATAGGGTTTCCAAAACAAAGTTTTCAAAACCAAGAAAGTTTGAATTTAATTTAAAAAGCACATATATTAATATATTTCTTCATTCATAGAATGTAAAATAGATATTACAAATAATAAATAATAAACACCTATGAATAATATATTCATCTTATGGTTTGTCTACATTGAATTCACTAGACTCTTTGAAAATGAATAATCTATGGTTTGTTTACATCATTCTATCATCTCGATCATCCCCAGTCACTCGATGCATATTAAAAAATGAACTTACTTTCCTTACCATGATTGGAATTAGGTGTGTTCCTCTGAGATGGTAGTTATCCCATTTACATTAAAATCATCTCCAAATAAAAAATCATGATTCACTTGATTTTTTACAGCTTATTCTATCTCTTTCATCTTGTAATCCTAAAGTAAACACCCCATTTAGCATATTACTAGTAAAATGACCTTAAGAAATCCTTACTAGCTACTAGATCAGTGTCAAAACTCATGAAACCTATAGACATTCACTTACAAACCTTATTTTTTAGACTTATGTCTCTAGTTATATAATTCTTACCTTTATTTAAATGTTGAATGTCATTTGAACCCTTGATTGGTTTAATAATGCTAATCACTTGGTGATAATGCCATACATTACATGAGTACCAAACTTGAGACCCATTTTTTTAACATGATTTTCAATTATAGTGAATATTTTCCTCCATTTTGATATTGCCATCTTATAGGGCTCAAAAAAATAAATATAAATTATATTACAACAATCAACTAGCATAATTATCAAGAAGAACTGACTATAACTGGCTCGACCAAATTAGTTTCACCTCCTCTATTTTAAAAAACCCAAAAAATAATCCATGCTAGCTTATTTTATCCTCTTAGTAGACATGCCACCTGTACTAGGAGAAGGTTCAATGGAAAACACTTTTAGTTGTATTTTTGAAGGGGGAATATTATTATCAAGCTTTTTATCTTTGATAACATGGTTCTCCCTTTATAAAAAACATGGTTCTCCCTTTCATCCACCTCATAATTTTCCTTTTCAACTAATCAAATGAGTTTATCATAATGTATTTCAAGTTCATCTATAGTATGAGACTTAAAAAACCAATCAAAATGAAAATGGGGTGAAATAAAAATTTTAGCCTTCAACTCATCTCAGTTTCCATAGCCTAGTTTATGGATAATACATAATGTATTAGTCACATATATCATTATGCATATTTTCATTATTCTAACCATACTAAATGTTTAGTTTCAACAAAGGAATTTTATAATGGTCTATCTTATTTCTAATTGATTTCATAATCTCATCATTGTGATAAATTCAAGCTTGTCCTCTTTCATTATTTTTTAATATTTTATCATGTTCATTTAATTCCTTATAATGTTATTAGAAAAACTTTGAATATCTCTCCACTTTATCATTTTCAACACCAACCATTATTACTTGGATATTTTATATGGGCCTTCAATATTTTAATACATTTAAGGTAATTTAAGAGACTACAAAATTTTCAAATCCCAAGAAAATAATGTATCCAAAATCTTTTCTACAAGTAGGTAATTTGTTATGAACTCATGACTTGCAGTTAAAACAAAGTGTATGTCTGCTATAACATTTGAAAAATACATTATGGAAGTCCATATTTAAAAAAGGAACTTGAAAACTCCAATTTGAATCTATGAGTTTGAAAACTATTGAAAATGGAATTATACTTTAAAAAAAAATCATTGGAATCCATGGCATGGCCTATAGGCTTTTAATGTTGACTTTTCTTTGAGAAATGTGCCATTGGAGGCTGGGATAGAAAAATAACTTCAAAACCTCCACCCAAATAATATTAGATAAGTTTTGAGATCTTCATTATTAATTTTAGGATTTTGGTAATGTTTTTTACATGAAATGCGTCCTCTTTAAATTTTCACTTATGTAAAAATAGGTGGTAAAGGCTACAAGGAATGTTTCAAAATTTATAACTATCATGGCAGGCTTAAAAACTAATTTTTACATGTAAAATAGGCTTTAGAAACCTATAGGTCTCAAAAAAGGGTGTTTAAATTTCTAAATAATAATTAGAACTTACACTTAGCTATGGGAAAAAAGGTAAAAACTAATCAAAACCACCTTTTTCTATTTGTAATGCTTGCATGGGGTTTGGAAAGGATAATTGGCATAGAGCGGGTGTTATAGATAAATAACTACAATTTCACCATGTATAAGACCACATAATATTTTATAAGCTTATATTTACCATGATAGACTTGAGTTAAGTTTTTTTGTATGCAAAATAATACTATCAAGGATACACAATGTAAAATAGATGATGAATGCCACATGAGGTAGTTTGATTTTGCACTTGACATTGAAAAATAGCTTTGAAACATTTAAAACCATGCCACATCACCTCAAACCATTAAAATACTATTTTATATGACTTAATTATTCTCATAAACATCTTAGATGAATTTATAATCCACATGAAGGATTTCTCACTTAATTAAAATTCAAATCAGCTAAACTTTATTTAAATATTGTGAGGGCATAATAATGGGCATTCACCTTTGTAGTAGTGAATGACACATTTTAGAAATCAAGAAGTATGCTAACTAACCATGTAGGAAGATAATAATTTGAATTATAGAAACATTGACATTAGATTTATAATTCCTATTGGAAATAAATGTTGTATATATATATATATGAATCTCCACTGTAATTGTGTGCCTCTTAGGAAGAACCTAATGATAATTTATTTGATATTTCAAAAAGTAAACCATCACTTACAAATCTTAGTTACTATGTTAAAAAATTTAAGGTGAGTCCATTTAGATTCTTTGGTGATGTCATACTCATCTACTAGTTAATCATAATAATGGCTTATTGTGATAAATACCCCTCCTAATTTTTAAAAGTTTGTCTCTCTAGAATAAATATAATATTTTACAAATGTTTCATATTTGAAAAATAATATTGTAATTTCATCTACAATGTCTTCTACTATTCTGTGAGGTGATTTTTCTATCAACAACTAAAATCAACTATTCTAATACTTTATTCACATCTTAGGTTTCTTATTTGATTTAGGTCATTAAATTAATCTCCATAATGTTATAAAAATTAATTGTTAAGTGGTGTTATTTATGTACCCTTAATAAATTAAATTAAATTAGTTAAATAATAATATGTTTTATTATTTATCATGATTTTATCCTCATGTAAATAAATAATAAAATATATTCAATGACTTTTGAAGAGGTTGGACCCATTAATGTCAAGTTTAGAAAAGGTCACATTATAATAGTCAAATTATTGTACCTATATAATAAAGAGTTTATATTGTAAGATGAAATGAAAAAAAGGAGAGTTGAGACAAATGAGGAAATGTGGAGAACATATTTCCAATTTATGTGAAGATTGATTGAGAATAAGTGAGAGGAAGAAAGAATGTATTGGGTAGTTGTTAGTTTCTCAAAATATGAATAATCTTGTGTGTGTTTTTTACCTCTTAGAGGTTTTCCCATATAAATCTTGTGTTGGTTTCATGTATGGCATCTATCTTGATATATATATATATATATATATATATATATATATATATATATATATATATATATATATCATATGCATTATTTTAATTAATTTATCATGGTATTAGAGCTTGTGATGTGTTGATCAAGTGGAAAGGTTATAGATTCAACTTTTTGAGCTATGCTCAAGCTTAGTTTTGCTAAAAAATCTAACTATTTATCTTGTGGTACATTCATGAGAATGTTGTTGGGATTCTCACTTCATCAAGTTCATGATATATCAAATTCAAGCATTCTTTGATAGATCTTACTAATGGGATCCATTTTTGGGTCATTTTCAACCATGTGGAGGACTTGCACGGGCCTATGGTATGATCTTCTACCTAAGGATCTAGTAATAAAAATTAATTTTAACTATTATTTGGCATCAAATTAGTCATAAATCAATATCTTAACCTTTCTAAGCCTCTATAGAACCTTTAAGGTAGTTTTTTGAAGATTTTAAATTTTTCTCTCCTCCCAACTCTATTTTTTAGCATGTGAAAGATAAAAATCAATATATTTATATTTTTTAGGCAAAAAATTTCAATTTTGAACCCACCATTGGTTTAGTTTGGCCATTTTCATGCATTTTTTACATTTACTTTGCCTAATTTAGACCCTTGTAGGTGATTTCAAAATTTATGTCTCCTCTTAAGCATCTTTATATGGCTTGTGAGGTAGAAAATTATTAAAAAACAATTCTTCTATAATTTTTTATCCTTATATGGTCTATGAGGAAGAAATCAGATAGATTAGGTGTTTAAATTCCATTTTAGACCCTGAGGAAGAGTGTAAAATCTTATTTTTAATTTTTATTCTCCCCATAAGTGGCTATGTATGGCTCCCCCAAAGGAAAAATTCTATCAAAAAATATTTTTTGATCAGTTTGTAATGGTTTTTGAATGATTTCTTAGTTTTTAGTGTTATAAAACTACTTGGAGATTTTACTGAGGCATTCCTTCAAGATCTATCTATTTTCCTTCATTCATGGGTGCCAATATATGACTCTATATAGTAGTATCAACAAAAAAATCTTTTTTGGACTCTTAACCTTAGATCTTGTCTTGGTAAATGCACCAAAGGGCATATATAAGGGGTTTAAGGAGTTTCTAAGACCTAGTTTGATCTCCCAGAGCTCCCCTACTACTACCAACTTCTATAGGTGCACAATTATTCTATTTTCCCATGATAATAAAATATAATGGTTAGTATAGTTTTTAATGTTGTATTTATTAAATAAATAAAAAATTAAATACTTTTTTCCATGTAAGCACATGGTGGGCCCCTTCTGTGTTGACTTGTATTTTATAAAAGGATTAAAAAACATTTTATTTTTTATTTATACAATAAGGTGATACTTATTTTATATGCATTTAATATTTTTATTTAAAAAAGTATAATTAATTAAATACATTTTAAATCATGTAGCTTGAATTTGAAGTCTTGTATTGGTCATTAGGAAGTTCACTAGTGTTTTTTGGAAAACAATTATAGATCCAAGGTCATTAAATCAAATCTAAATCCCAATATATTTTTTGATAAAAATTAATTAATTTATTTTTAAAATAATTAGTTAAAATTTTTGGCTATTAGTCATGCAAAATCTCACGTGTGAAGTTTGTGACACTTTTGACACCTTTGACTTATCATATTTTTTTGTCAAAGATGGTCATGTGACGAGTAGATTTTTATGATGTTTTAAATTTAGGATGAATTGGGATGGCTCTTTATTTTATTTGAATCTTCCTTATATGAATTTTAGTGTATAAGTTATATTACAACACTTGGAATTTTTTCCCTAGTTATGGTTCTTTGTATTTTTTGAATTGTTTTAAAATCAACTAAGTGGCTAGTGTTGTTTACTCACTAGAATATTTATTTTTATTTCAAAATCAAGTATATTTACTTTTAAAAGTTTGCTTTCTAAATCTTTTTTTATGTCAGTTTAGTATAAAATGCAAACTTATAGTGTTAAATTTAAAAGGAAGAATAAATATTCATAACTCAAACAATAATATGAATTATTCCTAATATATATATATATATATATATATATATATATATATATATATATAATGTTTGGCTAACTTAATATCATATTGTTAGTGAATTTATTGTATGTGCATCACATAACATGTTTGTTAAATTTATCATGCTTGATTTTAAGCCTACATCCATTCCTATTGAAGCTGATCTTAAGTTTGATCCAAAACCTATGAGATAAAGCTAACCCATCTTTATAGATATCTTGTTGGTAGTTTAATTTATCTAACCATTACTAGGTTAGATATTTCATATGATGTGTGTGTTTCTTATAAATTCATGTAAGTTCCATACTTAGATAATTAGAAATTAATAAAACAAATACTACAATATATAAAATAAATTGTAAAGTTTGGTTTATATTATTCTTCCTTTGATTATGCTAATTTATTTGGTTATTAATATTCTAACCATACTATGATGAGTCTACTTTTTAATATGTGTTTATGTTTGGTGTAGGTGTTATCATTTAGAGTGCTTAATGTGGAAGTTACTAAATAATCCTTAATATATGAAGGATTATA
Source organism: Torreya grandis (assembly GCA_037957365.1). Classification (NCBI taxonomy): domain Eukaryota; kingdom Viridiplantae; phylum Streptophyta; class Pinopsida; order Cupressales; family Taxaceae; genus Torreya; species Torreya grandis. The sequence continues at coordinate 1,286,986 of JARHVA010003631.1, read as the reverse complement.
GAAGAATATCATGTGTAAGTTCTAAATTGTACCACCCTTTTTGGTGATAATCAAATTTGTATAGCTTTGGTGAAAAATCCAATGCAAAACCAATGAAATAAAACATATTGAGTTTAATTCAATGTTGGACCTATCAAACTTGTCATTGAGGGGGAGTGTACATGACAATGCCACTTCTTAACAACCATGTGGGTAATGTGTATCCTTCTATCTCTCTATACTTTTTCTTATTGTAAAGCATTATAATATATCACTTTATGCGATATTGGTAATCTTCATATGTAAGTTACATTATACCCAATACATAGTATCATGGAGGTACTTATGTTATAGGATACTCTAATATGCTTGGCTGATTATCCATGAGAAATTATGGGATGTATTCTCATTGTGGCATCTAGTCTCACAATCATTTTATCCTAAACTCAGTCTAAGTGGTTTAGGGTCACATAGTGTAATTCCTTTAAAGGTGCTTATGCGGACATAGTGAAAAACCTTTAGATGTATATGGGTGTATAGTGTAATTCCTTTAAGGGTCACTATGTGAATGTGGTTGCATAGTGTAATACCTTTGGGTATCTATAATTATATAGTGTAATTCCTATAAAGGTGACTTGTGATTATGGTTAAATAGTGTAATAAATTTTGGTATCTAGAGTCAAATAGTGTAATACCTTTGGGTGACTATGTTTAAATAGAATAATTATTTTAAATGTGACTATGGCATGATGAAGGATTTTTCCTTCAATTATTACCTCCTAAAACTCACCATGTGGATGGTCCATGAAGTGTAAGTTTGTTATGTTGTTACATCCTAAAACACATCATGTGGATGGTTCATGGAGTATAAATTATTTATTTTAAATGTGATTATGGAATGTATCAACACTTAAAATTAAAGGAGAGTGTTAAAATAATTAGTGGTTAAGTGGTGTTATTTATGTACCCTTAATACATTAAACTATATTGATTAAATGATAATAAATTTTATTATTTATCATAAGTTTATCTTCATATAAATAAATAATAAAATATATTAAATGAATTTTGGAGAGGTTAGACCCATTAATGTGGTGGTTGGAAAAGGTCACACTATAATGGTAAAGTTACCTTGCATATATAATAAAGAGTTTATATTATATGATTAAAATTAAAAAAGAAGATTTGAGATAAATGAGGAAATGTGGAAAACACATTTCCATGTTATGTGAAGATTGATTGAGAAGAAGTGAGAGGAAGGAATATTGTATTAAGTAATTGTTAGTTTCTTATAATATGAATAATATTTATGGGGTTTCTTACTTGTTATAGGTTTCCCACATATATATTGTGTTGGTTTCAAGTGGTCATTTTCTCTTGATTTCATAGCTAGATCGATTGCTCATATGCATTATTTTACTTAATTTATCACATAATACATATAATTACAATTATTAATCATTTGATATTATGCATTAGGTTTTTTACACACCACATAAGGAAAACTTGTATCGAACCCAATAAACATAAATGTTTCCCATTTTATGTATGAATGGTTGGGTTCTACATTATCATGTTTAACTATTCGTACTCATTCTCAACTTGAAAAAATAATAAGTCCACCATGGGATGGAAAAAATTATTCTTCCTTCATTATACTCATAATATTTTTAGTAAAATGTTGCATTTTTATGCATATGATACCTTGATATTAAAAGTTTCATTAGCTATTTGATATTCAATTTTGGGAATAAAGTGCTACCAAATAATAAACTCCTAATAATTATTCCCTATGCACACATAATGTCAAATTCATAGGAAAAAAATTAATTCCTACTTGATGCACTATTTTCACAAACCTCACCAAATCAAGTTCTCCAAAATAATATTAGATTTGTACTACTTCATGGATTTCCCAAAGCACATATGTGTCAATAACATCCAAACCACCATTTGTATTTTGGATAACATCAATCCATGTATCCAGATTGCTTTGTGGGTAGTGAATACTTCCTCAGATCAGACTTCTTAGTTGTTCATTGGTAAGGGTGGCTCTATGATGATAAATCACATCACTACTTGATAACAAAGATAGAGCTAATTTTATTATGGATCTATTTGATGATGAATTCATGCACTTCATTTCAATTTTTGTTACTCTCTTCCCTCATCTCAATGATTTTCTTGGAATCCTTAATATGTTGTACATACATTTGGGATAAAACCTCATTTTAGGGTATTGCAACCACTTCTTGAAAAATTGACCACAATACTTTATTTTCTATAAATAAAGTTCAAACATTATTTTTTGAGCCAGTTTCATTAACAATCATATAAGGGTATTGATGCACATGAACTAAGCATTATCCATTGGGTTACAAAGTCAACATATTAAAATCCTAATTATTTTTTCCATCCATGTCTTCATAACACCTCCAATCTCCCATAAAAGTGTAATTGGGGGTGTTGTCACAAAATGGAAAATTTCATGGCGATAGTTGGTTATGACTATGAGACCACATTTTTAGAAAAAATATAGGATAACTTTATAATATTTACTAACTATTTCCTTACCATTGTGGATTTATAAAAATTATGTAGCACACATTTACAAATCTCGATCTGACCAACTAAGAGCTAGTTCACCTATCTTAATCATATGAGAAATAAACATGCATTATTGGGATATATCAACTACTTTATATTTTATTCAAATCTCAAACTAAAGAATTGAAAAATAGTTCACCTATCTCAATCATATAATAAATGAACATGTATTGTTAAGCCAAATCACCTATTTTGATAGTTTCATTAATTCACTATATAAGGAAAAAAACATTCACATCACCATTTTCATGACTAAAAATTCAATATCTTCAATACACTATAAAATATATCATCTTGGAGACCTTATAGATTGAAATTCTTCAAATCCCATTTATACATGTCATTCCAACAACTAAAAAACACTTTCACTATAGAATTATCATGGGATCAAGGATGTCCTCATTTAGATTAAAAGAAAGTAACCAAAGGAAAATAGATATGAACATCAAACCATCAGATAAAGATCATGTATCTCTTAAAAATGTGATACTTTCATATATTCTAATGTAATGTTTTTTTTGACATATTTGCAAATCATGGGACTATCCACTAATAGTTTCTAGGTAGAGACCACAACTACAAAAACGTGTAGGTAAAAATACTAGCACATGGAGATGAGGGAATAATAAACAGACTACTACATATTTAAAAAAAAACACACATGCACAAAAATATAAATATAGGAAATGAAATCAAGATAAATTAGGGAAAACAAATTTACAAGAAGTAAAGGAAATAAAAAAATACTATAAAAACCATGAATTGGTTGGGAGAAGTACATGTCATTTCAAAACAATAGATTTGACTTATGAGGCCGAAACACATTTATAAATAGTGACTATTAATGTGAAAGTAATATGACCTTAAAATTATTGTGTGTATTGAGATAAACATGAATGAAAAAATTAGTAGTGTCTTCAGGTCTTTAAATGGGATCATTTAAAGTTTTCAAATATTTTTTGAGCATTCTTGATTAGTATTGGAATTTTTCATTATCTTCTTGAATAGATTTGAATGCATTTTTGTTGGATACAATATCCAAATTAGAGATAAATATGTTACATGTTTCTTTCTAAGTTGGAACGACAATAGGAACATATTCATGAATAAATTAAGTTTAGATAATCTTTTTTAAATTACTTCCCATGGTAGAAATAAATTCATCATTAAATGAATCATTTTTATCATCTTCATCAAATTCTTTTGCCTTGACAGTTTTCATTTCACTTGTAATAAATATTGGGAATCATTCCTCTTATTTCATCTTTGTATCTTCTTAAATTTTAACCTTGACATGATTATGATCTTCATAATGTGTAAGCTGGATTGATTTGGATTCAAATCCTTTAGATAACTCTTCTATAGTGGAACATGAAATGGAAGCACCGGGAAAGTTATCTCTTTTGGTTGTTAGTTTTTAATTTTGGTATAAGAGGGATATTATTATTTATGGGAAATGAATTCCATATTATCTTCTCTTCCAGAAACAAAAACATCTATTTTTTCACTATTGACCCTTTCTATTTTTAGTTTAATTAGTTGTCCCTTAGATGATCCATTTTATCCTAGGACTGTGAGGTTTGAGAAATATTGTGAAAGAGGTAGATCCATTCTTTATTTACCAAGGGTAAATTAAAATTATTCATTTATTTGTTTATCAATCACTTGTTCTTTAAACTATTCATTATCTTCCATGATTGTCAAACTAAAACACTCATACATAATAGAAAGCACTTTTATTTTTTTCTTTATTGAAGTTTTGACATGCTTGATTAGGGATTTTATTTATAAAACATTATTTTTAATTTTGAGGGTTCTTAATTACATCAAGTTTTACTATTTATTAATCACTTAAGGGAATTCTATCATGTTTTGAAAATTATTTCTTCAACATTCTAGATAGAATCATGTCATCTTCAATGTCAACAACTTTTTGTTGTGAAGCTTCTATGTCATTTACCTTGTTCCTCATCAAGATGAATATGATATCTAGATGTATAAAGACACTAAAGATACATAATTTAATTTCATGACTTGATTGATTAGTGAAAGGAATTAGTTTCATAAATTTATTAAAGCATGCTTCAAAGTCTCTCTTTTTATCATCTTATTTCTTCTAGATTTGGAATAAATATGAAAATAATGCATGCACATCCACATTTGGCTTGAATATGTTTAAGAATGTTTTATTCAAAGATTCCCAATTCATATGAAATCCATATTTTGGGTGATATATCCACTAAAAAATAGGTCCAATGAGATTTTTAACAAAAATTATTCTATATACATCTTGTGCATAACACCAAATATGTTATAAGACATTATGAAATTAAAGATATGATCATATGAAATTTAATAATATTATCCTATAAAGTTTAGAAATATATTCCTTGAGTATGAAGGTGACTCACTATATTGGGCCAAGGCCAATAGACCAAAATGTTTTCATCATGGGACACAAAGAACATTGGGTTTCGGGTGAACCAATACCATTTCCTCTATCACAAAGATGTAGGCACTAGGTAATTTAAAAAAGTAGAGTCACAAACCTCCATTATATGGGAGGTTAATTTAAATTCATAAAAAATGAGTACATAATGAACCTTAATTGATATCAGAGTCACAAAAAACTATTGGCAATAGTTTATGTTGTATTTTTTACTCAGATTATGTTTTTGACTCTCTAAACTATGTGTGACATAAACCTTGAAACATTAGAGAAACCATGAATTTATGTTTTTATCCTCTATGTTTGACAGGGGAAACTCTTATTTATGATGGGGTTTTAGGTATTTTATTACTTACAACCAGAAATTATGAAAAAGAAAAAAGTTAGTAGAAAGGAGAAATATAAGAATGGAGAGAGAATGGAAATAAATATACTTAAGAATGGGGAATTGTCAACAAAATAAATGCATAAAAACACATAGATAAACTAGATTAGTGGAGTTGGTTGGATAGTTTTAGTAATAAAAATGTGTATCTCTAAAAATACAAAAAATATTTAATCTAAATAGATGAATGAAGTTGGTTATCAAAGGGGATTCAAGACTCAAAGTTATATGGAAATACTTTATATTTATTGTTGGAAATGAACACAAAGTTTATGTTTCCTCCTTTAAAGTAGGGCTTCATTTAACATCAAATATTATATGTTGGAATCTTCCTTTTAGTATTGTGACTAAGAAAACATGAAAAATAACAAGAATGATTACCCAAAATCTCAAAATCTTTATTCAAACCAAATTAGGTGTATATAGCACAAAGTCTATTTTCTAGGGTTTCTAACACAAAGTTTGAAAAATCAAGAGAATTTACATGTAATATAAAAATAATATATTTTAATATATATATATATATATATATATATATTAATTCATAGACTATATATAAATTATTATAAATAGTAAATAATCAACACCTATGAAATAATCTTTTCATCATATAATTTATCCATTTTAAATTTACCACACTCTTTGAAAATGAACAAATTGTATAAAGATGTAACCATTAATTCCTATTGAACTCTGAGTAGAAGTTTTCAACCCTTTACAATGAAAACCATATCCTTTTTATAGCACATTTTCTCTCAATTGGTTATATATATGCCTTATTTATTTAACCCATAGTTTAACTCAACCTAACTCAAAGATTGTTTTGACTTGAGTTTCCCTTTTTTTCTTTTTAGGACCATGGCTTAAATTTTAACTTACTTAAGCTCTTTTGATGAATTAATTTAATAGAAATGATATTTATAATTATAAAAAATTCCATTTGATGGGTCCATATCCCACATGACTAAAACTATAGACTATCAAATCCTAAATTCAAAAAACATAATTCTTCACAAAGTAAAAAAGACAACATTGTAACCACCTAGTGGATGAGATATACACTTTTTGAGTGGTATTGAGCCTATATATCCAATGTTGTATTTAGAAGAAAAAAATATAAAACACATAAAATGTGTACTCCTACCCTCATAAAACCCTTACCAATAATCTAAATACACAATCCATCATCAAGATTTCTTTCCATTAGTGGTCAATAAAAAATATGCAAAGTTATTTTATTAATCATGACACCAGCCACACTTTCTTAAAGTGACTTATCATCACATGAATTAATTTCATTTCCTCTAGATATTTCCATTACATTTTATTTGAATGTGATGAATTTGCTTCACCATAAGATGATTCTATAAAGCATTCAATTTTGTCTATTATTTATTTTGAGCTGAGCTCCTTTGGAAAATTCACTTTCCTCAAAACATTTTCAGTTTTTTTAAGATCAAAATCCTTGTCTAAAAATAAATCTTGATAAGTAGTCATATAATTTTTAACATTTGATTACTCTAATTCCAATGAATTGACATATTTATAAGTGTGATTTTACGTTGTTTCATGTATCCCAATCACCCCTAGTCACTCTATACATATTGATAAATGAACTTATTTTCCTCATCATGATTGGAATTAGGTGTGTTCCTTTGAGATGGTAGTTATCTCATGTATTCAAATAATCTCCAAATACATAATCGTATTTCACTTGATGTTTTATAGCTTATTCAATCTCTTCTATCTTGTAATCCCCAAATCAATCCCCCATTTGGAATATTAATGGTACAATGAATCTAAGAAAGATTTATCATCTACTATATTAGGGTAAAACTCATGAAAATTACAAACATCCACTTTCAAGACTTATTTTTTAATCCAATATCTCTTGTTATCTAATTCATACCTTGCTCTTGGTGTGGAAGGCCATTTGATCCCTTGGTGTATTATAATTAACTATTTAGATGGTAATGCCACACATTACATGAATACAAAAATTGAGACCCATTTTATTGACATGATTTGTAATGATATGGAATATTTGACTCCCTTTAAAGATGACTATATTACAAGGCTAAAAAAATGAAGATAGATTATATTATAATAATTAGCCTAGTAGAATTACCAAGAATAATTGACTATAACCAACTTAACCAAATTAGTTTCACATCCTCTATTTCTTGAACCAATAAAATCATCCATTCTAGATTGTTTTATTCTCTTTGAATACATGGCACTTGTACTAGGATTAGGTTTAATGGAAAACACCTTTGGTGGAGGTATTTCTAAAGGGGTAATATTTTTAACAAGCTTATTATCTTTATGATATTGGTGTTCCATTTCATTGACCTCTTGATTTTCATGTTTTCTATTAAAATGAGTGTCTCACAATGCATTTAACATTTAAATGTAGTATGAGACTTAGAAAACATATCAAAATGAAAAAGGGGTGACATCCAAAATGCAACCTCAACTCATGCCAAATTCTATAGCTAAGTTTATGGACCATGCAAAACATAAAGTGATCACATTATTCATTATATAGATTTACTTTAGTCTAATTAAATTAAATATTTATTTCCAATCAATTATTTTTATAGTGATCCAACATATTTCCAAATTTTTTCATAATCTCATCCTTGTGATATATTTGAGCCTCTCCTTTTCTAAAATTTTTTACTATTTTATCATAATCATTTAATTCCTGATAAAATTATTTGAAAAATTTTCATATCTCTCTAATTCCTAATATTCAACACTAACCATTTTTGCTTGGATATTTTCTTTAGGCCTCCAATATTACAATACTTTCAATGTAATGTTGATAATTTTACTATTACTAGTCAAAGTTGTTTATGTGAATATTTTTAAGAAGACTCCATTCATGGAGTGAAGATTAAAAAATGTATCCAAAACATCATAAAACATTAATCAATACCAAACCATTCTAAATAATAACTCACAAGTCTAAATTTTGATTAGGGTTTCTTTTATTCCTCTAACTAGTTATGACTTATAAGCTAGTGAAGGTAATTTTGAAATTCATGATACATGAAGGTGAATAAAAGCTGGTTAAAATATTATTAGAGTGATTTTTGAACCCTTATTACCTAAATATTTAAATCATTGGTTTCAGGTTATAGTGGATTAAATTAATGAACAATCATTATGAAGAACAAGTGCTCTAAAACCCTTCTTAAACCCCAATAGCGCAATTTTAAGAGATATAATTACATTTTTGTGTTACTTATTGAAAAATAAAGGTATTTTTAGATATTATGTGGAATAAATTACATTAATAAATGTTTATAAATCAAAATTTTTTGTAAAAAAATGAACAAAGTCAAAGATATATGTATCAGGGTTTTGAACAAGCAAGAGATAGTTAGAAAAGGTAATTTTTGAAAGGTTTAAGATATTGGTTGAGAGCATAAAATGGTTGGAATTATAAGATTAGTTATTAATGGTCATAATAAAAAAATAATTATGTATTTATGATTCATATAACTCAATAAAATGTAAAAACTTAGACCTACAGGCATTCAATATTGAAATTACGCAAGTTAGGAAACACCAAAATGTGTATATTTTGAGTTTTATTTAATGAAATTTTAAATGGAAGTATTTTTTTATGTTTTTTAAGGTTTAAAATTGTTTTAATGTCTTTAATATATCTTATTAGAGATAAAATTATAAAATATAGGTCACCCCACTTTTGGCTAAATTTAAAAGAGATCAAGTCAACAACAAGAATCTTTATTTAGCCCTAAAAGGGTGGAGTTCAAAACATGTAAAAGTGTAGAATTTGAGTTCAATTATTGGATCATTTTTAATGATATATTTTATTTAAATATAACCCTTATAAGTTTAACATGAAATCTCTCTCCTATTATACCCCCTTTGGGCTAAATTTAGAAAGTCAAGATGCATACAAGTTGCAAGTCAAGATAAGTGAAGTCAAATTTCAAGTTAAAATTAAATAAGATAAATTAAACCTCAAATGTAAAAATAAATTTAATTGAATTAGAAATTTAATATGCATAAAAAATTAAAAGGAGTTAACTAAATATTGAAAGGATTTCAATGCAAGTTATAAGTTCAAGAGTAATTAACTAAATATCTCTTCAAGACTGAAGACTTTCAAAGCATGCAAGAGACCTTTGAATTTAAAAAAATCAAAAAAGATTATCTACCTAATTAACATGTCATATTACAAATTAACTAATATTTTAATTTTGGAAGTGTGTTTTAATTTTTGAAGTTTTAGTTCAAGGTTGAGTTAGTAGTGGAGTTGAAGCATGAGTGAACTACAACTAGCAAGGACTCATTACGAGATTCTTGTCTTGTATTTGAGAGCATAAAATGGTTGGAATTATAAGATTAGTTATTAATGGTCATAATAAAAAAATAATTATGTATTTATTATTCATATAACTCAATAAAATGTAAAAACTTAGACCTATAGGCATTCAATATTGAAATTACGCAAGTTAGGAAACACCAAAATGTGTATATTTTGAGTTTTATTTCATGAAATTTTAAATGGAAGTATTTTTTGATGTATTTTAAGGTTTAAAATTCTTTTAATGTCTTTAATATATCTTATGAGAGATAAAATTATAAAATATAAGTCACCCCACTTTTGGCTAAATTTAAAAGAGGTCAAGTCAACAAGAGTCTTTATTTAGCCCTAAAAGGGTGGAGTTCAAAACATGTAAAAGTGTAGAATTTGAGTTAAATTATTGGATCATATTTGATGATATATTTTATTTAAATATACCCCTTATAAGGTTAACATGAAATCTCTCTCCTATTATACCCCCTTTGGGCTAAATTTAGAAAGTCAAGATGCATACAAGTTGCAAGTCAAGATAAGTGAAGTCAAATTTCAAGTTAAAATTAAATAAGATAAATTAAACCTCAAATATAAAAATAAATTTAATTGAATTAGAACTTAAATATGCATGCAAAGTCAAAAGGATTTAACTGAATATTGTAAGGATTTCAATGCAAGTTATAAGTTCAAGAGTAATTAACTAAATATCTCTTCAAGACTGAAGACTTTCAAAGCATGCAAGAGACCTTTGAATTTAATAAAATAAAACAAGATTGTATACCTAATTAACATGTTATATTAAAAATGAACTAACATTTTAATTTTGGAAGTGTGTTTTAATGTTTGAAGTTTTAGTTCAAGGTTGAGTTAGTAGTGGAGTTGAAGCATGAGTGAACTACAACTAGCAAGGACTCATCACGAGATTCTTGTCTTGTCTATCTCTTATTAATTTATATATATGCATTAATTTTTTAATGATTATTATAATATTATTATTTTATCTTACTTAAGATCTACCAAAATTTTTATGACCTCAATTTTAAAGACATAAAGAGTTGAATTTTCCTCTATTTCAAATTTTTCATGAAGTGTGTTCTTAATATTCATTGATAGAACTTAGTGAATGATTATTTTTAATATATTTATATCAAAAATTATCACCTTTACATTGAAAATAATAATTCTTTTAGGTCATATAAATTTCTAATTCTGATTTCTACCTAATTTGGAAGTAAATTCAATCATTATTCATTCCTTTCAAGATAGTGATTGTATGTCAAGACCTATGTATGAATTATTGATGCAAGAGTCATTGTATGAAGATGAAGTAAATGTGTGAAATTTATTTATCTTAAAAAGTGTGTCAATTATCTTCATAATTAGCCTTCACATTGGTGCATCACCCAAATTTTTAGTTTTTCATTTATATTTTAGCTTTAGCATTGCTCCTTCTACCCCTTTTCCTAGTCAAGAAAGCATATAATTAGATAGTTTAGAGAGAATTAGATGAGTGTACCAAAGATAGACAACCATTAATATAAATTTTTGTTCTAATTATAAGGTCCCACACCTTGGATAGTTTTCATTTCATCAATTATAGTGAGAATAGGTACATGTTCTTACAAGGGTGCACTTATAACTAATAACAATTTTCGGCATGCCTGGTGGCACATAGATTGAAGCTAAAAAATACATTTATAGTAGTAAAAAATATAAATTTAATGCTTAAATTCATTACAAATTAACATGGTTATCCCAAGTAATTAGGTATTTATTCATTTAAATGATGTAATCCCTCTCAATTTGTCCTAATATTTTGATATCCTAGCCTCAACCCTAAAAAATATACCATATTTTATAGGTGAAGATCAAAATACACCCATATAACATATTAAATATGTGAAAATTTTGTGTTTCCTCCCTCATGCTACCCAAGACAATTTTTCCATCCATTTACTTTCATCTTTCAAGGAAAGGCATTGTAATGGTATAATAACCTTCCCTTGAACTCCATAGCTATTTGGGATCATTTAGGTGAGCCATTCTGTAGGAAATTTGAAGATAAATTAGACCATCTATCCCTTGTTTAGAGACTCACTACTATCAAGAGAAAAACACATATTTATGAGTAATTTCAATCTTATATTTTAGAAAACATGGAACATAATATCTCCCATGATAAGGATATCTCCTGAATATGTTTTCCTATACTTTTTGAGAGCCTTAAATTTTGATATTTTAGTTATGATTCAATCCATGGGTGGTAGGACACTCCCAAATGCCTATGAGGTTGCCATTGGAGCTATAAATAGTGTAATTAAATATATTAAACTTGTATCTAAGACTCTAATGCCAATATTTCTAGTATTACAAACTATTATACCTTCTCAAGATACATTGGTAGCCTAAATTTCAACTCCTCATAATCAATCTAGTGAGCTTGGTGAACTAAAAGATATTATACAATATTTTGGTAATGATTTAGTTCAAATAAAGAGGAAATAATATCAAACCAATAGGTCTCCATATCAATCTAAAGTATTCATTACACCAAACAAACCATATGTTGAAATTAATCCTAGTGCTCCTTCCTCAACCAAGGCCCTTGTACTAATATAAAATAATTTAATGCAAGATTCAAATTAGCAACCTTATAATACCAATGATGTGAAAAATCAAGCTTCAGTAGCACAAAATTCTCAAATAACACAAGAAGAATCCTTTCTTCAATAATTCCAACACAATGAAGCTATGATGTAATAAGGGGAATTCAATCAAGAACAAGTACAAATATATGCAATCTTGGTGGATTATCAAGTTGATGATCATGTGGTTGTAAATAAGATTGATGAGTTTAACAAATCAAAAAACTTTGTTTTAGCCATTACAAGAGCCAACATAAGATCTATAGATGAGCCCCAAGAGGTAATCCATGCTTCAAATGTTTCTAATGTGATTTCTAAAAGTACTAATGATCAGATTATTGCCCCTTTATCTCACAAAAATTAGCATGTTGAAGTAATCAAGCTTCACCAAGTGACTCATGTTCAAGAGCAACCAATAATGACCTATATTCCTATGCCACCAAATAGAGCCTCTTTCCATACCAACATATCCATTTTTGAAGGAGAACCTATCGTATGGAAGGAAAAACAAAAAATGTAGGTGAAGAGGAGAATTTATTAAAATAAGATGATCAAGAGTTGTGTTGGTTAAATGAGCTTCAATTTGGTATATAAAAAGATAATGTTACAATCCTTGAGGAGAAATCTAAAAATTAAGAAGCCTTAGTTCAATCCAATCAATATGAATATACATTGGGGGTTGTAATCTCCCCAAACAAATAAAAATTTGATAACCCTCAAGAAAAGGTAGATTTCTATTTTGAACTTCCTTTTTTCTTCAAACTGATGAGCCTCTCCCTTACTATAAAGAGTAATTTGATCAGACATAAGAGGATGTAATTATTTTACAAAATAATGAAAGTATGCTTGAATAATTTTTTGAGGTAATTGGATTAGGTTTAACTAATGTGTAAGGAGAATATGTGCTGGTAAAGATAAAAAAAGGGTAGTTTTAGAAAGCAAGACAACTTGCAAGAAAATGTTAGTCCTCCAATTCTAACATTCCAAGAGGTGATTACACTTTATGATGACTTGTTTGATGTTATTAATAAATTCTATCAACCTATAAATAAATTTTCATACTTTTTTTCACTCTTGGAAGATGAGAAGCAGGATATATTTCCTCTTAAAGCCAATCCTATAAGTATGCCACAAGGTCCATCTTAGTTTGCTTAGTTTTAGAAGCCATATTGTAAAGAGGTGAAAGTTATTTATAAAGAGAATATTGATGAGCTACATACTACCAAAATATAATGTCTTATTATCTATATATCATAATTGGAGGCTAATAAATAAAATCCACTACCTATCATGTTCATTTTAGAACATGAAGAACCTAAAAATGTTCAAAATCAACCCAAGTGTGCACTTCACATTACTCATGTTTCAAGAAAAGTGGAATAATTTTATAAGGTTGATTTTAAATAATAAAAACATTTAATGAACAACATACAATTTTCTCTATTCCATTCTCTTATGTCTACTATCAAGTTTTCTAGTCACACGAGCTTGGAAAAGAATGGTAGTTACTTTGCACCACCATTTAATGGTTTTGTATAGGATTGTCTGTAGTTGTTAAATTAGATTAGTGTAGGTTATATTAATAGTGTTTTATTTAAATTTTTGCTATGCAAATTTTATAATATTTGTTTTATTTTTTACTTTCCTTTAAGTGCTATTTTTCACATTCTTTAGTTGGTAGTTGTTCTAGTTTTCAATTCAATAAGTGTTTATGCATGAGTTTTGTAATTACTTGAGGGAATTTTAAGTTTAATATTTGGTGATGTTTTCATAAATCATATATATATATATATATATTGTTATTGAGGGTTTATCAATCAAACATCCCAACAAAATCACCAAAAATGTTGACAATTTTACCACCATTGCTCAAAGTTGCATATGTTTAAGTTTTATAGAAGATATATATATATATATATATATATATATATATATATATATTGTTATTGAGGTTTTATCAATCAAACATCCCAAAAAGTCGCCAAAAATGATGACAATTTTACCACCATTGCTCAAAGTTGCTTATGTGTAAGTTTTATAGAAGACTAAAATAATGAATTGAATATTAATAAATGTATAAAAAACATCATAAAACCTTAATCATTACAAAACCATGTTTATTAACAACTCACAATTATAAATTTTGACTGAGGTTTCTTGTATTCCTCTAACTAGCTACAACGTACAAGCTAGTGAAGGCATTTTCAAATGCTTGGTACATGAAGGTGAATAATAGTTGGTTAAAAATGTCTTATGGGAGTTTTTTGGCCCCTATAACCTAAATATTACATGAATTTTTTTTATGTTATAATTTCTTAACTTTGAACAATTGTTAAGAAGAATAAGTGCTCTAAAACCTTTCTTAAACCTCAATGGCTCAAATTTAAGAGATATAATTTCTTTTTTGAGTTTATTATTGAAAAGTAAAGTTTTTTAAAGATATTATGTGGAATAAATTAAATTAATAAATTTTGATCAATAAATATTTTTATTCAAAAAAATTAGTAAAGGCAAAGGTATAGGTATTAAGTTTTTAAGCAAGCAAGAGAGAGTAAAAAAGGCAATTTTTGAGAGGTTTAAGAGATTGGTTGAGAACATATAATTGTTTAAATGATTATATGGGTTATTAATTTTAGTATTTAAAAAATATTTATGAATTTATGCATCATAATTTTTTTTTTTTTCAAAAATTAGACCTACATACATTCAAAAAAGTAATTGTGCAAGCTAGGAAACACCAAAAAGTGCATATTTTGAGTTTTATTGAATGAAATATCATGAATTTTGACTTGTAAGTATGTTTTGATCTCCTTTAAGTTTTATATGTGGTTTAAATTATTTAATTTACATTAAGAGAAATAAAATTCCAAAATATAGATCACTCCCTTTTGGCTAAATTTAGAAAAGGTCAAGTCGACAACAAGAATCTTCAGTTAGCCCTAGAAAAGTATAATTCAAAACATGCAAAATTGGATAAGTTGAATTAAATTATTGATTAATATTTGAGGCCATTTTTTTTTTTAAATATACCCCTTATAAGTTCAACATGAAATATCTCTCCTACTACACCCCACTTTGGGCTAAATTTATAAACTGAAGATGCATGCAAGTTACAAGTCAAGATAAGTAAAGTTAAACTCTAAGTTAAAAGTAAAAATATAATATATAAATGAATTAAAATATAAATGTTAATTAAATATCAAAAATAATTATCTGAAGATAAAAATGAGTTCAATACAAGTTGTAGTTTTAAGAGGAGTTAATTGAAGAACTCTCCAAGACTAAAGACTTTAAAAGCATGCAAGAGACATTTGAATTATAAAAAACTCAAACAATATTACATACATAATTACCAAATAATATTAAAAATTAATTAATTTTTATAATATTAAAATTATATGTTGTAATTTGTGAAGTGTGCTTGAAATTTGGAAGTTTCATTTCAAGGTTGAGTTGGTAGTGGAGATGAAGTAGGAGGGAACTAGGACTAGCAAGGACTCATCTGGAGCTTCTTGTCTTCTCTATATATTATTAATTTATATATGTACATTAAATTTTTAATGATTATTATCAGATTATACTTTTGTCTTACTATACTACCTCAATTTTAAATTAATAAATAGGTGAATTTTCCTCCATTTTCAAGTTGTTCATGAAGTGTGCTCTTAATATTCATTGATAGAAATTAGTTAATGATTATATTTCCTATGTTTATATATGAAATTATAACATTTATATAGTAAATAATAACTCTTATAGTTTATATAATGCGTATAATTCTAATTTATACCTAATCTAAAAGTGAATTCAATCATTGTTCATTACTTCCAAACTAGTGTGAGTGTCTATCAAGACTTGTGTATGAATTACTAATGTGAGAGTAATTGTATGAAGATTAAGTCAGTGTGTGTATTTTATTTATCTTATAAGTGTGTCAAGTATCTACATAATTTAGTTTCAGATTGGTGCATCACCCTAATTTTTAGTTTCTCATTTCTTTTTTTAGCTTTAACATTGCTCCTTCTACCCCTTTCCCTAATCAAGAAAGCACAAAATTATATAGTTATGAGAGAAGTATGTGAGTTTACCAAAGGTAAATGGCCCTTAATCTATATATTATCTCCAATTATAATGTTCCATACCTTGTAAAGTTTACATTGTATCAATGGGAGTGAGAACATGCACATGTTCTTGTAAGGGTGCACTTCCAAGTGATAATAGGTAACTTGAGAGATTATAACTTTTTCCAATCCCAATTACCTATTGTCTTTAAAATATTTTCTATAATTAGAGAACTTGTTGTGAAATATTGACCTACAATTATAATACAATTCATTTTCACTATAACATTTACAAAATATAATATGGAAGTTCAAAATTACAAAACTAACTTGAAAACTTTGATTGACAGCTAGAGAGTTTGAAAATTATTGAAAATAGAATTAAACTTTGTAAAAATATATATGGAATCCATGGTATGGCATAAATTCTTTTTATGTTGATTTTTATTTTAAAATTATGCCATTGGAGGGTGAGCTAGAAAAATAACTTTGAAACCTCGACCCAAACAAGATTTCATAATTTTTAGATCCACCTTATGGTCTGCAAACTTATTGTATGGTTTCTGCATGAAAAATTTCCTATTGAAAGTTTCCCTTGTGTAAAAATAGGTTCGTAATGTTCAAAATTAATGTTTTAAAAATTATAACTAACATGGTGGGCTTGTAGATTATTTTCTACATGCAAAATAAGCTTGAAAACCCATGGGTTTCAAAATGGGTGGTGAAAGCCATGGAATAATAGTTATAACTTACACTTAATCATGGTAAAACTACCAAAAAATAATCAAAACCATATTATTTATTTATTTTTAATTCTTTCATCTATTTTGGAAAGGATAATTGGCATAGAGTGGTAGTTTTGAAGAAATAACTAAAATTCCACCACGTGGAAGACTACATACTATTTTAGAAGTTTATAATTAACATGATAGACATGAAGGAATATTTTTTATATGCTAAATAATTATTTAAAGGCTGAATAATGTAAAATATATGATAAAATATAAATAAACCAGTTTGATTTTAAACTTACCATTGAAAACCACCTTTGAAACATTAAAAAACCACGTCATATAACCTCAAACCAACTTAAAATGATCTTGTAAATGAATAATTTATTCCCAAAAATATCTTATATGAAATTAAAATCCACATGAATCATTTATCACTTGATGGAAATTTATATGAGCCAAGCTTCATATAAATATTTTGAGGGTGTAAGATTGGGCATTTATTTTTATAGTATTGAATGCCACAATTTCGAAATTAAGAAGTATGCTAATTGACCATGTAGGAAGATCATAAATCAAATTATATAAATATTCATGTTATATTTATAATTAATATTGGAAATAAATTCTACTCATATTCCTAATTATCCACTATAAAAGTGTGTCTCTTGGGAAGGACCTAATGATAAATTCTATGTTATTTCAAAAAGTAGATCATCACTTACAAGACTTAATTTATATTTTAAATTTTTTAAGGTGGGTCCATTTATATTATATATTAATGTCATACACATATATTAGCTCATCATTATCATATATTTTTGTGATAAACATCCCTCTTGATCTTCCAAGGTTTTTCTCTCCCATAATACATATAATAGTTTACAAATGTTCCATTTTTTGCAAAGAATCGTACCATTGCATAGATCATGTCTTATACTAGTTTGTGAGGTGATTTATCTCTAAACACCTAAAACCAACCAATCCAATCCTTTTTCCATAGATTAGGATTAGTATTTGATTTGGGGATAATAAATGAATCTAAAAAATACCTACCATTACAAGTATTAATCATTAGATCTAGTGAATAAGGTTGTTTACACATCACCCAAGGAACACATGTATCAAACCCTATAATCATATATGTTTCCCATTTGACTTATGAATGGCCAAGTTATCCATAATAATTTTCATCTACTTCATACTCAATCTCAACATGGCACAAAATAATAAGTGCACCTTGGGATGCAAAAATTTATTCTTCCTTCATTATACTAACAACATTTATATTAAAATGTTACATTTCTCTCCATATGGTACCTTGATCCTAAAAGGTTCATTGCCTTTTTAAGACTAAATTTTAATAATGAAGTGAAACTAAAATATAAAATTTGAATAATTCCTCTTTGTAAACACATAAGGTCCAATTCAAAGGTGCATAAAAATGCCTACTTGATGCACTATTTTCAAAAAACTCACAAAATTAAGTTACCTCCAAAATAATATTAGGTTTGTACTTATTCATGGATGTCTCAAAGCACATAGGTTTCAGTACCATCTAAACCACCATATTTATCCTTTTGTATAATGTTAGGCCATGGATAGAGAATACTTTCATAGATGATAGTTTTTAGTTATTAGTTTGTAAGGATAACTCTATGATCATAACTCAAATTTAAACTTGATAACAAAGCCAAAGCTAATTTTATTATGGATTAAGATTATGATGGATTCATTCACTTCATATCAAATTTTGTTACTATTTTACCTCATCTAAATTACATGATTGAAATCCTAAATATGTTATACATACATTTGGGATAAAACCTCCTTTTAGGGTACTACAAACACTTCTTACAAATCTGACCATAGTACTTGATTTTCAATAAACAAAGTTCAAACATTATTTTCTATGAGACATTCATAATCCAGCCTTATCCATTGGGTTATGGAGTTAGTGTATTAAAATCTTAGATTTTTTAACATCCATGTATTCATAACACATTCAATCACATGTAGGAGCATAATTGGGGGTGTTGGCATGAAATGTAAAATTTCACGATAACAAAAATGAAATAGTCAATAATATCAAATAATAATTTAACCTTAAAGGCTTCATAATATCATATTAATAAAATCATTATCCATTCAATTATAAACAAAAGTCACAATACTTAAACCTCCATACTAGTTTTTAATATTACCATAATACATTTCTCAACTCAATAATGAGTCTTAATCATTATATAATTTTTTAGCATTCTAAGATTTCAAAAAATATATAATAAATATTACCTTGAACTCAAATTAAACTTTATGATGTGTTTCCATAGTAAAATTAGTAAAATTGCATCAAACATGATAAAATATAATGTCCATATTTAGGGTTGAGTTTTAAAGAAGTACAAATCATTATCTAAGTTGTAAAGAATTTACATCTTGATAGAATTTTAAATAGATATTTCACCAAACCTCCCATGCATTGTTTTATACTAAAATAAGGGTTTTTTTTACCTAATATAAGTTTAATACATGAACACACAATTAAAAGTCATCAAACAAACTTAACACAATAGTCATATTTAGAGTTGAGCATCAATGAATCATTATATAAATTAAAAATAAAATTACTCAAGTAAATTTTAAACCCATTGAACATAATTTAATTCAAGAATTGCATTCATATAATTATAAATATATTGAGACTACATAGTAGTTCCATAGTATTGTATTACCAACATAATCCACCCCAAACATAGAACTAGGATTTTTAAGCATAAAATTCAAGTATCAAACTTTTATACTAATGTCCAAAGTGAATACAAATTAAAAATACACATAAATGAACCATGAGGTTGATGGGAGTGAAAATAATTATGTTTGAAGAAAGTATCAGTGAAGCCACTAGGATTCCATGAGGAGTGAAAGCATATAAAGATAAAATATGTAAGTTGGAAGTAATACAAACAAATTTATGATAGATATTGTGTTGAAGACTAATAAAAAGGGTTTTCTTAGGTAGGAATTTCCTCACAGGTGGCCATAGGTATGTTTAAAAATCATGAAAAACTTGACCCTAGAAGGGAAATACACTTTGATATTTTCCCATCACTTTTTACTTAATCATTTCTAAGTTTATAGAGTTAGCTTTCCATATTACACCCTTATATCCCTTGAAGCCACAACCCTTGTTTTCTAAGTTAATGATAAAAATCATATAATAAACCATGGTATCATCCTTATATTAATCTAATAAGGTTAAAATATGCATGGGTAATTCATTCTGATAGCTAAAGACTCCCTAGTAGAAGACACTTCTATAGAAGACACCCTCTTGAGAATACCCTGATTGATGACTCTTTTGAGGAAGATTCTAGAATGCTAATAAATGAGGAAGGTTACCCAACCCAAACCAACCTAAAATCCTCCTCCTCATTTGATATATTTACTCCCTTCAAATAATATTATATGTTCTCAAAATCCTCCTCAATTAAAAAATAGAAAACAATGACCATTCTGTCAAAAGGAGTGGTTAGTCATATGAGTAGGGACCTCACTAGTTTGGAATATAATAACTCTAATGGGAGAAATAAACTATATATTTTATTGGAGAGACTAGAATTCATTAAGATGGTTGTTTTAGCCTTGATAAAATATTAGAATGAACTGAATTCAAAAATAATTAATCTCAAATAGCAGTTAGATAGGGATAAAGACAAAAAAGTCTATTATATCTTGATTTCCTCAATAAACGTGATTATCTCATTAAATTCATATTAACATGGTTAATGATGGTAAATTTAATATTATAGAAAAAAATCATTTGTGCTGATGTGCAGATGCTAGAAATCTCTACCATATCCTAAAGTCCTAAAATAGGCTATGTCTAAAATGTGGTAGAATCCTCCAAAAATCTATATAATGCATCTTAACTCCTATAGGTCCAAAAACACTCTCAAACATCCTAAAAGTATATACATAAAATATAAATCAAAGCATAAAAAACTAAATGCCCATAATTAAATGTCAATTCTTGACATTTAATTATGGACATTTAGTTTATTATACCTAAATGTTTATTTTATTTATATACCCCCTATTTACCCATGGTAATTAACCCTATTAATTACTATTTACCATCCCTAACGACCCAAAATATTTTAGACAACCAAAAATCCTATAAAAAAATAAAAGCAAAACCTATTCCCATCCATAACAACCCTTCTAACAACTTACCTTTGTTAAAAAATTATGTAAATAACTTAGTGTTACATTCACTTAGTTTGGTATACAGTTTGAAATAGCCTAATCCAAATTTTGACCAAATTGGTTTGATCGACATTGATCCTCCATGATCTACATTGATCCTCCATGATCGACATTGATCCTCCATAATCGACATTGATCCTCTATGATCGATGTTGATTATCCCAAATTGACATCAATCCATATATAAAAAATGAGACTTCATGGCTCGAGATTATAATTTTAGAACCTAAAAAAAATGACATAATTTTTGTAGGAGACTCATACGTGATTATTATACCCCTTGCTAGTGAATTGCTACCCAAATATAGAAAAAAATAATGCATAATATCAACATCATGCCAAGATTGTTTTCATGGTAAGTATTGCACTTCAAGCCATTCATATTTCAAATCTACAGTCTTCTATGTCTATGTATCACTATTTTACATTTGGTTTTAATTATTTTATTAATAATACAAGTCATTTTTATAATATATTTTTAAAGTTTATAATTTTACTTAAAATTTATGTCGATCCTATAGGATCATCATCGATCCCAGCTAAATTTTCAAAACATTCTTGCAATCTATTTTCGTAACATTTTTAGTCCCTAAAGCCTGTATAATCTACATTATATTTTCTAAATATCTCTTCAAATTTATTGATATCCACTACTAAAACTTAACAAAGCATTTATACATCTTGCCCTTAAATAATCTATTTATCTTATCTTTTAATCATAGATAGTTTGCATTTACCTAATCTTTATTAAGTTTCATTTTGGTGTTGTTTATACCTAAATCTATTATCTTGCATATTTTATCTCTTATATTTAATTACCCATAATCATTTATCTTTATAAAATTATATTTTACATCATTTATATCTTGTAATCTTTATCTTTTTATCTTTATTAATTTTCTTAATTGAAAATAGTGGGCTGACATCCATCTGAGAAATCATGCTGCTTTTCAGGACTAGTTTATAACCAGACAACCCACTCATCTTCCTATTAATCCATTTTTGTGAGTTAGTATGATTTTTAGGTCATTCCTCCCCATCTAAATAGGAATTCCCATAAATCTTGTTCTATGGTGCACAACCAACCATCCATATCTCTAGGTAATCTTGAAAACCCTGCTTATACTTTATTTTTAGTAGCTAATTAGATCCACATTGAAAAATAATAAAAATACTAAAACATGATGTATGAACATACATATAATGATTATTACATGACTCATCAATTATTAGTTACTTTTACATAATTTTCATATGTATATTGATCATTCTTAATCACTACTATTATTCTTTAGTAGCATTTTATTGGTTATTATTGATATGGCTAACTACAATTTGTGTTTGTTGAGGTGGATGAAGGAGATAGTCCATGCTTTAGATAGATATGGAGAGAGATTATCATCAAATAGGGTGCCTCAAATGACTATGTTGAGGGTAGAGAGAGTTGATGAGGAATCTTGAACATATCACATAGTAAATTTAAAATAATTGTTGCTTATGATTTGATGGTTACATATTTTCTCTAAGCTTAGTTGCATTTAATTATTTCATATTTGATAATGTTTATTGGTTTTGATCCATGATTAGTTTTTAATATTAACATGTTTTATATGTGAGTGTTCTTTATGACTGTGAAGTTTTATGTTGTTTTAGAATATTATAGTTATAATTGTCTCTTAGATGACTTAGTTATGTGTCTTATTGAATGCATGATTAAATTTTCCATAATAGACTCCTTACTCTATCGAGTACCTGTAAACAATCAACAAAAAAACTTATTGTCAATAAAAGGGTTCTGATTGGAAAAGATATACATTACTATTTATAATTTATTAAATGAAGTTAATTATTTAAACATTAAAAACCTAACCCAAAGTTGAAATAAGATGTAGGCATATCCATGGTGATATTATTTGTAACTCCAAAAAGGGGTTAAAGTAAGCATAAACATTTAAACTATTTAATGTCATTGTTTTAATATGATTTGATTTATTTATTAATTATTGCATTAGTTTGACATTTGGTTGTCAAACCTAATTTTGGGTGATCTATCATTATGTTTTTTGGATGATTTGAACCATGCATAGTGGGAACTAGGGTTTGAATGTTAAAATATTGTAGAGGTTGCATGATAGAATACGTTGTTTTTGTTGAGACTACATAAATGTCAACCATGCTAGGAAATTATGGTGTTTATGGTGAGTGCTTATTGATATTTTATTATGGAGGAGGGTTTTCCATGAAAAAAGGGTTTTTTGTGGCATGCAGATGGTAAAAGATATGATAAAATATGTGTGGGTTTTTTAGAGAGGATAACAGTCATCGACATAAAAAAATAGAAGAAAAGAGGAATGGTTTTGGCAAAGGCAAAGTGGATAGTCTTCACCTAAGGCATATTATCAAGGTAGAGTTATGTTATTTGAATACCATACATAGATATTTTAATGTACATGTTGTCTTAATGTCAAATGTTTAAGTATGGTTATGAAAAGGTTATACTAAATTGTTTATACTATAATGAAATCTAGGATTCGACCCTGTAGAAGGACAAATCTATCCACATAATTGAATCACTTATTCAAAGTTTCTATAGCATGAATATAGATATTTTGGGTAATGAAAAAAAACATGGATATAGTTTCAATTTTGATTTACTTGGTTTTGTTTGTTATTTTATAGACTTTGGTTAAAGTTTTGGCCATAAACCTCTAGTAAACATCTACAATTCTCCATTTCAACCATAATTATATATAGTAGTATTAAAAAATGGACAAGGGTTTCATGTTAAACTTAGCTTAATTGTATTATTTGTTGTGGGTTATTAATACTAGTGAACCATTTTTAACATTCTATAGATTCTTACCTTGTCTGAGTCATTTATGGTAGTTTTAGTAAGTTGTTTATGGCTTAAAGTCTTAAATAAGAGAACATGGATGTATAATCCATGGATTTTATTTCATGTTTTAGGACCAAATTAAACATCATCATACATTTAATATAGCTTTATAAGAATTATTTGGGTAGGCAATGGGTGTAGTGACACCACAATGCCAAATAGATATTCATGGACTTAAGTGTACCATATGGTACACTTTTAGGTAGAAGCATTGAGTGATTTTATGCCTTAATTGATCCAAGTGGATCCATGTACCATTACATTTTTAAAAGTCTTCAAATTCATTTCAAATCATTTACACATTTTAGTATTCATCGAGAGCTTTCTAGAGCTTTTTGTGGTTCGAAAAATGGAGTCTAGATGCTCAAGATATAGCCAGTTGAAGAAATCATGTGACAAGGGTGTAGAAAGTGACGTGGCACTGTTGAAAAATGCCAAGTGGACCAATCTCCATTTGACACATGGAAAATAATTAGGGGGCAAAAAATATTGGTTAGGTGTTTTTTTATGCACATGGTATTTGATAAATTCAAATGTCTATAAGTGCCAAACCTCCACGCCACAAACACTCCACTAAACATGCATCCCTCATTCCTAGGCATTTGACTAAGCTTGGGTGGTGGCAAAAGTTGGTACCCAAATCATTTCCATTTAAAAACTTTAACAAATTTACTATTTAAATCATTAAAACCAACTCTCCTAGCAAATGTGGGACTAATTCCTTGGTCAAAGCGCACCTGTGGAGGAAGGATGCCCTTTCCCACATCCCTAAGTACCTAGAATGGAGGAAGGTAGTTTTGAACTTGAGATCTAGCACCTAAAAGGATAAGGCCTTGACCAATTCATCCATGGTGGTTGAAATGTTATAAAAGGGATTAATTTTTACTTGTATAGACATGAAAATCTGACTGTGTAAAGAGAATTAAGAAGATTAGAGCCTTGTTTTTGTTTTGTATGGCCTTGGGCCTTTGTTTTCAAGTCTAAGAGATATATTTATATGAAAATAGAGATCAGAGAAGGTGAATTGAAGAATTGTAAAGATTTTGGAAGCCATTTTTTGCACAAAATTAATGAGAATGGTCCTCACTTTGAATGGACTCGAAGACGTAGGCTATTGAAGCTGAACTCTGTTATCAATTTGCTACTGATATCTTTGATTTTCTCTAATTATTATTGTATTCTAATCTTGATTTTAATTATGATTTTCTCTAATTATTATTGTATTTGAATCTTCATTTTAATTATGATATAGTTTCAATTTTGATTTACTTGGTTTTGTTTGTTATTTTATAGACTTTGGTTAAAGTCTTGGCCATAGACCTCTAGTAAACATCTACAAGTCTCCATTTCAACCATAAATATATATAGTAGTATTAAAAAATGGACAAGGGTTTCATGTTAAACTTAGCGTAATTGTATTATTTGTTGTGGGTTATTAATACTAGTGAACCATTTTTAACATTCTATAGATTCTTACCTTGTCTGAGTCATTTATGGTAGTTTTAGTAAGTTGTTTATGGCTTAAAGTCTTAAATAAGAGAAAATGGATGTATAATCCATGGATTTTATTTCATGTTTTAGGACTAAATTAAACATTGGCATACATTTAATATAGCTTTATAAGAATTATTTGGGTAGGCAATGGGTGTAGTGACACCACAATGCCAAATAGATATTCATGGACTTAAGTGTACCATATGGTACACTTTTAGGTAGAAGCATTGAGTGATTTTATGCCTTAATTAATCCAAGTGGATCCATGTACCATTCCATTTTTAAAAGTCTTCAAATTTAGTTCAAATCATTTGCACATTGTAGTATTCATCGAGAGCTTTCTACAGCTTTTTGTGGTTTGAAAAATGGAGTCTAGATGCTCAAGATATAGCCAGTTGAAGAAATCATGTGACAAGGGTGTCAAAAGTGACGTGGCATTGTTGAAAAATGCCAAGTGGACCAATCTCCATTTGACACATGGAAAATAATTATGGGGCAAAAGATATTGGTTAGGTGTTTTTTTATGCACATGGTATTTGATAAATTCAAATGTATATAGGTGCCAAACCTCCACGCCACAAACACTCCACTAAACATGCATCCTTCATTCCTAGGCATTTGACTAAGCTTGGGTGGTGGCAAAATTTGGTACCCAAATCCTTTCCATTTAAAAACTTCAACAAATTTACTATTTAAAGCATTAAAACCAACTCTCCTAGGAAATGTGGGACTAATTCCTTGGTCAAAGCGCGCCCGTGGAGGAAGGATGCCCTTTCCCACATCCCTAGGCACCTAAAATGGAGGAAGGTAGTTTTGAACTTGAGACATAGCACCTAAAAGGGTAAGGCCTTGACCACTTCATCCATGGTGGTTGAAATGTTATAAAAGGGAGTAATTTTTACTTGTATAGACATGAAAATCTGACTGTGTAAAGAGAATTAAGAAGATTAGAGCCTTGTTTTTACTTTGTATGGCCTTGGGCCTTTGTTTTAAAGTCTGAGAGATATATTTATAGGAAAATAGAGATCAGAGGAGGTGAATTTAATACTTTTAAATATTTTGGAAGCCATTTGTTGCACAAAATTAATGAGAATGGTCCTCACTTCTAATGGACTCGAAGACATAGGCTATTGAAGCCGAACTCTATTATCAATTTACTGCTAATATCTTTGATTTTCTCTAATTATTATTGTATTATAATCTTCATTTTAATTATGATTTTAATTTATTTATGAAAAATTAAACAAAAAAAATGAGAATTTGAAGGATCTCTTAAACGTGAACAAGTGATTTTCAAATGTACTACACTTGTATTTTCAGTTTACAAATCAGATTTTTGGTATCAGAGTGGTTGTTATTTAACAGTGATTACTAGTGTATGTTGACAAGGTATAAATCCCAAAAGGGTGAAGGAAAACTCATTGAGTATAATCTAGAGATTGGTTCAAGGCATGCTTCAAGGATGGCTGAAGAAGAGATGGAATCCGAACAAGCTTTCTGTCGAGCTTTCATGGACATGAGAAGCATGGTTGAGGAACTATATCATGACAAAAAAATGAAATATAAGAATGAAAAAGAAGGTGATTCATGAGAATCAAAAGGTAAATAAACCAAAAAATCTTCTCCATCAGATGACAGTAAAAAATTGTGGAATCTCTCCCTTCACTAAAATTGGATATTAAGTTTGAATTATCAATGTTTAATGGTGAAGTTAATGCCAAAAAGATGAATAATTGGGTCAAATAGATTGAAGTTTATTGCAGGGTCCAAAAGATTATAGGGGATGAGTCAAAAATTCATTTGGCTACTCTTTGTATGGGAGGCATAGCTCTCATCTAGTGGGAGAGTAAGTTGAAGGAAGTCGAGCTTCAAAAAGGTAACTCAATTTCTACTTGGAATGAATTTATTGAAGAACTCAAAAAGTAATTATATCCTTTAGGCTATATGCAACAAGCCATGATGGATTGGCAAAGTTTAAGACAAGGTAAATGCCAAAGTGTTCAAGATTATACACAAGATTTTAGGGAAAAAGCTTTACTTTTGAATGTTCCTCTATACACGCAAGAAACACAGCTAATATATATAAGTGGGTTGCATAGTTACTTAAGACAAATGATTCTTATGTTCAATCCCACTAATTTAGATGATGTATGTGTTCAAGCCACTCATTTAGAGGCTAAAGGAAAACAATCAAAAGAATCTTTTCCTAAAGTAAAAAAGTAAGCAATCTAATGTTAAGCAATCCAAAGGGGAAAGTTCATTAGGAAAGGGTAAACAAAAATCCACTTATACTGTTAAAAAAGAAGGAAAACCATTTTGTAATCATTAAAAGAAAAATCATGATGAGTCTAAGTGTTGGAAATTACATCCTGAGTTAAGGCCTAAGAGTTATCAAAAGAAAGAAAAGAAGGCTAATGTTATGGTTCAAGACTTACGATCAGATTCAGGTGATGAAACTAAGATCATAGCTATGGGGTTACATAATGATTTTTATCTTTCAGTTTCTAGCACTAAGTCATCAAGTGATGCATCTTCTTCTAGACAAAATTCTATGCATGTTGATAAGAAAAGAAATGAATTATTCCACGTTAGATTTGTTTCAAAGCATACTAAGATTGACACTCTATTTGATAGTGGTTCACAAGCAAATTTAATTTCTGAAGAGGTTGTTAAGAAGCTAGGCTTACAAACCAATCCCCATCAAAAGCCTTATCTACTAGGTTGGGTGTGTGACAATGCGAATCTACAAGTCTCACAAACTTGTAGGCTAAGGTTTGCCATCACATCCAAGTTTGTAGATGAGGTTGAGTTGGATTTTATTCCATTGGACATATGTGGGATTGTTTTGGAAAGCCCATATCTTTATGATAGAAAAGCAATCTTTTATAGAGAGGAGAATAAGTACTTGCTTGTTAAGGATGGCATTGAATATATAGTTAGAGCACATCACATTAGAACATGTCTTTCCTTGGTTACAACAAGGCAAATGAAAAGACTAGTTAATTCAAGCAAGACTTTTTATCTCATGTTGATTAAGTCTAAGGAAAAAGAATATTCTCAAGCTTTGGAAAAGTGTGATCCTAGACAAAAGAATGAATTGGTTGAAATCATTTCTACTTATGATGATGTATTTTAGGATCCTAAGGGATTACCCCCTAAAAGGGGAGTTCAACATGAAATTCATCTATGGCAAGATTTTCCTCTCCCTAACATTGGCATGTATAGGTTATCAATGGTGGAAAATGAGGAAATCAAAACATAGTTAATGTGATCTATTGGATAGAGGTGTTATTCATCCAAGTTCATCTCCTGTTGGTTTACCAATTATTTTGGTGCCAAAGAAAGATGGCACTTGGTGAATGTGTGTTGATTTTAATTCTTTAAACAAAAATACTATTAAGAATCATTACCCTCTTCCTCATATTGATGATTTGTTTGATCAATTAAAACATGCTATTTATTTCACTAAGCTAGATCTGAGAAGTGGATATCATCAAGTAAGAATAAATGAAGGTGATGTTTGGAAAACTACCTTTAAGAAAAAATAGGGATTGTTTGAATGGCTTGTTATGCCTTTCGAGTTGTGTAATGCCCAAACTACATTCATGAGATTGATGAATGATGTTTTTAGATAGTTCCTTGATGATTTTGTTATAGTTTACTTAGACGATATATTGATTTCCAGCAAGTCATGGGAAGAACATGTGATCCACATTAAGAAAGTCATGGATGCATTACGAAGGGAAAAACTTTATCTAAAAATGTCAAAATGTGAATTTGGCAAGACCTCTTTGATATACTTGGGTTACATTGTAGGACATGGTGAATTGAAAATTGATCCTGCAAAAGTGGTAGTCATTGTTAATTGGCCTACACCCACTAACACAATTGAGGTTAGGAGTTTTCTTGGTGCAGTAGAGTTTTGGAGGAAGTTTATTGCTCAATTTTCATATATTAGATCACCTTTGCATTCTTTGACAAGTGTGAAATAGGTCTTTTAGTGGGGAGGCAAACATCAAAAAGCCTTCGACACTTTGAAAGAAAAGATAAGTACTGCTCCAGTCTTGGCACTTCCTGATAGACAACAACCATTTGAGATCGAGATAGATGCAAGTGAATATGCTATGGGAGCTATTTTAATGAAAGGTAAGAAACTAGTTTGTTATCATTCTGAAACCTTTACAAGTGCAGTAAGAAAATATCCAACTTATTATAAGGAATTATATGTATTGGTTCAAAGTGTTAAAAAATGGAAATATTACTTAATGGGCAAAGAAACAATAATACATATAGATCATCAGTGCTTATAGTATCTCCAATCACAAACTAAGCTACAACAGTGAAGACATTTTCATTGGATGGGTTTCTTACAACAATTTCATCTTGTGATCAAGTATAAAAAAGGAATTTAGAATAAGGTTGCAGTTATGCTATCTAGGCCTCCTATGGTTGTTGCATCTATTCTTTTACAACATGGTTCTTTGTCTCATGAAAGTTATAAAGAACAATATGTGAATGATTTGATTTTCAAGATGTTTATAAAGACTTGATGAGTAATAGACAAGTAGAAGAATTGGACTATCATATACACAATGATCTTTTGTATCATTTGTGTAAACTATGTATTCCTCAAAATGAGAGGGTGCACATGATTATAAAAGCACATACTTCTCTTATTTCTAGGCATTTTTGAGTTGCTAAAATGGTTGCACATTTGATGATGTATTGTTATTGGCCTTATATGTAGGAAAATTTTGCTAAATATATAAAGGGATGTACTCTTTATGCCACAAGTAAACCTAGTAATAGGAAATTAGGACTTTACACTCCTCTACCTATTCCAACTCACCCTTTGGAAAGTATCTCCATGGATTTTGTGGGGGGGTTACCTATGACACAAAGAAAACATGACTATTTATATGTGTTTTTGGATAGATTTAGAAAAATGTGTGTTTTGATTCCTTACACTAAGCAGATTACTGGCGAAGGTACTGCACACTTGTTCTTTGAACATGTATGGGTTCATTTTGGTTTGCCTACTTCAATTGTTTCTAATCGGGATTCTTGATTTATTGGGGATTTTTGGTCAACTTTATGGGGACTAATGGGCACTAAATTAAAAAAGAGCACTTCATTTCATCCACAAACCAATAGACAAACAGAGGTTGTGAACCACACTATGGTACATTTGCTTAGAGGTTATAGAAATAAACATCCAAAGTTATGGGATGAAAAATTGTGTTACATACAACATGCATATAACTGGGCACTTCATTCTTCTACTTTGAAATCTCCATTTGAATTTTGCTATGGATACTTGCCTAAATCTCCTGTAGATGTTTGCTATGGATAGGATACAACTGTTGGTGAACCAAGAGAAGCCATTCGAGCCAAGAAGTTCATTGAACAAATACAGCTCATTCATTAGACTGTTCATACTCAATTGGAGAAAAGTCAAGCCAATTACAAAGCCAGGCATGGCAAACATTTTATTGATCACCAATTTGTTATAGGTGATATGGTATGGCTTCACATTAGTAAGGAAAGATTGATAGGTGAAGGTAAAAAGTTGAAACCAATCCGGTATGGTCCTTTTCAAATAATGGAAAAAATTGGCACAAATGCTTTTCGATTAGATTTACCATCTTACATGCATATTTATTCAGTTGTAAATGTGGAAAATCTGAAATTATATGAGCCTCTAATGATAATTGATCATGATGAAAGTGTATCCATTCCTTCCATTGATGATTTTTCTCCTGAATATCTAATAGAATGCCAAGAAGATAATATACTTGATAGGAATATGCAGACTTCATGAAGAGGTAATGTTGAATATCATCATGTTGGTCTCAAAGGGATGCACCCAAGCAAGGCCAAATGAAAACTTCAACAAATTTACTATTTAAAGCATTAAAACCAACTCTCCCAGCAAATGTGGGACTAATTCCTTGGTTAAAACGTGCCCATGGAGGAAGGACACCCTTTCCCACATCCCTAGGCACCTAGAATGGAGGAAGGCAGTTTGAACTTGAGACTTGGCACCTAAAAGGATAAGGCATTAACCACTTCAGCCATGGTGGTTAAAATGTTATAAAAGGGAGTAATTTTTACTTGTATAGACACAAAAATTTGACTGCGTAAAGAGAATTAAGAAGATTAGAGCCTTGTTTTTAATTTGTATGGCCTTGGACCTTTGTTTTCAGGTCTGAGAGATATATTTATAGGAGAATAGAGATCAGAGAAGGTGAATTGAAGAACTTTTAAATATTTTGGAAGCCATTTGTTGCACAAAATTAATGAGAACGGTCCTCACTTTGAATGAACCCAGAGACGTAGGCTATTGAATTCGAACTCCGTTATCAATTTGTTAGTGATATATTTGATTTTCTCTGATTATTATTGTATTTTTATCTTCATTTTAATTCTGATTTTAATTTTTTTATGCAAAATTAAACATTAAAAAATGAGAATTTGAAGGATATCTTAAACGTGAACAAGTGATTTTCAGATGTATTACATTTGTATTTTCAGTTTACAAATCATTAATATATTCTTATTATATGTCATTCAATTCATTAAGAGTATAAGTGTTATTTTGGTTCATACTTTTGGTAATGTTATTATGTTTTTAGCTTGTTAGAAGAGTAACCATTGGGTTAGTGTTGATGATCATGTTAGAGGTACAATCACTAAGAGGGGGGTGAATCAATGAGCCTAAATATTTAAAATTCAATTCTAATCCTTTTAAACTCTTAATCAATATATACATACATTTATGAGGAATACACATAATTCATAGCAATGAACAAGAAAGACAATACAAGATCAAGCATATAACACATGACATACGTGGGAAACCCTTTTGGGGAATAAAACCCACTGGAACTTGTAATTGGATTACTATCCTATAATAAAAATATCTAATTTAGACTAATTGTAACTAATTAAGGAACTATGATGACTTATTTTAGTGAGATTACAATCCCATAAGGAGCTACCACACCTATCTAGCTAAGTTGCCATAACAACTAGACCTTTATCAAGTTTCACCTTATAAGGAATATTTAACCCCCTTAGGTGATGAGATACCACAACAACACCTATGAACACATCCACCTTTGCACTGATGTCTTTAACACTTGATAATGGACCTCTGATTATCAATCCTCACCTTCGCTCATACTCAAACAACAAGAGTACTATTCTACTAATAAAATTATTACCAAAAGGTCATATAAATAGTCCTCAATCTGATCTACTCATGAAATCATATACTAGTCACTCTGCCTCTACTTCACTCCACAATTCACACACTGAAACCTCTCTTAAATATCTCACAAGTCTCTCACACAAGTATAGAAACCAACACATTTTTTTTAACTATTTATAGGGAAATCATGATCATCACCATCTTGTCCAACCATTAGGCATACCTTAACACTTAAGGAATATATCTCACTAATACACATCTTAATAAAATCTTCATAGGTCAGCCGTAACATTTATGGGTCACCCTTAAGCAACTACATCTTTTAATAAGGCCCTTATAGCTCTTGTAGGTCTCATGGAGACCTATTCACCCATTTAGAACATTAACAAGAAAAAAGAGAGCATAGGACCACTTAAAAATTCATGGATTCATTTAATATGATATATAGAGCCCCCTTAAGTTCCAATAACCAACATAGTACCCTTCTACTTAAGCACAACTTGCTTAAATAACATTTCGAGCACACAGTCACCATGAACAAATTTATAATAAAATTCTAAACCTTTATTCATACTTTATATGATTGTTTAAACCTTCATAATTCACACAAAACATCTTCATGTAGTATACAAAAGTTACCAATATCCAATTCATCAAGAGATATTGAAATAATATCAAAATAAGCTCGAACAATCTTCTCAGGTCACTTGCAGAATATATATGAACACATAGTAAACTTTAAAAATTAATATATTTGAATATACACACTTTTATATCTTTAAATATATATTTCCAAATGTTATTTGGATCTTTTACAAGTTTTATTTTTACACCATGGGCAAATTCTACCTAGATCGAAAGTTATTGCCAAAATACAAATCACTCATTTTTCCTTTATAAATTCAAATATTCAAATGAAAATAGTCATAGTTAAACCTTGAACACCATGCTCACATATCATGTCTTAACTGCTCAAATTATACATACACCATTTATCTTATTTTATGAATCTTGACCTTTAACACATAGTCCACCAGTGCCAAACATTAAACCTTGAACATGTTGACCTCATCTCATGCAATCTAGAATGTTTGACCTCATGCATTCCATTGATCTCCTATATGTAGATTATTGTTTAAAAATGCTAAATATTTATCACTTTGACCTCTTTATTTTAATACTCGCCATTGATATCTATTTGTATGATCACCTACTCACTGTTGATCCTTGGAAGAAGATCAATCTTTATCTTTGCTTGGCATTAAACATTGGACACTTAGCACCATCTCATTACTTCCCAACTTATTGGAGAAACGTGCTTTATCAATGTTGATCAAACTTTAAATTGTGTCAAAATTACCATGGGAACCTTTCTTATCTACCTAGAAGGCCAACTTTGCATAGTCATATCTTTAACCTTGCTCAATCGTATGTTCTCATATTTGGACCATATGATATCCTTACATAGGAGAATCCAACCATGTGAAAAACTACTCCTAAGACCATCACATGTGTTATATGTAACAAAATTAAAATTTTCACTCAAAATTTTCTACCATAGAGCCAACTATGTCAAAAAATTGACTTGAATGCTAACTTTGAACATGCATATCTTTTGTCGTGCTACGATGCTCGACTTGAAAGTTAGTGAAAATGAACTAGATGCAAAACTAAACAAAACCATATGATCACCTTCTCCTGAAATTTCCACATATGTGAGATATGATACCATCAAAATTCTTACTTGGCTCTTCTTTCCATATGGTAATTTGGATATGGGAAAACACTATCAGAATGCCTAACAGCACAACTTTGCACTTGCATATATTTTGATGCACTTAGGTGCATGAACTAATATTTAGGACATAATAACTAGGGATAATACTATAGAAACCTATGTGACTATTTCCTCCTAAAAACTCCATGCGTGTGAATTTTTACATCATCAACATGATTACTTAGATCTATTTAAACATAGAAAACACTATCAAAATGCTTGAGAGCCCAATTTGTACCCAAATATATTTGACTATGATTAGGTTCATGACCTAAGATTTAGCACATATAAAATAGGGACTAATGTGATCACAAAAAAATGACCAACTCACCCTAATTCATCCACACATGACAATGGTGATGTCAGCAAAATACCTGCTCAAATTTTTTGCCACTAGACCCAAACTATCTAGATGAAAACTATGGACTACCAAATGAATTAAAATTATGCACACAATCTCTCCAATCATCTTTGACCATTTATATAACCCCTTTCACATAATCAAATCACCATACTCATCCCTAAAAATCTCAAATCATACCAAAACTAAAGATCAACCAAGCCAACTTCAAGAACACTAGGACAAACACATTGCACACTTTGTCATTGTTACTTAGGATATCAAAGCACTTCATCCACTCACTAGGACACCTTCATGACATCGCCATGATATCAATAAAAAATATCCAATATGTTAGAGGCATAATCACTAATAAGGGGGGGGTGTGAAATCATAGAGCCTAAATAATTTAACTTTAATTTTGATCTTTATAAACACTTAATAAATTACCATAAGCATCCATGAAACATACACATCATTCATAAAAATGAGCAATAGAAAAAATGCAAGATCAATCATATAACACATGACATACATAGGAAACCCTCTTAGATAATAAAACCCATTGAAACCTATAGTTGGACTATTATCCTATAATAACAAGAACCAATTTAGACTATCTACAAATTATCAAGGAACTACAATACCTATCTAGTTGAGACTATAATATAACAAGGTGTTGCCACACCTATCTAGCTGAGCTACAATAATAACTAGACATTTTATCAAGTTTCACCTTACAAAGAGGCTACAACCACCTTAGATGTTGATCTACCACAATAACACCTATGAACACATCCACCTCTAAACTAATGTCTACAACACCTGATGATGGACCTCTACTTATCACTTTTTACCTTTGCTCACACTCAATCTTCAAGAGCACTATTTTTCTAATAGAATTATGACCTATAGGTCATATAAACAATACTCAATATATTCTTCTCTTTAACTCATCCTCAAGGCACTCTACCCATCATTCAAACCATAATTCACACACAAGCCTCTCTCTAATCTCTCCCAAGTATCTCACACACAAGACTTCAAATGAATACATATCTCAATAAAATCTTCATGGGTTGGCCATAGCATCTATGTGTCACCCTTAAGTAGCTAAACCTTTTAATAAGGTCCTTATAGCTTTTATAGGTCTCATGGAGACCTATTCACCCATTTAGCAC
This sequence comes from Torreya grandis, assembly GCA_037957365.1. Lineage (NCBI taxonomy): Eukaryota > Viridiplantae > Streptophyta > Pinopsida > Cupressales > Taxaceae > Torreya > Torreya grandis. Next base: position 1,250,620 of record JARHVA010003631.1, on the reverse strand, counting down.
ACCTTAGTGCAAAATAAGAATGTAGGACCACTTTCAAATACATGGGTCCACTCTTTATTTCCCCTTAAAAATACTCAAATAATCATACTCATTTTATCTCACATTTATGTATTCTCAAACAACTCAAACAGAGACCTTATGCATAGGAACACCATTACCGAACATATAATCAACTTATTAAGTATTTTTCATACTCAAGATAGATTGATTACACCTCCAAAATGATCACAGAGCATCCCCATGGAGTCTACAATACTCCCAAATATATAAGTCATCATGATACATTGAAACATCATCAACAAAATATCAAACATCCTTCTCGGGTCACTTGAAGAACAAACACAAACACACAATTAACTTCTAAGCTAAAGATCTTTATTTGTATTCACTTTTGTATCTTAAAAACAATATATCTAGATGCACTTTAGAATCCTATGCTAGTTTTATTTTTACCACATGATCAAATTTTGCTTCTATCTAAATATATGGACAAAATTCAAATCTCTAGTTTTTCCCTATGTTAAATTCTAATATATGAATTCAAACAGTTATAGTTAAACTTCCAAAACTTTACAATCATCTCATTTATTTGATACTTATATTGAATATGCACCATTTATATTTCTCTATATTTAACACATAGTCCACTAATGACAAATGTTAAAGCGTAGTCACTTTGACCTCATCCCATTTAATCTTAAAATGTTGACTCAACACGCTCCATCGATCTTTGTGGATCAATTACATCTTTAGCAATCAATGATCACCATTTGATCAATTTATATGAAAAGCCACTCACTATTGGATCCTTATCATATAACTTTGATCAAATTTTAAACATCTTATACCCATCCTCATCTTGCTAATTCCTGACTTCTTTTGATCAATGCATACTATAGATCTTCTTTGAGCTTTAACTTGTGCAAAAATTACTATGGCGACCCTTTCAATATGCCTAAGTAACCATTTTTGAACCTTAACAAATTATTTTGTGATTTGATCCATGATCTCAAAGTTGGACTAGATGATATCCTCATATAATATAATCCAACCATATAACAATATTCTCTTGGAACCTTTGATTATGTGAGATATAATTAAAATGACTTCTCAAAAACTTCTATCACAAAGCCAACTATGTCTATATTTTGTGTGGGAGACCAACTTTGCTCCTGCATAACTTTTGTCATGCTTCACTACATGATATGGAATTTATCTTAAATAAAATATGCATAAAAATGAACAAACCTATATGATCATTTTTTCCTGAAACCTCCATGCATGTGAATGCTCACCTCATCAACATGTGTACTCAACTTTACTTGAACCCTTTTTCAAATTTGGCTAAGTATGGGAACATGATTAATTTTGAATGAGTAGCCAACTTTGTACCCTCATATATTTGACCATACTTTGATGTATGACTTGGGATTTTTTTCATAATAACTAGGTACTACTATGATCATAACCATATGACAAACTCCCCTTGACTCATTCATAGGTGGTAATGGTGATGTCATCAAACTACCTACTCAAAATTTATACCACTGGACCCAAAGTGTCTAGATGAGAATAATGATGAATTGGGTGAATTCCAGTTATGCACAAAATCACTCAAATCATTATTGACTTATGATAGGACCCCTTTCATATGCTTAAATCACCATACTCATCCTTAAACATCTCTATCCATGTCAACACTAATTATCAACTAAGCCTTCCTTCAAGCATACTAAAACATGCACATTGCACACTTTGTTATTGTCACATAGACTATCAATGATCTTCATCCACTCACCAAGACACCTACGTGACATAAACATGACATCAATATGACAACTCTAAAAATCTCCCCCTTTATCATTGATTTCAATAATCATCATATATATAAATATATAACTCACCTTCTCTCTCTTCAAGCACTCCCATAACATGAACTTTCTCCCCCTTTGAAGCAATGACAATGTGGAAACCAATTGATCCTAAGGACCTAAAAATATGAAAAAATAGGAATGGACCACCTTAAAAATATGATAGAAACTCCCCCTTACCTTAAGCCTACCACTTCTTTCCTTGACAAACATCCTCTTGCTCTATACCAACACTCTCTTCAATCAAAGACTACAAGTAATGAATAAAGAACACACACAAACCATATAAATATAATGTAACACATCAATAAACATCTAAGATGGAATCCCCCTAGAAACTCTAAGCAATTTTGCCTTTTGATCATTTTCAGATCTCCACATGCCATGAATAATCACCACATATGCTTACTAGCCTTCTCTCTCAAGCTACCATAAGGACCAAAAATAGAACCTCATGCCACTCACCAAATAGGAAACATGTACTAAACCAATTTGATAAATTTCATTTAAACACACATACCTTTCTCTTTTGGAGAAACTAAGCTAAAAACACTCTTCTTCAAACTAGGCATGTCTAGCCTCCTTGTAGCCCTACCTAAAACTTGTAAAGCCCATAATTTTCAATAGAAAAATCTTAAATACCTAAAGATCCATATCTATAGAACTCTCATATTCCCCCTCAATCACACCAATTCACATCACCATTCTCATCTTTTTATACATACTTCAGTCACAAACTTACTAGCTAATTAGCCCTCCATATTGATAAAAACTTGAATAATTTGAGAACCACAAACCTTCAATTCTATGTTAAGCTTTATTTTACCACCCATTTGGCCCATTCAAAAAATAAAGAATCCTTAGACCTCAATTCATAAGGCAAACCAATTTTCTATTGTAGCCCAAAACCTTAGAATCTCAAAACAAACAGGATCAAGAAATCTCCTTTTAGTCAATGCACAGACCTCTAAAACTACTTGCACACATATATACACCCATTATAAACTTCTAGGCCAAATATTTATCCTTCACACTTTTATGAGCCATACTTCCTATAACCCATTTTACGCCTACTTGCTCTTAAGCCAAAAAAATTGAAAAAATCAAGAGCATTCAAAAATCTTCAATTGGCATAATACATACCTCCACATCAAAAAATCACCTTGAGAGCATTAAAAATAACTATATATACCTTTCTAAGCATCAAAATCTTCTTGAAATTTTCATCAATGTCATTAAGCCACCTAAAACCACCCATTCTGAAATTGTACTATAGCTCCTTCATAAACTTCTAAAACAAGCTCATGAACTTATTGCTCCCCATTAACCAAAGACCTTATTTGATTGGCATTTTCATATTAAGCATAAAAACATGATTCTCCATTGAAAAGAGTCTCTTAAGAATCATATATAGAGGCCTCCTCTATACCATAATGTTCTTCCATGGTGTGAAACCAAGATTTTCCCACAACTCCTCGTATTCTTTCTCCTCCTTGGTCATATTATAATTATAGTTATTATTCTTCTTATTCTTCTTCTTTGGCTTAGGATAAACAAATTCCTCATCCACTATAACATTATCCTTTTCTTCTATGATTGGATTGAAAATACATGGAGACAACATAGACTCATTACATACATTTTCATCTAAAGGATCTACCTTGTAGTTTGGAACCTCATTACTAGGCACAAATAATTGATGTTTTTTTCATGATACATGCTAAAAAATAGTAGGATGTTCACTTGGATCCATACATACATTATAACTAGCTTCAATTAAGACCTTGGTCTTCTCTTTGAGCTTGATATCTTCATTCTCAACATGAGCAAACAATGAGAGCCCTTGGCACTTTTCAACTTTTGAAGCATTCTTCACCATAGCAAATAATTACTTAGAAATGTAGTCTCATCATGACCCAAAATTTTCACCTTTGGATTCCATGTGTTAACATGCCTTCTTCTTTGCACTCTAGGATCCTAATTAAACCTATTCTAACTTTTAGAACTTTGCTTACATAACCTAGAAATGTGACCTTTCTATTCATAATGGTAGCACACCATACCTTTTTCAGGAAATGTATCTTGCCTTACCTTATTAGGATATAAATTTGCAACATGTCCTATGTCATGAAAATTAAATAACTTAACTCTATTTATAACTTTTGACTGATGACCCCCATCATAGTTCCATGCAAACTCATTTCTAATAGGTCTCTTGCATTCTATAGCCCTATGACCAAATTGAATACATGTATAACCATAACCATTTAATCTTTCATACCTCATGGGATTTGGATATGTAATTAGATTTATCTTCATTCTAATAGTACTTCAGTCCTTTTTTGATGATTTGTCTTCAAAGTATGATTATCCTGGTTCACATTAGACTTCATCTTGTTTTGAGTGACATTCTTTTGTTTTTTCTTCATATCCAAGAGTAGTTCTATCACTAGCATGCTTTTGAACAATCAAAATGTTGTCTAGATCACATGATCTCTTTTACAAATCTTACAAATGTCTTCAAATTACTAGCTATCTTTTCTAGCTCAGATTTAAAATATTCATTTTCAAAAATATACCTTGAAGATTCATATTTTTTATCTTTTAGGCTTGTAGATAAAATTTCCACTTGGTGATTGAGATGCTTGATCATATATTCATGATCCTTGGTGTCTTAATTCAATCTTGCCTCAAATACACTAGATTTATCCTAATATTCCTTGAGTTTATATTTCATCTTCATATTGATCTTATTCTCAATGTTTAGTTCTTCAAGAGCATTCATCAATATAGTCTCATAGTCCACCTCATCTTCATCATTATTTGAATCACTCCAAGTAGACTCCTTTTGATGTGAGCAACTTCCTCAACCATGAAAAGAGCTTCATCTTTAGTAGGACCATCATCTTCATGATCATATTTTGAGTCACTCTCTTCACTTTTATCTGATGAGCTATAATATTCTTTGGTGTAGAGATTCTTCTTATTTTTGAAGTATTTCTTCTTATTGTTAAACTTTTTAAATCCTTTCTTCCTGTATGTCTTCTTCTCATCATCTTGGCCTTCACCATTCTCTTCATTATCCTTATTCCTATTATTACGAGGGAACTTACAAGAAAAATGTCTTATCTCTCCACAATTGAAACATTTGAAGGGTAGTTTACCCTTATACTTCCCTGAGCCTATGTTCAATTTCCTAGTAATCAAAGTAATTAGTTCATCCTCATCAATGTTAGCTATGTCATCCTCTTTGGATTTCTTAGATTATAAATTATTCTTATGATTCATCTCTATCTTGAATTCAACTTCCTTTCTGATGGTATATCATCATTTATTTTCATCTCATATTCAATAAGGATGTCATGCAATTGATCCATCTTCAATTGAGTAAGATCATGATTCTATTCTATAGTAGATACTTTTGGATCAAACTTGAGAGATAAATACCTTAATACATTTTTTACTATATATTCCTCTTTAAAATTTTCTCCAAGACCTTTGATGATGTTCACAGCCTCATTAATTTTTTGTAGAAATGATGCCAAAAAATATTGTTCCTTCATATTGAGACTTTCAAATTATTTTTTGTGAGTCTGGAACTTAGCAAGATTGGCCTTTGAATCTCCTTCAAAAATTATCTTCATTTTGTCCCATATATTTTTATCAAATGTAAAATGGATTGCCTTGGTGTATTCAGTCTCTAAAATACCATAAGTGATAGCATTGATCACCTTGAAATTATTCTCAAATAAATTCTTATCTACAACACTAGATGGAAGAGTAATAGGAGCAACATAACCATCTAGAATAGATTGCCATACATCAAACCCTAGGGACACAATATATGTCCTTATACTTTCACTCCAAAAAGTATAATTATATCCATTAAACATTAGTGTTTGATTAGTAGAGAAACCTCCTTGATGACCACCCATATTGTACCTTAGATCACCTTCAAGCTTTTAAGCCTTACCAAAGGACCTTCTTTGATACCAATTATTAGAGATATAATCAATGAGAGGGGGGGGGGTGAATTAGTGAATCATAATAATTCAACTTAAATTCTAATCTTTATAATCACTTAATTAGTTACCATAATCATTCATGAAGCATACACATCATTCATAGTAATGAGCAAGAGAGATAATGCAAGATCAATCACATAACACATGACATACATGGGAAACCCTATTGGGGAATAAAACCCACTAGAAATTTAAATTGAAATACTATCCTATAATAAAAATAAATAATTTATACCATCTAAAAATTATCCAAAAACTACAATCCCTATTTAGTTGAGATTACAATCATACAAGGTGTTGACACACCTATCTAGCTAAGCTACAATAACAACCAAACTTTTTAGCAAGTTTCATCTTGAAAGGAGGCTATAAAAAACTTAGATTATGAGATACCAAAATAAAAAATATGAAAACATCCACCCCTAAACAAATTTTTATAACACCTAATGATGGACCTCTATTTATCACTCTTCACCTTCACTCACACTCAATCTATAAGAACACTATTCTACCAATAAAATTATGACCTATAGGTCATATAAATAGTCCTAAATCTATTATAATCTTAAAATCATCCTTAGGTCACTCTACCCATCATTCTATCCATAATTCACACACAATCCCCTCTCTAATCTCTCTGAAGTTTCTCACACATAAGTCTAGAAATCACCAACTTTGATTTCATTATTTATAGAGCATATTTGATAAGTATCACCTTGGTTGGCCATTAGGCATGTATTAACCCTTAATACATCTATCACATGAATAAATATCACAATATAATAATCATAGGTTAGATATAGCATCTATGGGTCACCCTTAAGCAATTACATCTTTTAATAATGTTCTTGTGGCTCTTATAGGTCTCATGAGACCTATTCACCCATTTAGCACACCCTCAAGAAAAAAAGAACATAGGACCACTTTAAAATACATGGATCTGCTCCTTATGTCCCCTTCAATATCGTCAAATGATCATAGTTAGTTTATCTCACCTTTACATATTCTCAAACAAATTAAACATATTACCTATACATACGAACACCATTACCAAACATACAGTCAACTTTTTAAGCATTGTTAATACTCAAGATATATTTATCATACCTCTAAAATAATCACAAAGCATCCACATGGAGTCTAAAACATTCCAAATATCTAAATCATCATGAGACATTGAAACAACATCAACACAAGCTCAAACATCCTTCTCAAGTCACTTGTAGAATAAGCATGAACACATAGTTAACTTTTAGGCTCAATATCTTTGATTGTACTCACTTTAAAATCTTCAAATCTATATAGCTAGATGAACCTTGGAGTCTTATAACAATTTTTTTTCTACATTATCATATTTGACTTATATCAAAAGATATGGATAAAATATAGAGCTCTAGTTTTTCCCTATGTTAAATTTAAATATTTGAATTTAAAAAATCATAGTTAAACTTTGGAAACTTTGCAATTATATCATGTCCTTGTTTCTCAAATCAAACACACACCATCAATCTTGTTTGATATTTAACACATATTCTAACAACACTAAACATTAAACCATAATCACTTTGACCTCATCTCATGCAATCTTGAAATGTTTACCCAACACACTCCATCAATCTCTATAGATTAGTCAGGTCTTTAACAATCAATTCTCACCATTTGATAAATCTATATAAACACCCACTCACCATTGGATCTTTATCATGTAACTTTAATCATTCACTAAAAATCATACACATATCCTCATATCACTATTTCCTAAATTCTTGGAGTAACGTGCATTAACGATCTTGCTCGAGCTTTAAATTGTAAAAAAATGACTATGGGGACCCTTTCAATAAGCCTAAGTAGCCATTTTTGAACCTTAATAACTTATTCTATGCTTTGATGCATGATCTCAAATTTAGACTAGATAATCTCCTCACATAGGAAAATCCAACCATATAGAAATATATTCCTAAAACCTTCACTTTTTAGAGATATAATTCTATTAAAATTCCTTCTCAAAAACTTCTATCATAGAGCCATGTCTAGATTTTGTCTAAGAGATCAACTTTACTCCTGCATAACTTTTATCGTGATTCAGTGCATGATCTATAATTTAGCACAAATAAACTAGGCACAAAAATAAACAAACCCATATGATCATTTATCCTGACACCTCCATGCATGTAAATTCTAACATCATCAACATGCTTACTTAGCTTTACTTGAACCCTTTTACAAATCTAGCTAAGTACAGGAACATAGTGAATTCTATCTAAGTTACCAACTTTGCACCCTCATATATTTGACCACTCTTCAATGTATGATTTTATATTTAGAACATAAAAAATATGGTATAATATGATTAAAACCATATGACCAAATCCCCTTGACTCATTCACATGTGGTAATGGTGATGTCATCAAATTTCCTACTCAAAATTTCTTCCACTGGACCCAAAGTGTCTAGATGAGAATAATGATGAACTAGGTGAATTCCACTATGCACCCAAGCACTCAAATCATTTTTGAATTTTGATAGGACCCTTCATACATGATTAAATCACCATAATCATACCATAACATCTCTATCCATGTCAACATTGAAGATCAACTAAGCCTCCTTCAAACATACTAAAATATGCTAATTGCACACTGTCATTATCACATAGACTATCAAGGCTCTTCATATGCTCAGTAGGATAGCTCCATGACATCACCATAGCATCACTATGACAAATTATAGTAATATAAAATGTCAAAATTGGTATATTGAGTGTGGCTTGTGACACTGCATCCATAGGTCCTTTTTGCATGCTCTTGTGACCCTTATAGACACCTTTATACTAATTACCAATCATTTGGAACCTTTTAAACAATCATTCCACCTTAGCCAAGTATTATTCCCCATGCTAATTTTATTCCCCTAGGTCTTGAGATTATAGGATAGGAGTGCCCCATTTGAAATATAGCATCAGGCACCAAAGTGTCTCATTTTTTATGATCCTCTCCATTTTCACTTTGAGCCCTAATAATCATTTTCATCCAATCCTTATCCTTAACTAAGTCAACCTAGTGCAAATACATCTGACCCATGATTAATTCTTCCCAATAAAATCCCACTCAAATCTCATTTACAAAGAGGTGACTAATCTTAGAAAGCAAGAAAGAATACAAACAAAGCACTAAGACAAACTTCCCTATTCTTTGCATATAGTCACCCAACATAGTTGCAAACATATTCAAATCCTCATACCAGTCCCTAGCCACCTTAAACACTATAAAATTAGTATTTCCATCCAAATAACACTATTACATAAAGCACACTAGGTGGGAAAACTACATATAGCTTGATCCCTCTTTGGAGTATTGGTATGTAGGCAACACACCCATATAAGGGTGTGGATTACACATTTAGTACATCTTACACACTAAACCCCCTCTTTCTCAAGTGACTCAAATACCATTTTGTGAAGCATGAATTAGGGTTATGGTTTGAAGACAAAATTAGCTCAAAGGTGAGTTTCATCAACAACTAACTCTCAATTTCTCATAGGCATTCTCACACAGGCACATCACAACTACCCAAAATTTTTTTAGCTCTCAGTGAACAGTTTGGATAATAGCAACAAGAACAAACAATGGTGCTAGACACCAAACCATCCAATTTTTATCACTCCTATCCTCTCATCAAATGAAAGATAGATTCAGGTTTACAACACCTTCCTAGTCTTACACAACCATTATCGACCTCTGTATTAGTCATCTCAATCTATTTTCTAGCTAAGTTATATTTCTTTTTATTTATTGCCATTTTTAGAAAGGTGAAAAAGATAAATAATAACACAAATCAGGACTAAAATTATTGATATATTCCATACTAATATATTAGTCTAGACTTTTAAACAAAATAGGAATAAAACTCCATTATTCCTAAATAAATTAAATAAAAAATATAACACAATAATCTCCCCATTTGTTATTAATGTCAACAATCATAATTTAGCTCACCTTCTCTCTCTTCAATCACTCTCACAATAGGAATTTTCTCTCCCTTCGACATAATGATAAAGTGGGCATGAATTGATCCTAAGGACTTTAAAATACCATCAATTCTAAAGGACTACCTTAAAAATATGATACAAACTCCCCCTTATTGTGAGTCTACATTTTATTTGCCTTGTCAACTTCCTCTTGCTTCATACCAACACTCTCTTCAACAAAGCATTACAACCAATGAAGAAAGAGCACACAAAAATACTAAAAATCTAATATAACTCTCTAAGAAACATCTGAGAGGGTTTCCTTGTAATATTTGTAAGCCATTGCATCACTTGAGCATCTTCAGATCTCCATACACCATGAAGAATCACCACACATGCTTACTAGCCTCTTCTCTCAAACCACCCGAAGGACCACCAATATAATTTCATGCCACTCAAAAAATAGGAAACATGCTCTAAACTAACCCAATAAATCACATTGAAATATTCATGCCTTATTCTTTTTAAAAACATAACAAAAAGCACTCTTCTTCTTACTAGACCTGTCGAGTCTCCTTATAACCCTACCTAGAACTTGTAGAGATCACAAATTTTAGTAGACACACTATTAAGACATAAAACATCATTTCTAGAGAACTTTAATATGCCTCTTCAAGCACACTAATTTTTAACACCTATACCAATCTCTATAACATACTTTCTTCACAAACTAACTTGCCGATTAAGCCTCCATCTTGATAAAGACAAGAATAATTTGAAAACCACAAACCTTTAAATCTCTATGAATCTTGATTTGAAAACCCATTTGGTTAATTAGTCCTATTAATAAGCCTCAGACCTCAAATCTTAAGGAAAACCACTTTTCTAACATAGCCTAAAACCCTAGAATCTCAAAAACAACAAGGTCAACAAACCTTTTTCTATTCAATTTACACCTCTAAAAAAAATTTCACACCTAAAGACACCTATCACACACTTTTGGATAAATATTTTAGCCCTCACACATTTGGGAGCCATGACTTCCTATAGCCCATTTTAGGCTTACTTGCCCTTAAGCCAAAAATTGAGAAAATCAAGAGCACTCACAAATCTTTAATTTGTCTTAAAAATACCTTTAGACCAAAAAAACATCTAGAGCACATAAAAAAGAACTGAAAAAACATTTTTGAACACCAAACACTTCTTGACATTACAACATTCTCATTAGGCCACCTAGAAACACTCATTCTGACCCTATATTATAGCTCCTTCATAAATATCTAGAACAAACTCATGATCTTGTTATTCCTACTTAACCAAAGGCCCTATCTTATTGTAATTATCATATTTATCACATAAACATGCTACTCCAGAAGAAAATATGTCTACTACGAAGCATAGGCAGAGACATCCTACTGTCAGGAATCTAGAACAACAAACATGCTCTGATCCCACTTGTCAGGATGCAAAACCGGAAACATACAATTGATTACCAAACTTCAAGCAACTTAATATGCAAAAATAAACTAGATTCACCAAGTAACTAAAATTCAGAATAACACAGCATATGAGAGACAATAGAGTTGGTGTTCACCTCCCATGCTCCACGCACAACACAAGTGCTCCACGCACTCCACAAGCACTCCACGTGCTCCACAAGTACTCAAGGTACTTCAAGTAGATCTCCCATGAACCTGCAATAACCTGCACTTCAACAGACAATACTTATGGAAGGAACTTCCTTGCCTTCCTCTCTTGCTCTATCTGAGTACACACCTGTACTCCAAGTAGATCCTGCCTGATACTGCTCCCTATTGTGTTGCTGTCTATATGACCTTGCACACCTGCAAATCAAACAATGGTTCTGCTCACCTGTGAACCTCGACCTTGCATACACATACACCTACAGATCAAAGATCTTACTTACCATGTAGATCTCCTATATAGGCCATGCAACTGTGACCAAGATCCTACACTCTTGAAGAACCCAGCTGGCTCTCCAATCCAGCACCAACACACCTGGTACTGTGGCACTAGGAGGAACGCACCATTGCTCTACCTCACACATAGAAGGAGCTTATAATTATGCTCTCTTACTCCCTAGCACACTTTTCCAATACAACCATGAGTCTATTATATAGATCTCATCCAAACAATAATTAGACATCTAATTACAATAATTAGATCCGCAGCTCTCAGTCTAAAAATAGATCTCTTCATGCAAACACTTGGTTCGTTGGCTAACTGCCCGTAAATAGCTTGCAGTCAAACCACACAGGCGACCGATGCCGGTCCCTGTCTGCCTGGGGGTTGCCGACGCCGGCCGATCTCTGACCGACGTCGGTTTCCTTCCTGCCCTTTCCTGTCGATGTCGGTTGGCCTGACCGACGCCGGTGTCTCTGACACTCAGCAACTCTCCTGCAACCTCCTCTGTGTCTACATCAGTGAAGCTTTTAGCTCCATAATCCTAACAATCTCCCACTTGGAGATAAACAGCTGCACTGTACCTGTACCTATACTCCGTCTAATCTGTTTCCTAGTTTGTATTCCTCTTCAAGCTCCCACCTGAAGACAACACACCACACAACCTGTGATGTACCTCCTGTCATCCGAGTACCCTACCACATCTGAACCTATAACACCTGTAGTGAAGTCCTGACCCTGCATAGCAACACCTGCTGCTGGTCCCTCTCAGAAAACCTGAGAACCCACTTCCCCGAATTGGCTCCTAACTCTGACAGCTCCCACTGCATGGGAATACTCATGTCTATACCAGACCTCATGTGATTTTGGACACTGTGCCTATCCAGCCCTTAGTGTGCTCCGGTTCTACATCCCGAACCTCGCCAACACCTGATTCACATCAGCTCCCACTCGAGACAAAATCAACCTGTGATCTCCATGCCTCCCATGTCAAAGAATTCTGCTGCTCCAAACTCCTCATGACATGCCACTAAACTAATCTTACCCTTAGCTCAGCAAAACCCTATATGTACTAACCCTGCTAGCAAATATACCATCCACATACAGCAACAGAATGATGTCGCGACTCATCATCCACCTGGTAAGGTAAACCACAGTAGTTACCTGACACTGACTGAAGCCATGCTTCATCCTCCACCTGTCAAACCTGGTACCACTGTCCTGTAGCTCCTCAAGACCATATCCCTGGTCTTCCGTCTGACGTATCCGTTCTCTCTATTCTTCTACTAAGGAATCCATTCATCTCTGTGCTTACATCCAGCTGGCAAACCTACCAAGACTCCCGTCTAGTTCTGCATCATAATCCTGCCTAGCTCACACCTATTTCCTAGATCCTTCCTGCTCTACAATCAGCAACAAGTATGAAGAAGAGGAACACGAATTTGAGGGCCTACTTACGCCTTCAGTCCTCCATATGGGTGTTTGAGACTCCTTGACAGCTTGCTGTCCACCCAAAATTCGTTACAGTGACCGACCTCGGTCACCCCACAGTCTGCATCCGACCGATGTCGGTTCCATGCATTTGTACCTGACTACCAACCTGCCAGTGCTGGTGTCCCTGCTGCCGATGTCGGTCCTCCTGACCGACATCGGTCTTACATACTACCGACGTTGGTCTTATGACCGACGCCGGTCTTACCCTGCCCGACACTGCCGGCTTTGGTCTGCACATGACCGACATCGGCACCTGTCTGTTTGATGCCGGTTCCTCTTGACCGACGCCGGTACCTGTGTTCACCTGTGAGTGATGACTTTTTACCCGCGAGCTCCTTTGGATCAATCTCCATGTCCAAACTGCCCTGCTCAGATGTATCCAGCCTCATCCACTGAACTCTGTCTGCCATCTCCTCCAAGAACACCAAGGCTTTCCAGTTCTTAAGCCTATCAAATATATCTATCTTCCGCTTAAGAACATGCATCTCCTCCCTGATCATGTGACCAAGCCTACGAAGCCACGTCTCTGCAACAGAAGAAGAATCAGTAATATAAACAAGTAGATAAAGTATACCTATTTTCTTACCACCAGCTAATTCAAGTGCTACCGCTGTGAGAGTTCTTGTGCATCTCTCATCACCCAATCTTTCTGAAGAAATTAGCCATATCTCCAAACCTGGGACCTGCATGACCTTCATCAACACCTGTGTGTTGGCCACCTGCAATTTCAGCTTCACTTCCCCTTTGCCAATTCTTTGGCAAGGCTTACCAGCTCCTCTACCTGGGGCTGCATGGAAAGAGGCAACTGAATCTTTTATCCAAGATTCAACTTTATCCAAGAAACCTGCAAACACATCCTGTGCAACAACCCCTGCTACATCTGTATCTTCAGTTTCTTTATGCTGATCTGTTACCAACCAACAATGTTCTTTTACCTGCTCTTTCTTTCCATCGGACCGTGAGTAACCGTCTGTGCTTTTCAACTCCTCCATTCTTAGCTTACTTTGATCTGCCGTTGCTCTACTCCCACTCAATCAGAAACCCCTGAGAGTGCCCTGTAACCAAAACACAACCCTGCTTCCTGCAACCTGGCTCTGATACCACTTGTCAGGAATCTAGAACAACAAACATGCTCTGATCCCACTTGTCAGGATGCAAAACCAGAAACATACAATTGATTACCAAACTTCAAGCAACTTAATATGCGGAAATAAACCAGATTCACCAAGTAACTAAAATTCAGAATAACACAGCATATGAGAGACAATACACAACTTGTATTAACACTTTATATAGAAAAGAATACAATAAAGAAGATGCCACTTCTTCTCCACCACCTTACAGAGGTTTCCCACACCTCAAGTGAACAGTACTTCTTCTCCCCAAAGCTCTCCCTCTCACAGGTCTCAACACCCAACTCAAATACAGAGTTGGTGTTCACCTCCCATGCTCCACGCACAACACAAGTGCTCCACACACTCCACAAGCACTCCACGTGCTCCACAAGTACTCAAGGTACTTTAAGTAGATCTCCCATGAACCTGCAATAACCTGCACTTCAACAGACCATACTTATGGAAGGAACTTCCTTGCCTTCCTCTCTTGCTCTATCCGAGTACACACCTGTACTCCAAGTAGATCCTGCCTGATACTGCTCCCTGTTGTGTTGCTTTCTATATGACCTTGCACACCTACAAATCAAACAATGGTTCTGCTCACCTGTGAACCTCGACCTTGCATACACATACACCTGCAGATCAATGATCTTACTTACCATGTAGATCTCCTATATAGGCCATGCAACTGTGACCAAGATCCTACACTCTTGAAGAACCCAGCTGGCTCTCCAATCCAGCACCAACACACCTGGTACTGTGGCACTAGGAGGAACGCACCATTACTCTACCTCACACACAGAAGGAGCTTATAATTATGCTCTCTTACTCCCTAGCACACTTTTCCAATACAACCATGAGTCTATTATATAGATCTCATCCAAACAATAATTAGACATCTAATTACAATAATTAGATCCGCAGCTCTCAGTCTAAAAATAGATCTCTTCATGCAAACACTTGGTTCGTTAGCTAACTTCCCATAAATAGCTCGCAGTCGAACCACACAGGCAACCGACGCCGGTCCCTGTCTGCCTGGGGGTTGCCGACGCCGGCCGATCTCTGACCGACGTCAGTTTCCTTCCTGCCCTTTCCTGCCGACGTTGGTTGGCCTGACCGACGCCGGTGTCTCTGACACTCAGCAACTCTCCTGCAACCTCCTCCGTGTCTACATCAGTGAAGCTTTTAGCTCCACAATCCTAACACCTACTTAACAATGTCCTATAATAATGTGAAACTAGGATTTACCCATAACTCCTCATATTCCTTCTCCTCCTTAGTCATATAATATTTTTATTTTTTATTCTTATTCTTAGGCTTAATATAATCAACATGATCAACCACCAAAACATTATCCTTATCTTCTAAGATTGAATTGATAATACATGGAGACAACAAAGATTCATGACATACCTTTTCATCTACAGAATCCACCTTGTAGTTTGGAACCTCATCACTAGGCATAGATAAATGATTTTTATTTGCATGATACATTATTAACAACAAAAATATGTTCACTTGGATCCATACACACCTTATAACTATCCTCAACTAGTATCTTGATCTTCTCATTGAGCATGATCTATTAATTCTCAACATGAGCAAACAATGAGACCTCTTGGCAAGGATCAATTTTTGTAGCTTTCTCCACTATAGAAAACAAATTACTCAAACCTAAAAACTCATCATGAATTACACTTATCACCTTTGGCCTCCATGAGTTGACTTGCCTTCTTCCTTGCACTCTAAGAGCCTAATTAAACCTATTCTAACTTTTAGACCTTTGCTTGTGGAACCTAGAAATGTGAGCTCTCTGTTCACAATTATAACACACCATACTCCTTGATGGAAACATAGTTTATATTAACTTGTTTGAATAGAAACTTTAAATATGTCCTTTATCATGACAAACAAAACAACCTCCCCTTTTTGAAGAGGACTCACCTTGTCTAATCTTATGTGGACAATGGTTTGCAAAGTGTCCCACATTAAGATATTTGAAGCACTTAATTTTAATCACTCCTTTTGACTATAGACCCATATAATAGTTCCATAAAAACTCATTTATAATAGGTCTCTTGAATTCTATAGTTCTATGCTCAAATTTATTACATATGAAATAGTAACCATTGAAACTTTCATACCTCATGGAATTTGACTATCTGATATGATTTATATTCACTATGCATGCACTTTAATTTTTTGTTTGATGATTTGTCTTTAGAAAATTATCTACCTTTATCTCATTGATATTCATGTAAACTTGAGTAACAACTTTGGGCTCTTCATTGAAACCCAATCTAGATCTATCACTAGCAAACTTTTGACTCTTTAGGTTATCAACTAGATCATTAAAACTTTTATGAAACTTGACAAATGATTTTACTTTGATTATAGATTTATCTAACTCATTCTTCAAGGAAAAAATCTTAGAATCATACCTTATGCATTCTTCTTCTTTATATCTTATACTTTTAGACATAGATTCTAACATAGAATTAAGAAACATGATAACACCTTCATTCTGCATAGAGTCTTCAACCAATCTTGCCTCAAACACACTGAATTGATCCTCATAGTCCTTGAGTTTATATTTCATCTTCTTATTGATCTTCTTCTCAATCTTTAGTTATTCAATAACATTCATCAATAAATTCTCATACTCCACCTCATCTTCATCATCATATGAATCACTCCAAGTAGACTCCTAATGATGTGAGCAAATTCCTTCCTCAGCCATGAAAAAATCTTCATCTTCAGAAGGACCATCATCTTCATGATCAGATTCTAAGTCACTATCTTCACTCTCATATAATGAGCTGTAATCTTCTTTGGTGTAGAGAATCTTCTTGTTTTTGAAGGACTTTTTTTTGTTAAAATTTCTAAATCCTTTTTTCTTGTATGTCTTCTTGTGATCATCTTAGCCTTCACCATGTTCTTCATCATATTTTTTCTCATGATTATGAGGGAACTTATGATAAAAATGTCATATCTCTATAAAATTGAAACATTTGAATGGTAGTTTACCCTTATACTTCCTTAAGACTGTGTTCAATTTCTTAGTAATCAATGCAATTATTTCATCCTCATTAATATGAGATATATCATCCTATTTGGGTTTCTTACTATGCAACTACTTATTTGGCTTCATTTCTATGTTGACATCTACTTCCTTCTTTGGTGGTATATCATCATTTAGTGTCATCTCATATGAATTAAGGATGCCATGCAATTGATCCATCTTCAACGAAGTAAGATCATGAATTTATTATATAGAAGATACTTTTGCATCAAACTTGAGAGATAGAGACCTTAATACCTTTTGAACTAAATTAGGCTCTTTAAGGTTCTCTCTAAGACCTTTGATGATGTTCACCATCTCATTAACTCTCTGCAGAAAGGATGCCACAAAATATTCTTCCTTCATCTTGAGACTTTCAAATTTCCTTCTATGAGTTTACAACTTAACAAGGTTTACCTTTGAATATCCTTCATAAATGATTTTCATTTTGTCTCATATCTTTTTAGCAAATTTACAATGTATTACCTTGGTGAACTTAGTCTCTATAAGACCATAGGTGATGGCATTCATTGCCTTAGAATCATTATAAAATAGTTTCTTTTCTAAAACACTAGATAGAGGATTAGTATGATCAACATAACCATCAATAATAGATTGCCATACATCAAACCCTAGGGAAAAAATGTATGTCCTCATCCTTGCACTCCAAAAAGCATAATTAGATCCATTGAACATTAGAGCTTGATTAGTGTAGAAACCTCCTTGATAACTACCCATATTATACCTTACATCGCCTTCAAACTATCAAGCCTTTACTAAAGGACCTACTCTGAAACTAATTATTAGAAGTACAATCAATGAGAGTGGGGGTGAATCAAAGAGCCTAGATATTTCAACTTCACTTCCAATCCTTTCAAACTCTTCATCAATATACATACATTTATGAAGCATACACATAATTCATATAAATGAACAAGAAAAATAATGTAAGATCAGTCATATGACACATGAAATATGTGGGAAACCCTCTTAGGAAAGAAAACCCAATAGAACCTGAAATTGGACTACTATCCTACAATAACAGGATCTAATTTAGACTAGTTATAACTGATCAATGAACTATGATCCCTTAATTTTGTGAGACTGTAATCCCACAAGGAGCTACCACACCTATTTAGCTGAGCTGCCATAACAACTAGACCTTTAGTAAGTTTCACCTTGCAAAGAGGTTGTAACCCCCTTAGTTGTTGATCTTCCATAACAACACCTATGAACACATCCACCTTTAGACTAATGTCTTTAACATTAGATGATGGACCTCTAATTATCACTCTTCACCTTTGCTCATACTCAAACAACAAGAGTACTATTCTACCAATAGAATTATGGCCAACAAGTCTTATAAATAGTCCTTAATATGATATACTTATCAATTCATCTACTAGGAACTCTACCTCTCCTTGAATCCAACATTCACACACCTAATATTCTCTCAAATCTCTCACAAGTCTAGAAACCAACACATTTGGTTTCAATATTTATAGAGCAATCATGATTATCACCATCTTGGTCAGCCATTAGGCATGCCTTAAAACTTAAGTCATCTATCTCACTGAGATAGAACTAAATATAATTTTCATAGGTTAGCCATAGCATCTATGGGTCACCCTTAAGTAGCTACACATTTTAATTTTGTCAATTAGACTAGTACCCTTATGAAGGTATTTTTAGGCCTTCATAGTCTGCTAAAACATGGAAACAATCCTAGGTTATGGGTGGCTTAATCAATGGATTGACTCTCTAGATTCTAAGGGCTAGCTCCCTTTGGTGTATCACTTAGGATCCCTAGTCTATGCCATAAATTGATAAGGAAAAGGGAAGAGGGAAAAGGTAAGAAAGGAACTTGAAGGGAAATCCTATCTATGATGGTAATACACTAAAAATATGAACTTCATCTACTTGACATGCATTGAGAAGATGAAAAAGGATGTGAATCTAATTATGCTACTCAAATTACAGCCTTTGACATCAATATTTTGCATAGGGACTGTCTTATGCATGATCTAAGGCAATTGTTTAATAGGTCTATCAAAGACACTGAAGAGAGCTTGCACTTGCCATATAAACAAGATGATATATCACACTATGTGACATGAAAGTATGAGCTTAATACATATATATAGGTATAATGGAAAGGATAAGATGAGAGGAAGCCTTATCTATCGCTTTAATCTACTAACATAGCATAAAAATACACTAAAACATAAGCTTTTGAGGAGATATGAACTTTGTCGTATTCATCAAACGAGGCAAGATATAGATGTTCTCCAAACATGAAAAAATTGATCTTTACAATGGCTTGAAAGCTTGTATATAGAGAAAAAAAGGACAAGAGAGAAGAGGTACTTGCATGTTAGATTGGGGAACTAATAGAAGAAGTTACCAATAAATGTAGATCACTCATTGTTCTTGAGCTCCTCAACATTCAAAGCATGTAATTCCTTTGATCTTGAGATCAACCATCTAAAATCACCAAAAATCTCCTTAATCCCCTCATTCATTGAATTCCCCTCTTTAAGAATTGATAGAGCCATGTTGAAGGTAGTTGCATGTCCTTGTTAAGTGTGAATGATTTGATCCTTGCATTTAAAACTTGGTGTGCTCCTTATTGTAGTCTTAGACTATAGATCTTCTATTCCTGCATGTTCATGCTCCACTTAGATGCATCTAATTGAGCTTGGGTCACTTTGCATGTTTTGTATGTGAGCTATAGACCACATCATCAATGTTGAAAGGAGAAAACCTCATCCTTTTCTCCTAATTGGTTGTTGAACTCTCACTATGATCCTTTTGAAAACCTAGAATTTTCTCATCCATTTATCTCCTTTCTAGATATTAAAAAGTTTCAAGCTCACAACAATCGTGATGAACCTTTCAAAAACTTGACCAAAGGAAATGGTTACTTGTAGGGGCTCAAACTTGACATTTGTGGGCCCGTCATTAATTCCTGCAGACTTTTATTTTCAGCCATCTCTTTGGAATATTTTCTCATGGATAATCCTCTTGAAAGAAATAACCTTTTTGTCCATTCCCTTTAGACCTTTCTTATTTCAGGCAATTTTCCCAAAAGAATTTCTCTAGACTTTCTTTTGTTTAGGCAATAATTCTTTCTAAATTTTTGTTTTGGCCCTTTTTTTGAAAGAATTTCTTTCGACGTTTTCTTGGGATTATTCTTTTATAAGAATTTATTTAGACTTTTTGCTTGAAATAATTTCATTGACTTTTCTTCAAGATTTTCTTTCAGAGGAATTTCTTTTGGCTTTTCTTTCAGAGAATTTTTTTTTTCTTTTCTTTTAGATGAATTTCTCAAGCTTTTCTTTTGGAACTTATTTTTGTGGACAATTCTCCCAAAAGAATTCATTCCTTTTACTTGGCCTTGAATAATTTTATTTGAAAAAGTAACATTGGATTTTTTAAAAGTGGTCTATTTTCCACTTGAAATGCCCTTTTTGAAAGGAAAGTATCCTTCAACTTTCTTGAAAATGACCCCTTTTTCCAAGAAGTGTCCTTCATAGTTTCTGCAATTAACTCTTTGGATTTCTTTAAATGGTCTTTTGGAAACCTTTAAAATATTATTTCTGAAATGAAATTACCCTTTTGACATTTTGAAAAGAACCCTTCAAAATTTTTGCAATAGACGCTTCAGACTTTTTGTAAAGAACCCTTCAGACTTTTTGAAAAGTCCTTTTTCTGAAAGAATTCCTTGGAATTTTTAAAAATTCAATTTTCTAAAAGAAATTTCTCGGACTTTTCCTCCTAAAATAATTTTATTGTAATTTTTAAAAAAGTCCTCCTTTTGAAAGAATTCCCTTTTTAAAGGTTTCTTGAAGATGGACATTCCTAAAAGGAAAGAACCCTTTGAACTTCTTGAAAATGACCCTTTAAAGACCCAAAGAAGCCTCCATGATGCTTTTCTCAAAAAAATCCTTTGAAAACCAAAGTGAATGCCTCAAAAGGCCTATTAATCATGGATTATTTTAGGGACTTTTTATAACCAATAACTAACTCACAAGACAAGTTGGCATGATATGCAAAGTTTTGAATGGTAGGGGTGATAATTTGATGTAAGGGGTAAAAATTATCAACATTTTGGCAACTTGACTAGGAATCATGCTTTCTATGCTTGAGAACTATACCACATACATGAAATTTGAAATCATAAAACAATGGTAACTTAGATCCATGATAGCAAGTATAACTTTTTATTTGAAATAAGACAAATTTCATCCCCCAAAACAAGAAGGAAAACACACAATGTAGGAAAAAATAACTAAATAAATAAAAAGGGCAAACAAATCACTTATTTAGGAAAAAATAAAAACAACGAATGTGCTTGAATAGTACTTGGAGGAAAACAAACTAACTAACTATGTACAAGGAACTTAGATCTTTAGTAGCAATGTTTTAAATGTATCCCATTAACTAGGATTGGAAGCTCCTCACCATCCATCTTTACAAGTTGGAAGGCACTATGGGATATTTAGTTAGAAATTGTGTATGGGCAACTCCAAAGGGATCCAAACTTTGTGTGCCTTCCTATTTATCTCTATCCTCATCTCACTAAAGGACCAAATCTCCTTCTTTAAAACTTTGTGAATAAGATCCTTTGTCAAAAGCTCTCTTCACTTGTGCTTAATGAATTTCCATGGCTAATATTAAATGATTTCTTACTTCTTCCAACTCCATAAGCTCAACATACATGACATCCATAGGATCATTCTCTAATAACTTAAGCTGATGCATTAGTTCTAAAGTAGGAAACTCAAGAGAAATGAGAAACCTTACTTCCTTATCATATAACATCTTGTATGGAGAGTTGGCTATTGATATTTTATAGGTGATCCTATCAACCCACATAGCTAACTTCAACTTGAGATTCCATGACCTTTAGTTTTCTTCAATAGTCCTTCTTATGATCCTCAATAGGTTCTTATCTGTAGAATTAGTAAGGACATTACCTTGTGGATAATAGTTTGATAAAGTGCTAAGATAAATTCCATGTTGGATATCCCATTGGCTGATCCTAGTTCCCACAAAATACATTTCATTATCATAAATAATAGCTGAAGTAACTTTGAATCTAGTAAGTAAACCTTCATAGAAATATAGAACATTGGTTTTGTTTGCTTCTTTCAATGCCACTATTTTTGTCCAACATGTGAAGTCATACGTAGCAATTATAATCCATTTATGTCCTAAACTTGAAGGAGGATTTATGATACTAATTAAGTCTAATCCCCATTGGAAAAAGGTTTTATCTACCATAATTGGTTGAAGAGGTAAGGCTACAAGTTTCACTTTTCTTACAAATATAACACATTGTTTGCACTTTCTAACTCATGCATGGAAATCACCAAATATAATATGCCAATAGTACCCACCTCTCATGATATTAAGGGTTGTATTTCTTGCATAAAAATTTCCTCCACCATGTCCATCATGAACCTCTTCAAGTAATCTCTGAGTTTGACTTGGCTCAATACACCTTACAACATGCCATTAATATCTTTCTTGAACAAAAAACCATCAACAAACAAAAATTTAATTGATTACAACCTAAAATATATTATATTTGAATCACTTAGATGAGAGGGATAAATACCATCTTGGAGATAGCTTACCAAGTCATGAAACTAGTTGGAAGGTGAGTTATGACCAGCTGTAAACTCTTCATCATTTAACACCAAAATAACCTCATTAGTCTCTTGAAAATCTTGAGTTTTATGCTCACAAAGTACTTTACCTCTAATCACCTTTGTGACCTTAATTTCCACATCATAATATACTACCTTGGTTATCTAATTGGCCCTCTTCTCATTTATATCTTTATTAAAAAAGAACTCCTTAATGCTTAGATGAGAAACCATAAGGTATATCTTATCGTTATACGACAAGTATCTAAACCTTTTGAGAGACCTTATAACTAAAATTACATGTTTTTTAAGAAAATAATATCTTGTTTCATAATTTTCTAGGCCTTGACTAAATAAGGCTATTGGCTACTCCAAAGCCTCATGATTTTGTTGCATAAGGATGCCTAAAATGGTGTCCATGTTATCATATGTATAAAAAATGAAATATTTTATGAAATCTAGATTTATAAGTGTAGGATCACTAGATAAGGACTTCTTAATATCATCAAAACACTTTATTCCTTCTTTGGACCAGCTAAACCTCTAATTCTTCTTTAACATGGTTGTAAATGGCTTAGTTAAAATGGCAAAATCTAAGATATATCTCCTTATGAAATTTATTTTACCAAAGAAGCTTTAAAAAGACTTTTTGTGCTTAGGTAAGGAAAGTGCCAAAATGGAGTCTACAATTATAGATTCTATGCTTAAACCATAATTTGAAACCACATATCCAAGAAGCTTACCTTCCTGAACTGAGAAGACACACTTTTTGGGATTTAGAGATACCCCAAATTGCCTACACCTTTCAAACACTTACTTGAGATGAACTATGTGATCACTTGAACTCTTTGAAAACAAAATTATATCATCCAAATAAATTAGTAAAAACTTTTTAAGAAGGCCTTGGAATGACATATCCATGGCTCTTTGAAAGGTTACTCCAATATTAGATAAAATGAAGGGCATCTTTCTATATGAAAATGTCCCCTACTTGGTTGTGAAGGCTATCTTAAATTGGTCCTCTTATTTGACCAAAATATTATTGTAGCCACTATATCCATCCAACAAAAAAAACCTCTCTAAACCTATAATCAACTGTGAAATGTGTTTCATTGATGGCAATGGATAGTGATCTTTAAGTGAATCCATGTTCAGATCATGGAAGTCAACACGCAATCTAGTCTTACCATTCTTCTTCCATACTAGAACAAGATTTACCACATAAGTTGAGTGATTGATTGGAAATATAATAGCTGACTCAATGAGTTTTTGAATCTCAACTCTCATCAAAGGCTCAAACTTAGAATTAATGGGCCTTTGTCTTTATCTCATTGGTTTAGTATTAGGCTCTAAATCAATGGTGTGTTGAGATAGACTTAGGTCAAATACCTTAAGATAACTATATTTCCATATAAATACATCAATAAAACATTTATATAACTCAATGAAATCTTATTTTTGTGAAGGATTACATACCTTACCCAACTTGAAATTCTTACTAGTTGCAATTTCTACATTGGCATAGTGTTATTTTGTTGAAAAGGATGACTTCTCCTTAACTCATCATCACCAATAAAAATGTTATAAAGTGTGACCAATCCCTTGGGTAAATTATTTGTTTTTAGTTACACAATTAGATCACCAAACTAATACAAGTACTTTGATTGGTTTCTTAATGAAAACTCAGCCTTTTCTTGCAAGAATCTCATAATTTGATTGTCATCTTTGAACACTTGAAAATTCTCATGATTATATAGAATATAAAGCCTTACAACCACCTTTATGTGTGACCAATTTTTTTCACTTTTTATACCAGCTAGGTTACTAAATTATTCCCCAATGGTAGCCATCCTATCTGCATGTTTATTTGCACCTCTTGGTATTACCTAAATGTTAAATGCTTGAAAATATTCAAGTAAGTCCCATATTATATGATTATAATATTTAAGAAACAAATTTTTGAATATATTCAAACCTCTTACTTGGTGAACTATAAGTTCACTATCATAAAAAAATTTCAAAGCATTGATTTTCATCTTCCCAGCCCACTACAAACCATGAACTAGTGCCTCATACTTTGTAACGTTATTTAAAAAACTAAAATAGAAATTAATAAAAGATAAATAGCTTTGATTTTTTGGATAAACCAACATCATTCCAGCCCTAGTACCATGTTTATTCCTTGATCCATCAAAGTATAATTTCCATAAACCTTCACTAGACTCATCATCCTTAACCATGGCTAGAATTGGTGTATCATTCTCATGAAGGCAATACACACCAAGTCCTTATATAATTATATTATAAGGATCATGATAATGAAAAATAGAAGCCCACTTATTTAGAAAAAAAATTATAACTCCATCCAAAGGTGATTCTTTTTCAACTCCACTAGGTTATAGTACATCATCTGAGATGATATAGTTAGTGTTCATAACACTTGGAGTATATGGCTCCATATGGAAACATTCAATCGGTTCATAATAAATCATTAACCTAGTACCATACCTAGTTTTAAACATCAAATAATTCTAATTAGATAATAAATATCCCCCAATCTTTGAGGTAAAGTCCCTTGAAAGGCACATAACAAAGTAAGGAAGTAATTGTACCACGGCAACATCCTATTGAATAGTAAAATTGGGACAAGCATGTAATGCCAATTTCACATATTTTTTGGTGACCCATAAAATTTTAATACCCCCTTAGTGTTTGGCTCATAAACAAGGCCAAGCTTGTCTACAATTTACTTAGGCATAACTATGCTACTAGCTCCACTATCCACCATCTAGTTATGAGCCAAAGTATCACCCACTGTAAAATAAAGGTAGAAAGGATGAGTCTTATTTGATTTTAAATTAGTTTTTTCCACCTTTAACATCTTATTCACTTTCTATTTAGTTTGATGATCTGAATTGGTTAAGACAACACCTTCTTTCTCAACCGACTTTGGAGATATTTCAAGAGCTGAAATCTATTCGATGAGCATATCCTTTTTTCTTGGAATGGAAAGAGAATCCCACATTATAATTATAATATTATAATTCTTCATCTGCTCAACTATATTTAAAAGATACCCACCAACCTTTTTTAACACTTTTTGAAGCACTGGCTACTCATGAACTAGAGGTATCTGATGAACTTTACTAACCTCTATATTCTAATTTTTATGAGTCATAGGGGTAGAAATTTGTTATTTTTTACTCTTGGAAAAAATATTAGGAGTACTTGAAGCATTTTTGACCTCATGAGCCTCATCAATGGCTCTTCCTTTAGCTCTAGTTACATTTTCAACTTGACCACTTGCATTTTTAAACTCAACACCCTAAGTAAAAGCAACATGATCATCCATTTGCCAATTCACATTAATGGCATTAGGCTGCCCTTGCACTTGTTAAGTTTATCCTTGTGATGATAAACCTATATCTTGGTACTGACCTCCTCTAAAATAAAACTTTTCTTGTGTCATTTATGGCATAGTGATGTTTTGTGATACTAAGACCTGGTTTTGAGCATCATTGAGATTTGAGGGTTGCCAACCTGAATCTTGCATTAATTTGTTTTGAGGTGGGATTGGAATAATGAATTTTGAAGTATAAGAAGCATTAGGATGAAGGGAAACATATGGCTTAGCTGGAGTTATGGTTACTTGTGCTTGGTAAGGTGGTATATTCTCTTTAAAACCCTGATAAGGAGGACTTTGATCTCTAAAGGGCTTATAAGTGGTTTGATTTTGTTGATGATAAGGCTTATTGGCCTAAAATTATTACCTCTTGAGTTATAATATTTCATTCTCAAAGGACTATAATAAGCTTTTCAACTTTCCTATCTCACTAGCTTGACTAGTAGGGCTTATAATTTGAGCTTGAGGGGATGGTATAGGAGATAAGGAAGGAATTTGAGGAATTTGAGGGACTAGAATAGACCTCAATTCTAGGAATATAGGCATTGGAGGTCTTAGAGAAAGATTACCAACTTGTATCAACTATTCTCTACACTTATTATAACTGCATAAGCATTTAGCAAAGTATTACCACCCATTAACTATATCATCACACTAATGTTAGAATTAAGTTATTTTAAATAATATAAAAATGAATATTCAGGGGATGGCCTAATAAAATTAGGTATCTTAGTCCATGTTTGTTGGAGTCTGAGGTTAAAATCAGACATGAACTCATGAGGAACTCTATTTATGGTAGTTAACTATTCAATCAAAGAGAGGTGATTAGATTTATCCTCAAATTGCAGGAATAAGGCTACATCCAATTCATCTTAGGAAGAAATGGAATTTATTGGGAGGTTTCTATACCACTGTAATGCTTTTCCTTTAATGGAAGCAACAAGTAATCTAGTATCAACATTATCTTGAATAACATTATGGACTGAATAGAGATTAGCTACATCTTAGATGTGATTAATAGGGGTTGTTTGATTTTATCCTAAGAAGAATGGGATGTTTATGAGGCTATACATATGAATATCATCACACTAGGCTAAATTTAGTGAGCTACCTCTATTAAATGGAACAAACACCTAGTTTTTGATAGCAATTTAGATAGTGGAGATTGGAGTGTTTACGATAGTAGGATAACCAGGTGACCTTTTTATTTTAAGGATATGGGTTTGTCCTAATAAACCTTTATCTCTTATATGGTGTATAGTGCAACTCAATAAATTTAATGGAATACCTTTAATATCCAACCTTGTAGTAACCTTTGTCATGAAAGAATTTCTTGAACAATGTTATGAACTTTGCAACCTAAAGAAGCTTTAGTTTATGATGAGGATGGATATTCCCCTCTATTATAATTTATTCTCATCAAATCCAAAATTTATATATGCTAAGGAGAAAGAGGATCCCATTGTGTGTGCCAAAAACTATTTTTAATCAAACTTACACCCTTATGAAGGTAGTTTCAGGCCTTCACAATTTGCTAAAACATGGAAATAATCCTAGGATATGGGTGGACTAATTAGTGTATTTAATATCTATATTATAAGGGATATATCCCTTTGGTGTATTGTTTAGGATCCCTAGTCTATTCCATAAATTGCTGAGGAAAAGGGAAGAGGGAAAAGGTAAGAAAGAAACTTGAAAGGAAATCCTATTTATGATGATGATATACCAAAAATATGACCTTCATTTACTTGATATGTACTAAGAAGATGAAAAAGGGAATGAATCTAATTATGTTACTAAAATAATAGCCTCTGAGTATTAGTATTTTGAATAGGGGCTCAATCTTGTGCATGATCTAAGGTAATTATTCAATAGGTCTGTCAAAGACACTAGAGAGAGATTGCACTTGCCATACAAAAAAGATGATAATGCACACTATGCGACCTAAAAGGAAAAGCTTAACACCTAAAAATAGGTATAATGGAAGGGATAGGATAATAATAAGCCCTATCTATCACTTTCATCTCCCAATAGACCATGAAAATACACTGAAACATAAGTTTTTGAGGAGATATGAACTTTATCTTATTCATCAAAAGAGGCAAAAAACAAAAGTTATTTGAACATGGAAAAATCAATATTTACAATGGCTTGAAAGCTTGTATATATAGAATAAATGAAAAGAGAGAAGAGGGACTTATGTGTTAGAGTGGAGAACTGAGAGAAGTTACCAATAATTGTAGATCACTCTTTATTGTTCTCAAGCTCCTCAACATTTAAAGAATCCAATTACTTTGATCCTGAGATTAGCCATCCAAAATCACCACAAATCTCCTTGAGCCTCTCATGTATTTAAGTCCCCTCTATAAGAACTGATAGAGCCATGTCGAAGGTAACTGCATCTCCCTGCCAAGTGTGAATGATTCGATCCTTGTATTTAAAACTTGGCATGCTCTTTACCATATTCTTGGACTATAGATATTCTATTCCTACATGTTCACGCTCCAATTGAATAAATATAATCAACCTTGGGTCACTTTTAATGTTCTATATGTGAACTATAGACCATGTCATTAGATCTGAAAGGAGAAAACCTCATCCTTTTTTGTTGATTGGAAATTGAAATCCCTTTAGGATTATTTTGAAACCCTAGCCTTTTCTCATCCATTTATCTCCTTGGTAAATATAGATAAATGCCAAGCTCATGAAAATCTTGATGAACCTTTTAAAAACTTGACCAAAGGCAATAACTACTTACAGGGGCTCAAACTTAATGTTTATAGCCCTGTAATTAATTCCTTTCAAATTTTATTTTCAGCCATTTTTTTGAGCTATTTAATCATGGAAAATTCTCTTAAAATAATTAACCTTTTGATCCATTCCCTTCAAACCTTTCTTGTTTCAAGCAATTTACCCAAAATAATTTATCTAAACTTTCTTTTATTTTGGTAATAATTCTTTTGGGCTTTTTATTTTGGCCTTTTTTTTGAAAGAATTTCTTTCTACATTTTCTCGATCTTATTCCTTCAAAAGAATTTATTCAAACTTGATTCCTGAAAGAATTTATTTGAATTTTCTTCAAGATTTTCATTCAGAGGAATTTTTTTGAGCTTTTATTTTGAAGGAATTTTTTTGAGCTTTTCTTTTAGAGGAATTTTTTTGGTCTTTTCTTTCAGAGGAAGTTTTTTGGGCTTTTATTTTAGAACTTATTTTTATGGACAATTCTCCTAAAAGAATTCATTCCTTTTTTTTTGCCTTGAACAATTTTATTCAAAAAAGGACCTTCAAATTTTTGAAAAGTGCCCTATTTTCCACTTGAAATGCCCTTTTTGAAATGAAAGTACCCTTCAAATTTCTTGAAAATGATCCCTTTTTCTAAGATGTGTCCTTTAGAGTTTTTACAATGGACCCTTCAAATTTCTTGAAATGGTCTTTTTGGAAACCTTGAAAATATCTTTTCCAAAAGGAAAGTACCCTTCACACTTTTTGAAAAGAACCCTCCAGAATTTCTAGAATGGACTCTTTAGACTTTTTGTCAAGAACCCTTCAAACTTTTTGAAAAGTCCTTTTTTTGAAAGAATTTCTCAAACTTTTTGAAAAGTCCCTTTCCTAAAAGGATTTTCTCAGAATTTTTTAAAGTCCTCCTTCCAAAAGAATTCATTTTTTAAAGGTTTATTGAATATGGACCTTCTTGAAAGGAAAGAACCCTTTGAACTTCCTAAAAATGACCCTTTAAGGACCCAAAGAAGCCTCCATTATGATTTTCTCAAAAAAGTCTTCTAAAAACCAAAGTGAATGCCTCATAAGGCCTATTAATCATGGATTACTTCAAGGAATTTTTAGGACCAATAACTAACTCATAAGATAAACTAGCATGATATACAAAGTTTCAAATGGTAGGGGTGACAATTTGATTTGTGGGGTCAAAATCACCAATATTTAATAAGGCCCTTGTAGCTCTTATAGGTCTCATGGAGACCTATTCACCCATTTAGCACATCAACAAACAAAACAAGAACATAGGACCAATTCCAAATCCATGGAACCATTCCATATGATCTATAGGCCCCCCTTAAGTGCCAAAAACTAACATATTACTCTTCTACTTAAGCATAATTTTCTCAAACAACATTCCATGTACATAGTCACCATAAATGAATACACAATCAACTTCTAAACATTTGTTTATACTGTATATGATTGGTCAAACCTTTTTAATGTACACCTATCATATTAATGCAATCTAAAACACTCGCTAATATCCAATTCATCTAGAGATATTGAAATAATATCAAAACAATATCAAAAAATCTTCTCATGTCACTTGCATAATATATAGAAATACACAGTCAACTTTGAACCTCAATATATTTTATTGTACACACTTTTTGATCTATAAACCAAGATGGACCCCCTTATTTAATCAAATAGTTTTTAAATGGATATCAATCTCAATTATCCCCCATACTTAAATAGATAATCCTATTTTAAAATCAATATTAAGTGAATAAAAAACCTTATTTAAATTGATTCTGCATTTTAAACATTCACCTTTCAATACTATAGATAAAACTAAAATCATAATGGAAAATAGTGACACATTGACACCAAAGTGATAACGGAGTTCACCTTATTAAGAGCTACATCTCCAGGTTCACTACAACTATGAGTCAATCCATTTGTAATAGATGAAAGTATAATTTTAATAAACTTGCGTCTATGTAACTTTAATCTATAATAGTACTAAAATTATACTACATGAAGACTTGATCTCATTAGGAACTCATCTCTCATTCATTCATGGCACCTACACATCATCTTTAGCTTTTGGGTATAATTCTCCATGCAAGAGTAAAATAACTATAAAAAATGGGTCAATATCTCATCACCGAGGAATTTGACTCAACTCCATAATAGTGATGGGTTACTCTAATAAAATAGTATATAAGGGTTCTATAGGAATTTGTCGTTATAATGTAGATAACCTCATTTACAAATGGATTATAATTTTTTTGATAAAATATATCAAATGAAGTCTCCCATAGGCATTTTTCCTTTAAAATATAATTAATCCTTTGCAATTTAGAATAAAAATAATTACATCTCCAAAATAATCCTCTAAAAGGTCTCCAAGAGTGTCTTATAATCCCTTTACTAAATATCCATAGGCTTATTAAAAAACATTAAATAATCCTAGCTTAAAAATCCTTACAATGCATAGAGAATCTGAAGCTATCTTGTTCTTTTATTTAATAAAATTTTGTTCATGCCTTTATAAACCTATTTTAAATTCAGGCATAGTTACAAAGACACTTATCCTTTTAGATGGAGGTTACAAGGTTAAATCCCTTCATATCTCCTGAAATCTACCAAATCCTTGTTTAAATAGTAATTCCCTCAATTTGGTTTCAACCATCCACCTTTGACAGAATGGTAAAGGAATGTAAATAGAAATTAGAGGTTGGGGGTTCAATCCTCAACAACTATCTCTTGTTTTACTTCGTGGTGCATGTTTTTTTCATGTCCCATGAGATATGAATGAAATAAAGGATTTAAATATCCTTAAATTTCCAAGGCTAATCATGGCTTTGGCCACATTATAATCCCTTTTTCTATGCCCAAAACATGTGCTTTAGATGGATGAGCTAGCTTAAGCTGGGTTAAACTACTGAGTTAGGTTGTATTATCAATTTGGGTTACATATTAGGTTAGGTTAACAATCTGATTTGGGTTGACACTATTGAGTTGGGTTGACAATCTGAGTTAGGTTGATACTATTGAGCTAGTTTGATAATCCAAGTCGGGTTGGAATATTGAGTTGGGTTGCACTGCTGAATTGGGTTAGACATTATGAAATGTGAATGGTGAAAGGACACATGGTGGCCTAAGGTTCCACCATGTGGTCCTCTTGATAAATTTATAGATGGACTACTTCTTCACCTGCTACTTGTCATCACAAGATTGTATGATATAAAAATATAATGTAATTGAAAATATTAAAATTATATTAATATATCATGGTGACAAAGTCCCTTTTTATCAAAAAATCAATCTCCACCAGATACAATCCCTATAACTATCCTTTTTTCAACTATCAAAGACTAGAGTCATGTAGACCCATTTTTTACCATGTGCCCAAAAATTACCACATCATCAGTTGACCACTAGTTGACTAAAGTTGACCAAAACTTTGACCAACCATATCTAGAGAAAATGAACTCTATTTCTCAAGTTCCACATACCTTCAAAAATTTCTTGATGATCCCTATGTAATGGTGCTAGTTCAAGAAGGATTTAGGGACATTCAAAAATGTCCTCAAGATTAAATCTCCCCACAAAGTCTTTTTGGCCTCTAAAAGGCACAATTTTTGAATTATCTAAAAATGAAGATACACCTCCTCCATGAACTCTCTTCACTAAAAAATTCATCTTCCTATACTAATAAAAATATATAGGAGCTAATAATAAATATAGTTGTTTCTCCATATAGGGGCAAAAAATCTCCCAATCAAGGTCAACTCTCTATTAAGGGCAATGTATCTCTTTTATAAACATCTTCTTGCATGCATTTATATATATAGGAGAAATATAATAGAAGTAACTTTAATTCAATATGATATGAGACTCCAAGTATCAAAAATTTCCATAAACTATTTCCAAAACTCCAAATCCATCTTGAAGAATTTAATAATAGAGCTTGAAAACCAAAAATGTAGGAAAAGATACTAAGCATGATAAAACTATCATGAAGAGTTTCCTAATATATGTAACTCCAATTCTATAATGTTAGATTCTCTCTAACAATGAGGTATAATTTATCCACAAAATGGTTATCTCCTGAATATGGGTAATCTCTCAATAATGAGGCAAAATAACACAAGATTACCTATACCAGTTTCTTTCCAAAGGGTTATCACCAACTAGATCCTGTAAACTTCTATAAAGAGGGAAAATTAAATCCCTTTCAAAATCCAAGAATTAATCTTAGAGAATTTATGAGTAGAGCTTCTTTACTAGACTCACCATAAACTACAAGTAATTAGTAAACAAATATCATAAACATGAGAAGACAAACTAAGAATGATAAACTTATCTCAAAGTTATTCCCACTAATTGATTGCTCCAAATCCATCTATAATAAGTGGTATATCTACCTTAAACATTGATTAAACATTACTTCATATGATAAATAATGAATCCCAAAAAGTGTTGATGATGAAAATAACATGCTTATCAAACTTGTAACAATGCAAAATAAAACTATCCAAGAAACTTTTTTAAATAAATCAAGGTTATCCCCTTTCCTAGTTTTCATAACTTGAATAGAAGGCTATACCACATCAAACCTCATTCAGTATGAGGTAATGATGAAACCTCTTTTTTTAACAAGTTCTAAAATAATTTGAAAATAAGGTACATTCTATTTCTAGCAAGCCACACAAGGTTATCCAATCAAACATGGATATCAACTAATATACTGTGTAAATAGCCATTTTCTCATAGACAAGAATCATTAGAATAGTTTTACCTTCATTAAAAACTATGAACTACACACTCTATTGAGCAAAGGTTAAATTTTAAACAACCAATTAATACCTAAACTGAAGTGCCAAAACTTGTTCAACTTCATGAACAATGCCAAATTTCCATTTTGCATATCTTATCATGGAAAGTGGTCTTTTCACTTACTATTTTAAGGACATAGGTTTTAAAAATATAGTCACTTCACCAAAAAGAAAGGCTACATAACATGATTATCAAAACACTGTGTCAAATACCAATACTAACTAGATTTGTTTCCATACCTTCATCACCCTGTAAGTAAGTTCCATGAGATAAATCTACTAATATCTCATTGGCTTAGATTCTGAGGCTTTACCTATGGTTTATCTTACAAATAAATTTTACACAACTGTAGAACAATATACAAGTCCAAAAAAATTTCTTAACCCAAATAGAAAACCATTTTTACTTCAAATCATGTTAGTATGATAACAATATCAAGATCATTATTCCTAAATGTACACCACTAAAAATGCTTTGCATTTTATGTAGATGATTCCCAAGAAAGAAAAAAAATTCCCTTCACAACATCATTTGTAACATACTCTCATCATCCTCTAGTGATGGTGTGCTTTCTCCTCTTATGGATTGATCCCTATAGGATTAGTGATTTTGGACTCTTGGATATTAGAAGCTTATCTTCTTCCAATGGATTGGAATATATTCCAATTATCCATTGCACTAGCCAATCCTACATGGTCAAATCAAACAAAAGAAAAAAAATCACAAAAGCATAAACATGACCGTAATCAACCTACTTTGATACTAAAATTTTATCTATAAACTGATAGGGACCCCTTATTTAATCAAATAGTTTTTAAATGAATATAAATCTCAATTATCCCCTCATATTTAAATAGATAATAAGTTTATAAAATCAACTTATAGTGAATATAAAAACCTATTTCAATTGATTTTGCATTGTAACCATTCACCTTTCAATACTGTAAATAAAATTGAAAGGGGAATGGAAAATAGTGACACATTGACACCAAAGTGATAACAGAGTTCACCTTTTAAAGGGCTACATCTCCAAGTTCACTATAATCATGAACCAATATATTTATAATATATGAAAGTAAAATTTTAAGAAACTTACATCCATGGATATTTAATCTACAATAGTACTAAAATTAGATTGCATGAAGACTTGATCTAATCAGTAACTCATCTCCTAGTTGTTTGTAGCACCTATGCATCATCTCCAAAATCTAGGCATAATTCCCTATGCAAGAGTAAAATAACTCTAAAAAATGGATCAATATCTCATCACCAAGGAATTTTACTCAAATTAATAATAGTGATGGTCTACTTCAATAAAATAGTATCTAAGGATATCATAGGTGTTTGCCTTTACAATGGAAATAACCTCGTTTACAATCAGATTATAATTTTTTTGATAAAATATATAAAAGGAAGTCTCTTGTAGGAATTTTTCCTTTACAATGGAATTACTCCTTTATAATTTGGAATAAAAATAATTACATCTTCAAAATAATCCTCCAAAAGGCTTTCAAGAGTGTCTTATAAGCCCTTTACTAAATATCCATAGGCTTATTAAAAACAAAACTAAATAAGCTTGGCTTAAAAGAGCCTTACAATGCATAAAGAATTTGAAGCTATCTTGTTATTCTATTTAATAAAACTTCATTCATGCCTTTATATACCCGTTTCAAACTTGGGCATAGTGACAAAGACACCTATCCTTTTAGACAGAGGTTACAGGGTTAAATCCCTCCATATCTCCCAAGATCAATCAAATCTTTGTTTAAATAACAACTCCCTAAATTTATTTTCAACCATCTACCTTTTTCAAAAATGGTAAATGGCTGAAAATAGAAATGAGATGTTGGGGGTTTGATCCTCCCCAACTGTCTCTTATTTTCTTTAGTAGTGCATAGTTTTTTCAAGTCCCATGAGATATGAATGAAATAAATGCATTAAATAGCCTTAAACCACCAAATATAATCATCGCTTTAGCCATGTTGAAATCCCTTTTTCCATTCCCAAAACTTAGGATTTGGATGGATGAGATGGCTCGAGCTAGGTTGAAATATCAATTTGGGTTGGATTGTTAAGCTGGGTTACACTCCCAAGTTAGGTTGGACTTGTAAAATGTGAATGGTGGTAGGTCACGTGGTAGCTTGAGGTTCTATCATGTGAACCTCTTGATAAATTTCCACATGGACTAATTCTTCACCTTTCACTTATCAATATAAGATATTATGATATAAAACTATAGTGTATTTAAAAATATTAAAATTACACTAATATATCATGGTGGTAGAATCCCTTTCTATCATAAAAGTGGGATTCACTAGTTATGGTCCCTAT
Organism: Torreya grandis; assembly: GCA_037957365.1. NCBI lineage: Eukaryota > Viridiplantae > Streptophyta > Pinopsida > Cupressales > Taxaceae > Torreya > Torreya grandis. Next base: position 1,214,210 of record JARHVA010003631.1, on the reverse strand, counting down.
AGTTAGCCCTTTTTCAACCATCAAATATCAAAGGAATGAAAATCCATTTTTTTCCATGTGCCCAAAACTTTCCATGTCATTAGTTGACCAAATTTGACCAACCATATCTAGAGAAAATGAGCTCTATTTCCTAAGTTCTGCATACCATAGAAAATTTCTCGATGAGCACTATACAATGGTGTTGGTTCAATAAATATTTAGGGGAATTAAAAATTTTCCTCTATATCACTTTTTAATCTTGAAATATCTATTTATAGATGTGCTTTGAAATCCTTTACAGGTTTTCTTTTTACACTATGAGCAAATTTGCTTGGATCAAAAGTTATAGCTAAAATACAAAACACTAGTTTTTCCTTTACAAATTCTAATATTCAAATGCAAATAGTCACAGTTAAACCTTTAACACCATGCTTGAATTTCATGTCCTCGATTCTCAAATTAAACACACACTGTCAATTTTATTATATGAAGCTTGACCTTTAACACATATTCCACTAATGGCAAACATTAAACCTTGAACATGTTGACCTCATATCGTGCAATACATAATCTTTGACCTCATGCACTCTATTGATCTATTATACATATCTTGGTTTTTGATAATTATAAACAATTGTCACTTTGACTTCTTGACTTTAATACACACCATTGATTTATATTTGTATGATCACTTACTCACTATTGATCTTTGGAAGAAGCTTGATCTTTATCTCTACTCAATGTTAAACATTGAATAGTTGGAACAATCTCATTACTTCTTGACTTATTAGAGAAACACTCTCCATTGATGTTTCTCCAAATTTAACTTGTGAAAAAATTACCAAGTATGTAAACCTTCCTTATTTTCCTATAAGGCCAACCTTGCACAGTCATATATTTTACCTCACTCACTCGCATGTTCTCAAATTTGGACCATATGATTTCCTTACATAGGAGAATCTAACCATATGAAAAACTACTCTTGAAACCCTCACACATGTGAGATACAATTACATTAAAATGCTCACTCAAATTTTTTCGCTATAGAGCCAACTATGTCAAAACTTGTCTGGAAGGCCAACTTTGAACATGGATATCTTTTATCATGCTATGGTGCTTGACCTAGAAGTTAGTGAAGATAAACTAGTTACAAAACTAAATAAAAACATATGATCACCTTCTCCTAAAATTTCCACATGTGCAAGATATGCTACCATCAAAATGCTTACTCAACTCTTCTTAACATATTGTTAATTTGGCTAAGTATGGGAAAACACTATCAAAATGCCTAGGATCCTAGATTTACACTCGCATATGTTTTGACACACTTAGGTGCATGACCTAAGATTTAGTGCATAGTAACTATGCATAATAATTAATAAACCCATGTGACCATTTCCCCTTGAAACTACCATGTGTATAAATTATGGCATCATGAACATGTTTACTAAGCTTTATTTAAACATAGAAAACACTATCATAATGATTGAGAGCCCAAATTTCCCCCCGTATATCTTTTACTATGATTAGGTGCATGACATAAGATTTAACACATACAAACTAGGGACTAATGTGATCACAACTATTGGCCATTTTTTTGGCCCACATACCAAGCTTGTGCCTAGATACTTATCACTATCTTGAAGAAATAAGATAAACTTTTTTATTCTAGTTTGGAGTGAAGTGTGCATAATTAGAGTTTTAAATTGTAGAATTTATGTCTCTGTTAATCATCTATGAATGATCCATGCACCTTTATTCAATTATTTTGGTTCCTTGTAGGTTGTGTGAAGTTTTAGACATTGGTAGCTTCTTGAAGTGTCACAAGTTTATAGTGTCTCATACAAACCTTTTTTTTTATCCTTTAAATTTTAGGGTTTCCCTTAAACCTCCATGTAAATAATTATGCTCATGGTCTTGAGATATGATTATATTAGTCTATGTCTTGGTTAAATTCCTTATTAGTCATTAAGGCTTCTAGGCTGAAAGTGGATCATTTTATCTTTGGTGCATCACCATCCTTAGCTTAGATTCCACTTTCACATTATCTTTATCTCCCTTTTCCTTAGTTACTAGTATATTTTAGTGTGGGAAACAAGCTAAAGTGAAGTGTTTGAGGATCTAGACTCATTAAAAATCTTAGAGGTTCAACCTCACTATAGGATACCTACATCTTGAGGTTGTACCAATATTGTAGCTGGGAGTGAGAGAGCCTAAAAATTCTCTGACAAGGGTGAAATTCTATGCTACAACAATTTTTGGCATGCCTAATGGTACCAATTTTAAAGGATATTTGTCAATTTTGATGTGGTTTTGATCAATTTTCAATGGTTATAACTTTCATCTTTTAATATCTAGTGAGCATGAAGAATACTTAGAAATTCGGTGGTAGAACAGTAACTATCTTTCATGCCAAAGGTGACTTAAAGACCAGCTTCTAGAGGTATTACTTTTGTATTTATTGAATTACCTTTAAACTTATCAAGAAGTTTAATATTTTATAACACTCAACCATATAGGGTAAAATTTTCTCCTAAATCATTTTCAAAATCTACCTCTATAAGAAGATCTTTGTTGGGTCCTTTCACTGCCATGGTAGGTCATAGAGCTTTCCCTTTTATGGCTTTCAATGGTTAGAGTCCTTTGGAGCTCTAAAAATATGATCACATTCTAATGGTATCCCTTAAAATTGTTCCTTATTTCATGGGAGACCAATCTAAAACCCCTTTTAATCATCTCAGGGATATAGCCAACTTTTGCAATATTCATAACGTCAGTGGGGAAAATGTAGCTATTAGGTTATTGGCCATCTCTTTCAAGGGTAAAGCCTTAGACTAGTACATAAACCTTAATGCTAATTCCATCACATCATGGAATTAATTAGGTGATGTATTGTGTAATATATTTGAAGACAAGAGTGACCACTTATCACTTGTTGAACAATGAATGACAATAAAGAGGGCTCCTCACGAGATTATGCAAGATTTCAATACTAGGTTTCAAAATACATGGGATAGAATTCTAGTATGTATTAGGCCTACTTCTAACTATGCTTTCCTTTACTATATAAAATCTCTTAATAGTGATATTTTAGTAATGATTTAGTCTATGGGAGGAAACATACTACCAAATGCCTATGAGGTGGCAATCAAAGTGGAGAACAATCTAGTACAAGCTGGCAAGCTTATCCTTAGACCCCCAGTGCCTCTTTTCCTTGAAATCAAACCAACCCCTATGGTTATTTCCCCTCTTGATGTTATTATTCAAACTCCAAAAATTGTTTCTATACCTTCACCTAAGAAATAAAAGGCCTCCACTAGTGGATCAAGTGATTCCCAAGAGCAAAAAAATACCTAGAACTTAAGAGCATGCTCCAATCCTTGGGAAATGATGTGGTAAATGTGAAGAGGTAATAAGCTTAGTTTAATAAACCTTATCAAGATCCATATTATCCTCAACATAAGTCTTGTCAAGTGAATAGGCCACCTTAGAAATGAAATTTCCAAGGACAAGGTCAAGGCTAGGGGTAGCCTAACTATGCTAGATAAAATAACTATAATCCAAACGTTGCAAGCTCTTCCAACTCCTTGTTTCATATTAAAAAAAATATGGCTCAAGAGGCTGAAGGGATCATACCTTGGGATCAATCTTTCGGGAAATACATTATCCCAACTAATGGTTTTAACTTGGCATTCAATTACTAATGGTAGAAAGTTGTTGATTATGGATACAATCAAGTTCTTATGGCTCAAAACTAGGATAGTCTCCACAAGACCAAGGATTTGATCAGGTGCTAAACCAGTTAGGTTTTATAATGGGTATCAATGAGCATGAATAGTGCTATGTACATAATCAACATGCTAGTTCTATCCAAGCATACATTCTAGTGGTAGCTAATACAAGGTTCAAACAAAGGAATACAAATAATAATCAAGAGGCAGTCAAAGATCCTCCTAATATTAATCCATTACTATCAAAGCTTAGTGAACCTACTACTACTCCAAAGGTTTTAATAGTTTTAAATAATCAAAATCAAGGGACCCATTTTGATCCAAAAAACTTGAAAATTCAAAAAATAATATTAGTGGCACCCAAAGCATAGACAAAGGTTGGTGGTCCACTAATCAACATTATTGAGCAAATGAAGAAGTCTAGTGTGAGTGTATCGATGTAAGACATGCTTTCCATGCCTCATCAAGTGCATATCATTCAAGAAGGTTTGTCCAAGATAGGTGTTACAATAACTACAAGTAAACAACCAAGCAAAGAAACTAAGGTCCTCATCAATGCAAACTAAGGTCCTATGAGAGAAGGATAAAGTAAGGTGGTCAAACCTCCTCTATTATATATTTCATTAATCATTGGTGATTCTTTGGTGCATAATTTCTTGGTAGATAGTGGAGCTAGCACTTTAATAATGCCAAATTCTATAGTTGATCAAATAAACCTCAAATATGAGTCACATACTAAGGGAGTTTTGTATCTTGATGGTTCTTCCACAAAATAATTTGGTATTATCAAAGGTCTGAGCTTGACCTTGAATTCTTTTATTAGTGTTTTAGTGGCTCAAGATGTGTTGATTCTAAAGGTGCATCCTCATTTTATGTTATGCCTTTCTATATAATTCATAGTAAAGATAGAAGTATATCTCACACTATATTGGTCATACATGGAATTCAAAACAAGGTATGAGACTAAGGTATCAATCAATGTTGATCCCATGGCACAATTCCACATTAAGCCCCATCAGCCAGATTGCATAAACCTCAATTTTACTATCCTTAATGGGGATTAATTTATAATTGGTAAAGAAATGAATACTAATCTTCAAGAGATTTTACACTTATTCTTAGATGAGATATTGGGGGACAATCAATTTATCAACCCTTTGGAAGGTGTTGAATAGAGAGACATGGGTGTCTATTTATTGCATGAAGAAAATAAACTCATGCCTTCCCTCATTGGACCTAAAGAAGTCCTCGATGGTATGTGGAAGTTTTTCTGTTACAATAACTACAAGTAAACAACCAAGCAAAGAAACTAAGGTCCTCATCAATGCAAACTAAGGTCCTATGAGAGAAGGATAAAGTAAGGTGGTCAAACCTCCTCTATTCTATATTTCATTAATCATTGGTGATTCTTTGGTGCATAATTTCTTGGTAGATAGTGGAGCTAGCACTTTAATAATGCCAAATTCTATAGTTTATCAAATAAACCTCAAATATGAGTCACATACTAAGGGAGTTTTGTATCTTGATGGTTGTTCCACAAAATAATTTGGTATTATCAAAGGTCTGAGCTTGACCTTGAATTCTTTTATTAGTGTTTTAGTGGCTCAAGATGTGTTGATTCTAAAGGTGCATCCTCATTTTATGTTATGCCTTTCTATATAATTCATAGTAAAGATAGAAGTATATCTCACACTATATTGGTCATACATGGAATTCAAAACAAGGTATGAGACTAAGGTATCAATCAATGTTGATCCCATGGCACAATTCCACATTAAGCCCCATCAGCCAGATTGCATAAACCTCAATTTTACTATCCTTAATGGGGATTAATTTATAATTGGTAAAGAAATGAATACTAATCTTCAAGAGATTTTACACTTATTCTTAGATGAGATATTGGGGGACAATCAATTTATCAACCCTTTGGAAGGTGTTGAATAGAGAGACATGGGTGTCTATTTATTGCATGAAGAAAATAAACTCATGCCTTCCCTCATTGGACCTAAAGAAGTCCTCAATGGTATGTGGAAGTTTTTCTGTTACAATAACTACAAGTAAACAACCAAGCAAAGAAACTAAGGTCCTCATCAATGCAAACTAAGGTCCTATGAGAGAAGGATAAAGTAAGGTGGTCAAACCTCCTCTATTCTATATTTCATTAATCATTGGTGATTCTTTGGTGCATAATTTCTTGGTAGATAGTGGAGCTAGCACTTTAATAATGCCAAATTCTATAGTTGATCAAATAAACCTCAAATATGAGTCACATACTAAGGGAGTTTTGTATCTTGATGGTTCTTCCACAAAATAATTTGGTATTATCAAAGGTCTGAGCTTGACCTTGAATTCTTTTATTAGTGTTTTAGTGGCTCAAGATGTGTTGATTCTAAAGGTGCATCCTCATTTTATGTTATGCCTTTCTATATAATTCATAGTAAAGATAGAAGTATATCTCACACTATATTGGTCATACATGGAATTCAAAACAAGGTATGAGACTAAGGTATCAATCAATGTTGATCCCATGGCACAATTCCACATTAAGCCCCATCAGCCAGATTGCATAAACCTCAATTTTACTATCCTTAATGGGGATTAATTTATAATTGGTAAAGAAATGAATACTAATCTTCAAGAATTTTACACTTATTCTTAGATGAGATATTGGGGGACAATCAATTTATCAACCCTTTGGAAGGTGTTGAATAGAGAGACATGGGTGTCTATTTATTGCATGAAGAAAATAAACTCATGCCTTCCCTCATTGGACCTAAAGAAGTCCTCGATGGTATGTGGAAGTTTTTCTTTAATGGTTCAAGGAGAAAAAATGGAGTAGGTGAGAGGGAAATTCTTGTTTCCCCTTCAAATGATAAGTACATTTCTTCTTCAAGTTCAAATTCAATTGTTCTTATACTATAAATAAGTACAAAAGTCCTATCTATGGCCTTGAATGGGCTAGTAAGAGGGGAATCAATAATTTAAAAGTATATGGGGATAGTGAGCTAATAGTGCATCAAGTTAAAGGCCAAAACATCTCAATTAATCCTTTGATGAAATCCTACAAACATAGAGTGTGGGACCTAACTGAAGATTTTGAAGTCTTTAACATTCAAGCTATGCCAAAGAACTAGAATCAACATGCTGACAAGTTAGCAACTATGGGAGCTTAGTTTGATATCCTAAATGAGTTGAAGAATCCCAAAGTACAATCACATGTTAAAGTAGTAATGAGACCGTCAGTGCCAGGTAGTGAGGCTCATTGGTAGGTCTTTGATAGTGATAAGTATATTACCTATTTATTATAGTAGGAAGCATAGTTTTCCTTAATGAACCAAGGTAAATTTCAACATTAGTATGAGGATAAATTTTTTTAACTAAAGTCTAAAAAATTTCCTAAACGGATGGTCGCCCTTGAAGGTCTTTTCCATGAGGGATACCATATGAGGAAAGATAAGGTAGTGATGTCAACTGATGAGGAAAGTTATGAAAGAGTCCTTATTTTCAAGGGCAATCTCCTAAAGCTTGGGAAGGTAAGCAATGAGGTAGAAATTCATGCATTCATTGAACTTTATAATGGATATTCAGACATCTTTAATTAAGAATATAGTTATTTGAGAGGCTTTGATCCTAACCTAGCCTAACATAATATAGAACTAGAGGTCAGTGCTAAGCCTATGAGGCAAAAGCAAAGGCCTATCAGTCTAAAAATTGAAGAGATAATGAGGAAATAATTGACCAAATTGATTGAATCCAATACTAGTTTTTCCATCAAACACTCCTCATGGATAGCCAACATGGTGCTTGTGAGGAAGAAGAATGGTGAGATCTGATTATGTGTTGAATTCAAAGACTTGAATAGGGTCTCTTTAAAATATCACTACCCCTTACCATCCATAGAGAAACTCCTTCAAATGGTTGGTAGTTTAGAATTATTCTCTCTTTTGTATGGATACTCTTGATACAACTAGGTGTTGGTAAGAGAAGAAGATCAATACAAGACTACCTTCACTGTAAAGTGGGGCATATATGATTATCATAAGATGCCTTTTAGCATATAAAATTCTAGGGCCACTTTTTAAAGAGCAATGGACACGGCCTTCTAGGAATTGATAAACTAGATGGTGCTTATCTACTTGGATGATATAACATTTTTCTCCAAGAGGGCCAGTGATCACTTAGATCACCTATGATTGATCTTTAAAAGATGTAGGGAATTTGGGATCTCTTTAAATCCAAATAAATGTGTGTTTATTTTCCATGAGGGCAAAATCTTGGGACATATTGTCTCAAAATAAGGATTATCTATTGATCCTGATTGAATAAGTTCCATCTTAGCCTTATCCTTACCCAAGCATAAGAAGGGACTCCAAAGATTCTTTGGGAAAATAAACTTTGTGAGAAGGTTTATACCTATTTTTGCAAACTTGATCAAATCCATCACTGCCATGCTAAAGAAGAACTAAGTGTTCACTTGGTTAAATGAAGGTAAATCAACATTTGAGGCTATCAAGCAAGCCATTGCCCAAGCACCCACACTCATGAATCCTAATTTCTCAAGAGACTTCACATATTATGACTTTGATAATATTGACAATATATTAGCTATCTTGATGCAAAAGAATGGTGGACTTGAGCAACCAATAGAATTTGATAATTAGGGGCTTGAGGGGTATGAGGTGAGGTATAATTTCATAGAAAAACAAGTCCTTATAGTAGTAATAAGCCTTAAAAAGTTTAGGCCAATGCTCTCCAATAGAAAAATCTATCTTATGGTGTCTCATACTAGAGTAAGAGACTTCCTTTTTAACAAAGACTTGAATGAAAAGAGAGCTGGTTAGATTACCAAGGTCATGGAGTATGACATGGAGATGAAGGTCACTAAGATAGTGAGAGGCAAAGGCTTGTGTGAGCATAGGGTTGATGACCTTCATAAAGACAAAGAGTTTATTTGGGTAACACAATATACTCATAGAGATATGCGCCTCCACCTCACACTAGTTAGCTCTAGGATATGACATGTTTATTAATAATAAGTGAGTGCCCATAAGGTATGGATAGGGTAAAGATAAGGTATTTTAGACTTAAATCCATACCTTATGCATTGGTTCATGGGGTTTTATTTATAAAGGACCTAAATGGAGTCATCCCAAGGTGTATAGATGATGACCAAGTGACAAGGCTCTTAGAGTAATTCTATTATGGGCCTATACGAGGCCATTTTTCTCTAAAGACTACAATGGAAAAAGTGATGAGAATTAGTTATTATTTGACCAAACTCTTCAAGAATACATATGAATGGGTAAGAGAGTGTCAAAAGTGTACTTTCTTTGTGGGTAAGTAAATATTAGTAGCTCTTCCTCTTAACCCAATTCAAGTAGAGCAACCCTTCATGAAATGGGGGCTAGATTTCATATGAATGATCAACCCTCCATTAAGTATAGGGCATAGATGGGTTCTTACTTCAACCAACTACTTCACTAGGTGGGTGTAATTCATTGTGTTAAAAGAAGCTAATGAAGGTACAATCTTAGACTTCTATGACAGCATTGTGACTAGGTCTGGTATTCCATCCACTATCATTTTTTATAATGCATTAGCATTTCTCAATCTAAAAATGAGTAAATGGGATCTCAAGATGGGAATCTACCTCAACACCTCTTTTAACTATTATCCTCAAGGAAATGGACTGGTGGAGTCCATAAATAAAATTTTTCTAAGAATCATCAAGATAATTATGGAAGAGAATCAAATGACATGACACACTAAACTAGAGATAGCCTTATGGGCTGATAGGGTGACTCCTAAGGTTTCCATTGGTAATTCTCTATATTTCTTAATATATGGAAGGGAGGCTAAGTTACCCATCTCTCTTGAGATACCTACATTAGAACTAGCCCATCATCTAGAGTTAATGGAGGATGAGTCTATGAATGTGAGACTGGCAGAACTCATGGAGCTTGAAGAAATGAGAGAATTTGTAATTAAAGCACTAAAGTCATATCAAGCTCAAGTCAAGAAAGCCTTTGAAAAGAGAGACAAAGTAAGGGACTTCAAAAAAGGGGATCTAGTCCTAAAGTGGGATTCAAATAAGGCTAAGTTAGGCAACCATACCAAATTTGATAGCTTGTGAAGTTGTCCTTATTTGATCCATGGATGCAAAAAACATAATGCTTTTCAATTGGCCCAACTGGATGGAAAGGTACTACCCATCTTAGTCAATGGGATTCATCTAAAGCCTTGATATTAAAATAATTTTCAGCCATTATATATGTTATACTTTTTGTATAATTTTTTCATGTTTTCTTCTAAGTGCCTTGTGCACATCTTTTCAGTCATGTGTTTCCATTCCCTAAGTGCCTTAGGCATGGTGTTTTTTTTGTTCTTTTTGTCCTTATTTCTTGAAGAGGAAGTTTTATAAAAGGTTAGCTTTATATCTAGTTTTAGACCATCTCAGTTATATAGTCTAATGACTCCATGTCCAATGGACTAGATAGGCCAAGTGGTTTGGTTTCTCAAGCATAATAAGTATGCTTCCATGAGACTCATCAAAGATTTTGACCATTTTTTTTGGCCCACATACCAATCTTGTGCCCAGATGAATAAGATGAGGAGAATTCTAAATATTTAAGGTCAAACAATAGTTTTGTAAACAAGTCTAGAAGGGCTTATAGACCTTGGAAAAGCTAAGTAAAAATCCTTTTGGGCCAAGTATTTACTTTGGAATTCTTTTGGCCTTTTCATTGCTAAGATAATTTCTTTTGGGACCTTTTTTTTGGCTAAGTGTTGAATTATTTTGTACAAGTTATCCAAGATAAAGTATTTGAAGGGGTAAGTTTTTCAAACAAAATGCTTGAAGTAAAATATAAATATTGTATTTGTTGGTGAAATTATTTTACAACAATTTCCCCAAAGACCTATTTCTTTTGAGAGATTTGTTTCAGGTCTCTTGGGATAAGTATCAGGAATTATTTCAGCCATTTTGTTTAAAACAAAAGGCCCAAAGGATTTTTCTCTCAAAAAGTGTACCAAGAAAATTTATTAAGGATATATTTTTCAAATCAAAGTGGCAAAAATAATTTTATCGAAGGTATTTTCTTGATAAAATGATCTGATACAAAAAATTTGAAGGGAATATTCAAGTTTCCCCAAGGGGATGTTCCGTTTAGGAAGGTTCATTTTCAAAAAAGTTAAAGGTCCTTTAAAACAAGTCCAAAGGGTAATTTTTTGGAAAATTACCTAAGGAAAAAAGGCAAAGGGTCCTTTCCCTTTGAAAAGGTACATTTACAAGATTTTTGAAGGGGCATTTTTCCAAAAGCCAAAGGGCACTTTTATCGACAAAAGGGGGAACTTGTAAATTCGATGGTCCATTTCAAAAATATAAATGGTCCTTTCCTTTCAAAAAGGGGAATTCTTGTGGAAAAAATCCATCAATAAAAAATCTAAGGGAATTCCTTTAAGAAAAATCCTTCAAGAAAAAGACCATGAAAGGGACATTTACAAAAGCTCCGAAGGACTTTTCAAAAGCCATGCGAAAAGTGTGTGGGAAAAACTCCAAAAGAATAAAGTTGAAACAAAAAGGTCTAAAGTAATTCCTTCAGGAGAAAAGGTTGAAAAAAAATTTCTATGGAAATAGGAAAAAGGAAAAAGTCTATGAAAAATATGAACAAATTACCTGAAGGAAATTGGCCAAAGAAAAATCCTACCGGAAAGTGTCTGAAAGAAATGACCTGAAAGGATTAATGATGTTCACTCCAGTGTCAAATTTCAAGCCTAGAAAATAGATGTTGGGATTCAAATATCCCATTACAAGCCCATAAATGTCAAAATTTGAACCCCTACAAGTATTTGTTTAGATTTGAAAAGCCTAAGATGTTTGCATAGACATCAAACATGGGTCTCATAAAATAAGCCTTTTAGACCTAATGAATATCAAAATAAGCTATGTAGTCTACTGACTTACATCAACATAAATGGATATAGGAAAACTAATGTAATTATATTAGTTTTCCATCTATAGGAAAGATTTGGTCTAGGTTTCAAATTAGAATTTGGTATATGAAATTAATGGAGAGGCCCTCATCCTTTGACCTAGCCATTGTCTTTGACAAATAACTACTCGATATAAAAGGAGCATGGCTTAATGTAGATTCAAAGATATAGAGATTTCATCCTTATACATGCAGGACATGCAAAGTGAAAGAGCATACAAATTTTTTAATGAAAAGATCAAATCATTCACACTTGGTAGAGACATGTAACTACCATCAACATGGCTCTCTCAACTCCAAAAAGACATACTTGAATTCACAAGGGGATCAAGGATATTTGCATTGATCTTGAATATTTTATCTCATGATTAAGGAAGTCATATGCTTTCAATGTAAAAGATCTCAAAGATAATGGTGGTGGTTGCATCTATTTATGTCCCCCCTCTCCATTTTCTCATGCAATCCCCCTCTTATCTCATCTCTTTCTAATATATATAGAGGCTTTTTTGCCAATAAAATATATCCCTTGATTGGTGATAGAGTTACTCTATCAAAATTTCCTTATAACACTCTCTTAAATAAATAAGATAAAAAAATTTATTCTAGTTTGGAATGAAGTGTGCACTATTGGGGTTTTAACTTGAAAAATGTATGTCTTTTTTCATCATCTATGAATCCTCCATGTACCTTTATTTAATTCTTTTGGTTTTTTGTAGGTTGTGTGAAGTGTTAGACATTGGTGCCTTTTTGAAGTGTCACAAGTTTATAGTGTCTCATATAAACCTATTTCTATTTATCTTTAAAATTATAGGGTTTACCTTCAACCTCCATGTAAATACTTATGATTGTGGTCTTGAGATAGGATCAGATCAGTCTATGTGTTGGTTATATTCATTAGTAGTCATTAAGGATTCCAAGATGAAAGTGGATCATTTCATCTTTGGTGCATCACCATCCTTAGCCTATATTCCCCTTTCACATTATCTCTTTCTCCATTTTCCTTATTAAACATTAGATTTTAGTATGGAAAACAAGTTAAAGTGAAGCATATGAGGAGTTAGTCTCATTAAAAATCCTAGAGGTTTAATCTCACTATAGGATACTCACAACCTAAGGTTATTCAAGTATTGTAGTTTGGAGTGAGAGAGCTTAAAAAACTCTCCCACAAGGGTGAAATTATATGATATAATAACAACCATATAACCAACTACCCTTGACTCATTAACACATGGTAATGGTGACATCAACAAATTGTATACTTAGCTTTTCTACCACCAGACCCAAACTATCTAGATGAAAACTATGGACTACCAGATGAATTCCAATTATGTACACAAGCACTAAAATCAAACTTAATCATTCATAAGACCCATTTCACATGCTCAAATCACCATACTCATCCCTAAACATCTCTAATAATTCCAAAACTAAAGATCAAAAGAGGAAACTTCAAACACACTAAGACAAGCACATTGCATACTTTGTCATTGTTACTTAGGCTATCAAATCACTTCATCCACTACCAAGATAACTCCATGACATCACTAAAAACTATAAAATATATCAACATCTACTTATTCCTAAAATGAGGACCCTTCTTTCTTATAATTCCTAATATGCTAAGAGTCATAGCTCATATGACTGCATATAGACTTGATTTAATATACCATTACTTGTGCTTCTATAGTTTCTAGTTAAATATTCACTTTGAAATATGGATTAATACTTACACATATTCAAGTTATTTTAATTTTTCCTCAAATTTTTACTCAATAATGAATTATTAACCATTAATGGTTTAATGATGTGCATATAGGCTCTTACTAAGGAAGTGTTGGCCATTTTGTCCAATAGGCCAAGCTTCTACCTAAATAGGATGAACTGAGAAAATTTTTAGATGGAATGAGTGGTATAAAGATCACATGTAGCTTGCAAAGATTTTGAAACACTTTAAGTAACTTTAAAGTTTAGTTTTTCAAATTTTAAGGATCAATAGGTTCTCATGGTGATCATGACCTTCATGGACATAAAAAAGGTTTCATAGGTCTCAAAAACTCATTTTGAGTATCAAAAGTTCTTTCACAAGTCCAAAATAACTAGACCATCATGAAGATATCATGTAGAAATGGATTGGTGAAAAGGATTATACATTTAATAAGTATGATTAGAAATCCTCTCACAACCAAAATACCACATGGACATGAATTTATTTATTCCAATATCATGCTCTTCAAATTTCATGTCTTGATGAGCTTGCTATATCAAGATATAAAGCTTCAAAGTTAAACTTGTAGAATGAAACAAACACACAAATGTCAAGTTTAAGTTCCATGAAGTAGTAGTTAGAATTCAAATATCCCAAGGTTTAACATAAGAGTGAAAAGTGTCTAAATATCAAGAGCTAAGTTCAAGATCGAACTGTGAACATCGATTTGATAGATGTTAGTGGCTCCCAAGATCCAAAAATGCATATTTGATCATGCAAAGTAGATGAATGGTGAGCATAAAGTCAAAAGGTTAATTTAAGTGAGAAGACGAAAAGTGGAAACATCTAAGGTATCCTAATAAATATCCAATGGTACACATTGATTGACAAAGTTAGTGGGTCCAAGAAAATTAACGGTGAGTGTGCAATCATATAAAGAAAATCTAATAGTGAGTGATGAGTCAACAAGTTAATAAATCTTAAAGGCTAATGAGAAGCTACCAAGTGTATCAACTACATTAATCTAGTATAAGATCATTGGTATGTGTTCATTCATACATAATAAGATCTATAGTGTGTTAGAGGTCAAAGAGTTAGTAGCATCTTGAGAACAAATGAAGAGCTACCAATTAGAATAATATAATAAGATCATATCAAGATCAATGGTAAAAATTAAAATTAAAAACCAATTTGGTCAAGGTAAGACTAGAGTCAATATTATAAAGGGATTATATGGAGGTAGACACAAATTTATATGGGTTTATTTCTAAATCTAGTAGCATGATTATAACCCTTTTCCTCCATTCTTGCATGCCAAAGATGAGCTAGTAGGGAGATAGTAGGGAGCAATGTATACCACCAAGATAAAAAAGATTGATTAAGCTATTGTAACTTCATCAATTTTAGAGGAATATTTCTAACAATTTTATACCATTATTGTAACTATAAGAAGCATCAATGTAGACAAAAAATAGATTGAAAGGGACTGATATGGTTGTTATGGTCATTTTATGGAAGTAGTCTTAGCATGATGATCCTTACTAACTGAATCAATACTAGAGGATTGGAAATCTTGATCATAATGAACCCTTATTCATTCTTTAAATAATCCTTTGCTATCTCTCTCATCCCATTCTACTATATATATTATATATATATAGTAGAATGGGATGAGAGAGATAGCAAAGGATTATTTAAAGAATGAATAAGGGTTCATTATGATCAAGATTTCCAATCCTCTAGTATTGATTCAGTTAGTAAGGATCATCATGCTAAGATTACTTCCATAATATATATATATATATATATATATATATATATATATATATATATGTTTCTAAGCCTTGAAGATCATCCCTCTCTTGGGAATGACAAGACTCTACCAAGATTAAGTTTTGTAACCTCTTGAGATGAGTAGAAGATGGATTTTAGATTTCATTATTCTAGTATAGTGTGTTAACATTAGTTTGATTTGCATATGTGGTATAAATCTCTCCCTTTTCAATTCCTGATCTAACCTAGCTACTAGTTATCTTGTTATGTAGGTCATCTTTAGTGTTTAATGTCATTTGATTAACACTAATAAGTGGATACATTGACTATTTAGTGCCATGAATTAGGCCTTTCCATCACTTACCTTAGGTTTTGATCACTTGGTGAGCCTATACATGAAATTTTTATGTATAATAGACATTTAGAGTTGTAGATTCAGTCTTTTGATTCTTTCATTAGTGTTTTTAAAGTTTAGAAAGAGTGGATGAGAAATCAATTTATGTGCATCACCAACATTAGCTTAGATTTCCATTTTAGTTATCTTTCTATCCCTTTTCACCCTAGCAATTAATAGGTTTTAGTGGAAATTAGCTAAGTAATACATCGAAAGAGCTAGCCTCATTAAAAATCCTAGAGGTATGACCCAAGATTAGGTAACCCATAGCCTAGGGTCATTCCCAAGTTGGACTAGGTTTTAGTAGAGGACCTAAATAATCCTTTACTCATCCAAGGTGAAACCTAGAACCTTCAATAGTTTCTATCATGTCTAGTGGGACAAAGATTCAAAAGAGTGGGAAGATTATTGGTGTGTCTTTCTTCTAATTAAATTTTTGAAGTAAGATAGCATTAATGGTGACTCCAAATCAAAGATTCTAGTTGTAAGCAACCTAGGTATGTCACATTAAAGATTTTTCTCAATTTTGCATCACATTTTAGATATGAGGTTGATATGAATAGATATGGTGAATACCCCTATCATTCACCTTATTTTCAGTAGTTCTAATATGATCCTCATGGTCTATATGATCCCATTCAGACTTACCAAGAGTTTTATCAAAGCTATGATGATCCCTCTTACTACTAATATAATCAAGCCTTATATGAGTCTTATCTACCCCTTTGCATCCTAGTTACCCTCCTAATCATTCATGGAAACTACATGACACTCCTAAACAACCTACTCATACCCCAAGCCATTTTATATGTAGCCTTTAAAAATATCGATTAAACTAGGAGAGGAGTATGATAAACATTGATATGTTGAAAGGGTATGAGTAGGAAATTTCAAAACATGTCATTAAAGGGGTTAAGACTTTATTGTAGTAGGCAAAGGAGGAGTGTATTTATTTCATTAGGAGATTTATTTTATACACAATAGTGACATCCTTCACATATATAAACTCATCTCCAAGATTGAGGAGAAGTTGGGATCCCATGAAAAACATCAAACACCCCATCACCCATCTTGTCTTCCCTCATTTATCCCATGTCAACCTCATGTTGAGCTTCCCATCACTCATAATCCCCCACCAAATTAGTTTCAAGGTCATCATAGTTCCCCTAAACTCCTCTTAACCTTCCCCTCATGGAAATATGTACAAGAGAGCTTTTGTTGCTAGGAAAATTGAATCTATAGATAAAAATTTTTACTAGACATTGGTAGATGCAAAGGTAACATCACCTCAACTATGTATACCTCCTTTCATTCCTCAAGCCACAACACATATAATGCAAAAAAACCATGAGCCTAAGTTTCCATCATGGATCCAAATCATGTAGTCAAGTAAATCCAAAGTCATTCAATCACCAACCTCCCCTCCTCAAGATTTGAAGTCATTTCTATCTTATAAATCTATTTTGAGAAGTATGCAAAAAGAGGAGGACATGATTGTCAATGATAAATAGTTGGACCAAGGAGGTGTCACCTATATTTCATCTCTCTTGAAGTCATCCTAAGAGCATCCTATGCCAATCCTTAAAAAGGTAAGCAGTGATATACATGTTGAAATCATAGATGATGATGATGATGATGATGATGATGATGATGATGATGAATTATCATATTTAGAAGAGGATCTCATAATTGGGACATCAATGGGTAAGGGTGAGCATGTTTCTTTCCTTTAAGATGCAAATATAGTTGAATTCAAAGAGGAATTTAAGATAGAGGATGAGATATAAATACAAGTACAAGTAATTCAATAATAACCTGCTCCATTAAAAGTTCCCAATTTCATGGCTTCCTCCCTTAGAGAGGAATCCATAGAGGTACCAAGTTTCACACCAATTCCTTTTATGCCTCAATACCCATCAATATTACAAAATACTACACCTTTTCATTAAAACTCCCAAGCTCCCTACCTTCTTAGGAAATATTTATTCCTTCACCCACTCCACCTACCATTCCTCATAAATCCCATCCATCTCAAACTTGGAAACCTTGATGGGATATGCACTCAAATTATGTGATGTCTAGCCTTGGTTATGAGGATCCTATTATACCTAGTCCATCTGATAAAGCAAAGGAGGTAGAACAAGTCAAGAAATTCAAGGTTCTAGGATTCTTGAGATTCTTATATGGAGAGGATACCCAAAAAATTCAAGTTATATCATAAATGGAACCACATTCCATTTATACCATTCACACTCAAGAAGAGGAGCATGTCATGTGGGAACTAGAAGAGAAAAGTGTTGATTCAAATAAGTTTCAAGAGGAATGTGTTGAGGAGGATACAAGTGTTTATGAAAAGGATATTATTATTGGTACCCCTCTTAGATGTGAAATAAACATTTCTACCTTCAAAAATGAGGAGGTAGAGCTACCATCTTGGGTTGAAAATGAAGAGGCATAAGTTACCAATCAGACAAATAGTTCATTAGAGGACTTGTTTGAAGTTTTAGGAGTAAAATATACTCTTCTCCAAGAGGACTATAGTCTGATTATAACCAAAGAGAGTAGCATTGTCAGGCAAATCAAAAAGCATGGAGTGGGAAGTCCTTCAATAATATTACCTCAAGATTTCATTATATACATGGACCTATTTTATATCTTTAGAATAGGCTACCAATTCTTTGGTGAGCTTACAGACATGGGTATGATTTTAAAAGGTAATACAAGTCTATTTGGTGCTCAACTTAGTCAACCAGATTGTAAAGGAATGGAGTTTGAATCTAAGTTAGGGAATGCTAGTAGGATTTGCATTACAAAAGGGTGTCCTTTGAGACACCAACTTTAGTTGGAGATTGGTAAAGAGGAATAGCCACTAAGTGAGTATGTTTATATTGGTGGTTATTTTTACAATATCATTCCATACATGAGAATTCTAAAGGAGATGATAGATAAAAAACTTGCTTCCTCAACCATCAGGATTGTAAGGGAACATGAGATATGTCATTCTCAATCTCATCATGTAAGTGAGTCTATGAATTTTCATTTTTATCTAGGTGGATCATGTTCTATCTTAGTTAGTTAGGTTCCTTGTACATAATTATTTGACTATTTTCCTTCAAGTATTATCTTATCACATTAGGTTAGTAGTCCTTGCTTTGTTAGATTAGTTTCCCTTCTATTCTATGTTTCCCTTTAATAAGTGCCTTGGACACTTTGTTTTTTTGTTCCTTTTGGTCCCTATTTATTTCAAGAGAGGTTATCTAGATTTTGGTAGTCATTTTTTAGCTTTAGATCAAATATGTTGAACTAGAGAAGAGACACCATGCCTAATGGATCAAACAAGGCAACTAGTCTGGGTTCTCAAGCATAGCAAGAATGCTTCCCTATGAGTCACTAGAAATGTTGGCCATTGTTTTCCACATGCCAATTTTATGTTTGAACATGATGAGCTAAGTAAAGTATCAGATGGCATGAGTGGTCCAAAGATCACATGCAGCTTGAAAAGCTTTTGAAACACTTTAATTAAACTTAAAGTGTAGTTTTTCAAATTTTAAGGATCAACATGTTCTCATGGTGATCATGATATTCATGGACATAAATCAGGTTTCATAGGTCTCAAAAACTCATTTTGAGTCTCAAAATTTCTTGCACAATTCCTAAAGAACTAGACAGTCATAAGAATGTCACGTAGAAATATACTAGTCAAATTGATTATGATTTTAAAAAGTATGCTTAGAAATCCTCTCAAGGCCAAAAGAATGTACATACATGAATTTATTCATGCCAAGATCATGCTCTACAAATTTCATGTCTTGATAAGGTTGGTTGCTCAAGATATAAAGCTTTAAAGTTAGACTTGTAGAATGAAACAGGCATGTGAACATCAACTTTAAGATCCATGAAGTAGCCATTAGAATTCAAATATTACAAGGTTTAACATGAGAGTTACAAGTGTCTAAATATTAAGAGCTAAGGTTAAGATCTAATGAGGAGCATCGATCTGATAGATGTCATTGGGTCCTAAGATCCAATGATGTGTATTTGATCATACAAAGTAGATGAATAGTGAGCATCAAGTTAAAAGGATATCATAAGTTAGAAGCTAACAAGTGGAGATATCTTATGTGTCTTAATATAAATCCAATGGTATACATTGACTAACAGAGTCAGTGGTTCTAGGTAAATCAATGGTGAATGTGTAATAATACAAAATAGATCTAATGGTGAGTGATGATTCAACAAGTCAATGGAGCTAATGAGAAGATTCCAAGTCTCTCAGTCAAATTAATCTAATATAATATCGATGGCATTCATTCATTCATATATAATTAGATATATGATGTGAAAGAGGTCAAAGAGTCAACATGATCCTGAGAAAAAATGAAGAGCTACTAGTTAGCATTATATGATAAGCTCACATCAAGATCAACAATCAAAATTAAAACTTTAAACCAATTTAGTCAAGGTAAAATAGAGACAATATTGTAAATGGATACCATGAAGGTAGACACATTATTTTTAATGGGTTCATCGCCAAAGCTAGTAACATGATTATGACCCCTTTCCTCTATTTTTGCACACCAAAGATGAACTAGTAGGGAGAAATCAATGACACCAAGATAAAAACAAATTAATTAAGTTATTGTAAATACATAAATCCCATAAGAAGGTTGCTAAATATTTTATCCTACCATTGTAATTTTAAAGAGCATCAATGTAGACTAGAAATAGACTGAAAGGAATTGATATAGTTGTTATGGCCATTTTCTATAAGTAGTCTTAGCATGATGATCCTTGCTAACTGAATTAATGGTAGAGTATTAGAAATCTTGATCATAATGACCACTTATCAATTATTTTGGGTATCCTTCCCTATCTCTCTCATCCCATTCTACTTTATATATAGGATTATAATCCTTTAAGATCATCCCTCTCTTTGGCATGACTAGACTCTACCAAGATTGATCTTTATAACCTCTTGAAATGAATAAAAGACTGATTTAATATTTCATTGTTCTATTATAGTGTGTCAATATCAATTTAATTTGCATATGTGGTAGAAATATCTCCCTTATCAAGTCCTAATCTCACCTATCTACTAGTTGTCTTTTTATGCAGGTCATGTTTAGTGTTTAATGTCATTTGATTAAAGCTAACAAGTGGATACATTAACTGGTTAGTGCCATGAAGTAGACCTTTCCATCACTTCCCTTAGTTTTTGACTACTTGTTGAACCTCTATATGAAATTTTGATGTATAAGAAAAATTTAGAGTTGTAGATTCAATATTTTGCTTATCTCATTAGTTTTTTTTGAAGTTCAATTAGAGTGAATGAGAAATCAATTTAGGTGCATCACCAAAATTATCTTAGATTTCCCTTTCAGTTATCTTTCTCTCTTTTTTCAACTCAAAAAGTAGTAGGTTTTAGTAGAAATAAGATAAATGATACATCAAAGGAGATAGCCATGTTAAGAATCCTTGAGGTCTAACATAAGATTAGGTAATCCATAGACTAAGGTCATTCCCATGTTGGATTAGGTTTGGGTAGAGGACCTGAACAATCCTTTGCTCAGCTAGGGTGCAACCTAAAACCTAAGATAGGAAATTTTACCTAGCTCCCTAATTGATATAAACACAATAAGATTTGTTGGGTTTTATTTAATTAACATTATGTTTTTTTTAAATTATTTTATTTGCAAAGTTTTGATTTAAAAGTTTTTTGAATTTTATTAATACAGGTAATGACATCTTTAGGAAGCTAGCTTAGTTTCTCATTTGAACTCATAGGATATCAAATTAAAGTTATGGTTAATGATGCTTCATTGGATGTCAAATTTTGGGATTTAACCTAAAGGGATAGGTGTCCACCTCACTAGGATTTGTAATGCCTCAGAGATTCATCTCATCCTATGAAAGACACCTGTAGTAAATCTATCAAGTTTACAAGCTATGTGACACCATCTAGAGAGATTGTGAGAAGACTAGATATTGGAATTCAAATCCTATGATACATATCATGATCTTATCCACCATGACCAATTCCATTCAATTTGAGTAGCCAAACATCTCCTATGCATCCCACTAGAGTGAAAAATCCTACAAGATGTTACTACATGTCTTCATGATAACCATCTAGACATAAGAAACCTTTTGAAGTGATGTTTGTTCCATTTAGGTTCATCCAAGTTTAATGCATGTCCATAACATGTTGAATCCATATAAATATCACAATATATTGTAATGCGGACATCTAGGAGAACCCAAGCTATTTGATTAAGGCTTGATGGTATACAACTATTTGAGGTACCTTCTAAAGATGACACTTGGTAGAAGAATGAATAAAATACTACAAGAATGATGCATGTACACTTTGGACCCACATGATAATGTGACATGTCATCCTTTTGTCATTTATATCTAAGATTCATGAGATCACCTCTATGAGGGATGTGTGTCTCCACCTAAGCCATGCAATTAGCATCAAGTTGCCAATAGTTGTCTAAAATCCTTTCAAGGGAGACACCTAGAAATAAAATCTACAATTGCCTTTCAAGAGAGAGACCTAGAAAGGAGATCCATGATTTCTTTTTGAGAGAGACACTTAGAAAGTAAAATCAATAATTACCCATGAGAGTGGCACATGGCACTCTTACAACCAATCAAAACTAAAAAGCACTGCCTGAGATCTCATTACAAATAAAAATATGCCATGTGGCAAAGTATAAAATAATCACCCTATGTTGCATTCTAAGAGTCTATGAGGTAACTAAAAAGGATCCACATGTCCAAATTTTGAGCCAACTAGGAAACCTAGTTATATTTAATCCCTAGGAGTAAATAACTAGATCTAAGGTAGCATTCATGTGTTGAAAGGTGGAAATAATCAGATTTAAAGCTAAAATTGATGGTGAATTAATGGTGAATTACTGCTAAATTTGAATCCTAGTGTAATTAATTTCCAAAATCAATATTTCAAAGTTGTTTTTAATATAATCAATGTTGACAAGCTTATCATTAATATGGCATGAACTTGAATCACCATCAACCTTGAATTAATCAAGGAAATCTTTCAAAAGGATACTCAACTAGGCTATTGTTATTGTCATTTTGAGCTATAACATTTACTTTCTCTATTGTTTGCACTCTCATAATTTAAAGATGTTTGCAAATTATACTCCTAACTTCCATTGTCCAATATTGAAAGTTACCAGAGGATACCAAAAAGGATGTTGATTGATACCAAGATTATTCAATAGATGGCATAATCAAGCCCCTCTACTCTATGTAAGAGCATTTATTTTTAAAATGATGACTTCTTATTCCAATATGGTACTTATGTTGTCTTCAAGGACACTGAATTCATCCTAGAATCCATTACATCTTGGGACATCCACTATAGAAGTATATACTTTAATATAGAAATAGATAGGGATATTATTGAAAATGATACAATTCCTCATACCATTCAATTGGCCTCTGATATCCTCACCATCAATGCAACTAGTCTCCATAAGGTCTCAGCTAATCCATAGATCATATCATGAATTGACCTAGTTTACATCATATTTGGGAGATCAAAGTGTGAGGAAAGGTTGCTTAATTTAATATCCCAAGGGTTCCCTATCACCTTCATAGTAGGACCCAACTTTTTAAAGTATTATGACTTGCATTCACAACAAATAGAATATAACCAAGTCATCATTGAAAATTGGTATGAGGTACACTCCTCAGATAAGGTTTTGACATCATGGGTGACTGACCCAACTAGAGCTATCTTCATGGATGACTAAGGGAACTTGCCTATTCATAAATTTAGGTAATGAGTTAGGATTAGTCTAGCCTTACTAAATAGAATATTTGGCAAACCAAACATTAGCCATGTGGACATTAGGACTCTTTTGTTATTATAGATAATCTTTTAGGATTGGAAGATTCCCCCACTTGGGGAAATCATTGGAAATAATTTGGTATATGTGATGAATGACACTTTCTATAATGGTGCCCCATTATTCATGATTAGTTACTTTTTGGATACCCTATATGTAACTGCACAACTAGGTCAGAATTTATGGTCCCCTAAGTGATAAGAGGTTGTGCCTCAACTATTCTCTACAATGCCCATTCATTATATCATATGTAACATAAGAGTGATTGTAATATATTTCTACCCAGTTGTTTACAAGTCAATCACTAAGTGTGATATGTCAAGGGTTCCCTCAAAAGTTAAGCAAACTCTAAGGGACATGGGTAGATACTAGTTATACTTAGATTGCATAATAATTAGAATAAAGGGAGTGATGGTGGTTCCTCTCATATTATTGAGGTATGTACCAATGAAGTTGGTTGAGAAAGAGATGGTTTATCAACTGCTACATGGATTTTATGGAGTCTTCAAAAATAAGAAGAAGATAGTTCTCCATAAGGTTATTTATAAGTTGGGGAGGACTAGGATCACAAAGTGCCATCATATCATTATGGCTACTAGGCATATGGATTATTACCTATTGCCTAAGGATGTATTCAAAACATGGGACCATAACAATGTCATTGTTAAGAACCTATTCAAATTTAACAAGGACATAAAAATTACATATAAGCATCAAGAAGAAGCTTGTGAATGGATATATAGAGATGCTATGAATGATTAATTAGTACTCAAGAATGTAGTGAGGAAAAACATTTAGTTGTAAATGAGATTAGATAGAGAGAGAATAAGAAGGAATATATTGTTAGGTCTCAGCCACCACCAACCCATAAAATCATGTTTTATGTTGATTATAAAGAAGGACAAGATGAGGATGAAGAAGATAATGTTCCTCTTATTAAGAATAGGCCATGTAGACCTCCATTTCTTTCCCCTTAAAGTACATAAATCCTACCTCCAAGCTTTGACCAATGAGGATCTAGAACCTAACTTGACCCTTCTTAAGGGCCTACATTGATCTCTACATCAGTTAGGGGAGTCATTATCCAAATCTTGGATCAACCTAACCCTACTATAATTTACCTTGGTGAATTTTAATAAGGTATTGAACTATCTATGGAATAATTATAGGCATTGCTAGGAGGAGCACCAAAAAGGTTTAAAAAAGGAAGAAGGATCCCAAAACCATCATGAGAGGATAAATACCTCATCCATCAGCTTTTCAATCTACTATAGATCCCACAATCACACCTTAAGCTCCCAATGTAAGTACTTTCCAACTACCTTCTTTCCTAATTGCTAGTACATCTTCTTCTAATTCTACTTCTACATTTTCTCCTCCCACGATTACTTCATCATTACCTTTAGTCACCAATAGCTACAACCACCACCACTCAATCCTTAGTCAATACTAGGATGAGCCAATCTAGTACTTCTATTGGATTTACCTTCCCCCATTTTCTTTCTCATGCCACTAAAAATGTTGATTTTTCCCAGGTATCCACCATAGGTGTCTAACTTGTTATTGGTTCCCCTACACCTGTGAGGCCATTAAAGCGTATTTCAAAGCTATTCACATTTCAAAAGCCACTTAATAGTACTATAACTATACAAGTGAGTGTTCCTTAATATTGTCCCTAATTTGTTGTAGATATGGGCCCTCTAAGATCTATATTTGGTACACTTGGGAAAATAGACCTAGTAGGATTGTCACACATTCCTACTATAACTTTAACCTCTACCTTAACCCAAACACCTCCATTATAGCCACCTCCAACAAAGATAAAACTTACTACTACCCCAAATTAGGTTAAATACATTATGCAATCAACAAGGCAATAGAGGCCTTAGGTGTCCCTCTTTACACCACAAATTAGAATGAGGTTTGAGGCTACCACATACACAATAAAGAGGATGGTGAGAAGGTAATTTGAGTAGCCATAGTTTAGCTCAATTATAGCCCATGAAAGTGAAGAGTCCCTTTTGACATTGACAAGAAAGAAGAAGGATGACCTTAGAGAGGTGCATTAATATTCAAAGGACCCTATGTCTAAAGTCCAAGACTAGGGAGAATCCATTATAGCCTTAATAAAAGGAATGCAATAATAGTTGAAAAGGTTGAAAGAATATGCACTACCTATAGTGCTAGAAAATACAATAATCATGGTCATCAATGTAGTTATAAATGTATTCAACCTATACAAAGTCATGATGAGAAGACATGAAGATGGGACCCTATAGTTCAATGTGTTCCTCAAATTTTACCAGAAACTTACACTCTATGATGCCAAGATGGAAAAATTGGCTAGAGTTTGGAGTAATAAGTTCTCAAACTTCAAGGTATTTATATTTGAGGATATCATCCCTACATAGACCATACTAATGAATAAGATAAGGATATTTAAGAGGTGGCTTGATCAAGTCAAGGATACACTACATCCTTGGAAAAGATAGAATTTAATCTTGCCCTCTTATTGAAGGATGACATGGTCATTAGGGTGACCAAGCCTAATAGTACCTTCATGGATGACCAAGAATTTAGGGCCCAAAGAAGATATTTATTTATAAGTTCCAAAAAGACATAGATAAGTCCAAGATGGCCACTGAAGTAAAAAATATCATGGCCTTTGCCAACCAAAGGATGGAGAGAGCTGAGGCCATTGAAGAGTCACTAACGCTTATACTTGTAGAGCATGCCAAACATATCAAAAAACACCTAATTTATTTTGGCCTATGATCCTAGATTTAGGTTAAATTAATTAGGGTTACTTGGTGTGTGAATAGGTTTAGAATAAAGAAGATACAAAGAAGAAACAAAGGTAGCAATAGTAGGCATCTCAACAACCTCCTCTAGGACCCTAATGGAATATATCGATTTCTTTTATAAATTTAAATTTAAAATATTCCATTTTAGTATGTGGCATTTTTTCCACTTGTTTGCATTTGGGTGCCTTTTAATGGGTGCAAATGAACTTGAATATATATTTTTGAGGGCTATATATAGGGATATTCTCCCTCATTGTAAATAAAGAATAGTCATAATAAAACTAATACAAAAGAGCCAAGAATTCAAGAGATTATCTTAAAGTGTTTTATTGTATATTATAAAATTTATGTTTATCATGATTTGAGATAATTAATGGCTTATTTCTACTAACTAATTTTGTAATAAAATTCAATATATGCATCTATCAGTTTGATTTTAACACTAGGCTAACACATCTTCTAGTATATGTGCTCTATTTTCATCTTATTTATAGCTAAATGTGATTATGTAATTTATGATGGATAAGTAATTTTTGTGTAACATATGATTTTGGATACATGAATTTCCTTTCCTTTGAAGCTTCAACTACATTTATTTAGATTTGGGTAATACACTAGAGTTGTCAAATGCTAGTTTCATATGTTTTATCTTAGAAGTTAGACAAATTAGCATCTTTGATCATCTTAAGCAAACCCTTTTTACTGACTTACCCTTCTCGCCTTTGGATCTACCCATGAATAACTTTATTTAGCTCATTATGTAAATATATATCATTTTTTAGCTTGGAAAATAATTTGCAAAGTTTAAAGCAATTTCACACAAATTAGTAGGAAATAAGGTGTCACTATGTAACATCTATTATCCTTATAACATGGTCTACTTTTAGACTTATAACTGGTTACCATATCTCTAATATTATTCTAAATCTAATATTTTTTGTGTAGAGAACTCAATCCATGAGTCTTCCAAGACTTATAATTGAGTTCATTACTTTCCCCCCATTCCCTAGTGACATAGGGAGCACATTAAGTGCGTCAATAAGAAGGGAAATTTTTGGTGCTAGAAGCAGGGCCTCTATGTAATCAATTCAATGCATCATAGTGAAATTGTAGTGTAATTCATTAAATATATCATAATTATTTCAAAGTATGCAAATATTGTTAAATAACACTAAGGATGTGCATTATTTATAAGAATCTCTACATTATTTGAAGGATTTCATCAAAGTTAGTGTTTATTTGTGAATGTTTGGTAAATAATCTAGATATTTGTCTAAATTTATGCGAATATAGGTGAAATAATCCATTATTTAGACATTTTGAAGGTTATTTTGGTCAACTTTGCAAAGGTTAGATTAAATTTGTTAAATAATTTAGATATTTATAAAAATTTGTGTAAAGATCAATTATTGAGATCTCATTCATTAGATCTAGGCATTTAAGATCATACCTACTCTAATTCATTTGGGATTAAGTTAACCTTTACATAGATTCATGTCTAAAGATGTTTTAAAATGCTTAAACACCTTTAGATTTTTTAATTAGGCATAGAAATTCTCTAAAATGATGGTTTAACACTGATATTTATAGGATAATGTGTAGGACTAATAGTATTTGTGTAGGTACTGAAAAGTTTGAGGTTTCAAAGCCTAGATCTACAATGATCAAAGTAAAGTTACTTGATGTAAGTCTTTTATATAAAAAGATTGAATGATCTTTATAGTATTTATCACTTTTGAATCTACCTTTGAATTTACTTTATTTTTAGTACCTGTTCTACATCTTGGAGTTGCCTAGGATTAGAACCAGATGCTGATCTAAACTTAGGATCCATTTAATTTCCCTAGAAACCCATAGAAAGGATATAGTAGACAAAGGTAAGTGTAAGAAGTCTAGGACCCAAACAAATTCCCCATGTAAATAAAATTTTCAAACCTTCTTACCAATCATGGCATGGTTAGCTAGCTCATCTATTAATGTCCCTAGAGATATGCATAATTTGCCAAAGAACCCAGAAAAATATTGCGTCTCTTTACACCCACTGATAAACAAACCATTAAAGAGCATATAAAGTTTTTCAAGGCATCTTTGAGTTTACTTAACATTATCCATGAGGATGTGTCTTGCCATCTCTTTCTCTTTACAATTTGAGACATGAATTATGATTGGTTCTTCAACTTGTTAGAGGATTCCATCATGGGATGGGGTCAATTCAATTATACTTTTATGGTCCAATTTGGTAGGGGAGTAAGCCTGAGAGTTATGTATCAATAGTTTACCACCCTCAAAAGGGATATAAAAGAACCAATTACAAAATTCAACTCAAGGTTCCAAAATATTTATACCCTAATATCCTTACCCTATAAATCGATAGATGATTTGGCTTTAGAAATATACAATAATGCCTTAGACCTAATGACAACTATCTCCCTAAGAATGCCCTTGAATATTGAAATGTTGCCTTTGGCATATGCCGAAGCCATCCATATTGATGAAAAAATGCACTTGTAGGGGCATCCTACCTTCACTATACCAAACCATGACCTAACAATGCCCTCTCTAAATGTCATACCCAATGTGAATCAAAACATGCTTATATTAAACCAATTGCTAGTAATCAACTAGTTTCCATTGAACCATGCTCCACCCAACCAATAACTAGGATTATTTAGCCAAATGAATGTTGGAGCATATCCCCAAAATAATATTAGTCAAGCACTAGTACCCATAAATAACACCAACATTCAAACTATGACCCAATACAAGAACTTAAATCCTCTAAAGGGAGAGTTGTTTCAATATAGATAATTGTTTAGAAATATGCTAATGATTTATTGGATCTCAAGAAATAGATGGGAAATACTTGTAAGAGTTTCAATATAAATTATAACTTTTATAGATATAACAAACCATTTAATATGTATAATAATAATTGAGATCCCCCTTTGATCAAGTTACCTAAGATTAATAATTATGAGTTAGCCTTACCCAACTCATGCCAAGTACATAATACCACTAGAGATGGATAACTATACTAAGTTAAATTATATCATTCATTTGAATCCATTCAAAGATGAATAGAGGAGATGAATTCCATTGATTAAAATAATTCTAAAGTATTTGACAACACCAATGATACTTCTATATCTCAATAAACATTCCTTATGGTTGAGACATATGATTTCCCTAGCCAAAATGAAAATGGGCCTGAAGATAATGTTGAGGAAGTGCGTGCTTTCCAATAATACCAAAGGAACAACTATGATTTAAGATGTAAAGGCCAAAACCCACCTCTAACAACTTACACTCCACCTAATAGAGTATATACACCTCCTAATGGTAGAACAAATAATAATCCTCCACCCCTTAAAGGTAAAGAGAGTTGCCAACAACCATATCTCCTTACATAGCATCGAAGGGTGGATATAATATAGTGGAAGATATGAAAAATATCAAGGAAATAATAAGATTATATGAGCTCACTAAAATCACTAAATAATGTTATTTTCTATTGAAATCACTGATTGAAACACCTAACTCTAGAAAATCTAAGAAGGCTCATGTAAATGTGGTAATGTATAAGATTAAGCATGAAATTCCATCATTTATATTAACTGTAAGTATTTTTGGTAAGAATATTCATAATTTCTTACTTGATTCTAGTGCTTCAACTAAAATTATGCCATTAGGAATCTATGAAAAATTAGAATTAAAACCAATCAAATTAGATAAGGTAGTGGTTCAATCACACAAATAAAGATTGAAAGTCATAGGTAAATTATTAAATATTCACATGAAGTTCACCATGAACCTGAAATCTAGAAGTTCATTGACATTCAAATCATTGATATACCTAAGGATTATAAATTTCTATTGAGTCATGATTGGACTAAATCCTTAAATGGATACATGTCCATTGATTGTTCCTACATGTGGTTACCTTGGTGCATGATTCCCAATCAAATCAAGATTGATCAGGAACCCAAAATGAAATACATGATCATTGAATATAATGCCAAGAATGAAAAGGTAAATTACCAGTCATCTCACTTAAGTGTTTACCCTTTGGAAACAACTAACATCATTGTTGATAACAAGGCGAAAGAAGAAGAAAAAGGTCCTTAAACATTGCATTTTGATGGACATAAGCTAATCAAGGTTTTTGATGTTGGAATTGTTCTAAAAGTTTCTAAAGGAAAATAATATCTAGCCTCTTATAGATTACAATTCTCTTGTACTAAAAATTCAGCAGATTATGAATCTCTTATTTTAGGAATTCAATTTTTAATTAAACATAAGGTAAAAGAATTGTTAATCTATGGTGATTAAAAATTAGTTGCTAATTAGGTTAGGAGTATATATCAATGAAAGATTTACTATTTAATAAAGTATAAATTTATATCTTGGGATTTATTTGAGTATTTTGACTCATTCAATATTATTTCTTTACCCAAGGATTATAACCAATTGGTGGATGATCTAGCCTCAAGAACATAAAACCTAATTCCTCCAAAGCCTTTAAACTTACAAGATTTTACTATGGAAATAATTTCATGCCCCTTTGTGCTAGACAACATCAATCACTTACATGTTTTTGATGATGATAAGTAGATAATTGACTTCATGTGTAATGATGGTGTATTTGAATCCCACATTATTGATAAATAATATGAAATTTATATACAAAATTATAAAGATAATGAAGATGGAATCATCCAACTTAAGGAAAACTAAATACACAAGGGCATGATCTCCTTGGAAAGG
Organism: Torreya grandis; assembly: GCA_037957365.1. NCBI lineage: Eukaryota > Viridiplantae > Streptophyta > Pinopsida > Cupressales > Taxaceae > Torreya > Torreya grandis. Next base: position 1,183,186 of record JARHVA010003631.1, on the reverse strand, counting down.
ATGTTTAACCTAGATAAGTAAATATATAAAGATAAACAACCCAAGGTGAGTAGAAAGGATTATAATAAAGTTAACTTGGGACATCCTAGGAATGAGAAAAGCTGTAACATTGGTTTAGTTTGCACTAATGAAGAGCTAAAGGAAGTTGTTTCCATTTCAATCAAGTTCAAATATGTCATTGCTTGGTCATATGATGATCTTAAGATATTTGATACTAGTGTGATTAATCACATTATAAATTTGAAAGAATCCCACAAACCCTTCAGGAAAAGATAGAGCCTAGTAAATCTAGTGATGGAATCTCTGATTTATAAATAAATGAAGAAATTACTAGATGCAAGGATAATTTTCCCCATAAAACACTCAACACTGGTTGCCAATCTTGTGCTAATCTGAAATAAGAATAGAGAAATCAAGTTCTATGTCTATTTTAGAAACATAGACAAATCCTTGGAGAAGGATAATTACCTTGTGCCATCTTTAGATAAGGTCATTGAATTAGTGAGTGGGTCTAGAATGATGTCATTCTTTGAATATTTTTTAGGCTACAACCAAATCCTATGTCATTCTTTGAATATTTTTTAGGCTACAACTGAATCCTAATGAATAAGATTGATAAAATGAATACTTTCTTCGCCACTAAGTGGGGAATATTTGTGTACAAATGAGTGCCATTTGGATTGATCAACTTAGGATAAAATTTGTATTGAGAAAAGTACCATGCATTACATGGATTAATAAGTAAGTGCATCATTATTTACATGGATGATTTAACAATTTTTTATAAAAATAGAGGTGATCACATTATTCATTTGAAACAAGTGCTAGAGAAATGCATGAGGTATGTCATTTATCTAAACTCCAATAAATGTATATTTTGTGTAACTGAAGGCAAACTTATAGGACATATAATCACCCAAAAAGGTATGATTATTGAACTTGATAGGATAAATGTGATTTAAAATGTAGAAGTTCCTAACAACAAAAAAGAGTTTAAATTTTTCTTTGGTAAGATCAAATTTTTAATAAAATTCATCTTTGGTTTTGCAAAGCTTGTAGGAATACTCAACGTAATGCTAAAAAAACTACAAGGATAGAATGGACTGCTGAAGCAAAGAAGGCATTTCAAGACATTAACGATGTTATTGTTCAAGCTCCTATTCTAATAATTATTTATTTTAAGAAATAATTTTATCTATATTCTTTTTATTTTGATCACACTATTGTTATTATCTTAACACAGAAAGAAGATGACAAGAGCACCCTATTGCATTCATGAGCATCAAATTGAACAATGTCAAACTTAACTATCCTATACTAGATAAGCAAGTGTATGCTTTGATGAAGGTTATCAAAAATTTAGATATTAAATCATAAGGAGTAAAATGTATGCCATAGTTTCTAATCTAGATATCAAGTTGATGTTGGGATAAAATAAGCTTAGAGAATGAAGAGGGAAGTGGATGACCAAACTCCAATAGTATAACTTATAAATAAAATCTACTAAGTTAGTTAGAGGCCAAGGTCTAGTACAATTGATTGAAAATATGGATCCATGCATTGATGTTTTACATGTTGAAGTAAGTCAAGTGTTTTTTGGTGATTGGTACAAGGATATTGTTCACTATATGTTGCATGGAGCATGTCCCCCACACTTTAAAAGAGAGTAAAAAAGGGCCCTTAGGATAATATCATCTATTTATGATCAAAATAGGATTCCTTTATAGAACAAATTATGAGGGAATCTATCTAAGGTATATTTCTAGTGTTGAAGCCACTGAATTCATGAACAATTTCTATGACAAATTGGGAAGTGGTCACCCTTTAGGGCATACCACACCACATAAGATATTGAGAATAAGCTACTATTGGCCAACCATATTCAAATATGCCCACAATCATGTGTGAATTCATCAATGTCAAGTATTTGATCAAGGAGAGATAAAGGTAGCCATGCCTTTGCAACTAGTAATTAAAGTGAAGCCATTTATATAATGGGGCCTTGACTTCATAGGAGTGATCAATCCTAACTCCTTGATGGGACATAAATCTATACTCACTTCCATGGATTATTACACTAGGTGGATTTCAAAAATGGCCACAATTAATAGCAGATTGATTGATGTCATCAAGTTTTTATAAGAGAATATCATCACTTGAGTTAGGATGACCCTATCTTTAGTATTAGATAATGACCCTAAATTTACATCATCAAAATTCTTTGAGTGGACATATGATAACCAAATAGTTGTGAATAATGAATTTGACTCAAGATATGGGGTTAGATTAAGTGTTATTTCAAAATGAAAATAACACACTAACAATCATGACATCTCTAGGCCTAGACACTAGGGGATCTTAGTAACAAACATATTTATTAAAGAAACAACTTAAACATGAAAGAAACCTTCCTTCACATTCCTTGGAGCTTTCAAATGGTTTTTATAGTGGATTTCCTAGCTTATGCATCAAAGAGTATTCATCAATGCAGTTTTTTGGTTCCTTCTCTCCTTGGTACCTTTGGCATGTGATGGCTTTGGCTTGGTTCAACAATTTGGCATAATAACACTCATTATATGAGACTTTGGAATCATTTGTGCATGGTAACTTTACACTATACAACATTAAAATTATTAGTGTGAGGCCTTGTATTTATATATTCTTAATTAGGTCCTTGATTCAAATTAATTAGTCTTAAACATGATTTATCAATTTTGGTTTAAATCTTGGCAATTGGTGCTCAAAATAATCAAATTGGGCAAAATTTCATATTATTGGCTCAAAATTTGAATAGATTAGAATTAATATGTGATGTTAGATGTGTTGGAACCTTTATCCCATTTAGGATGTTTCCAACACAAAATAGCAAAGGTATGTGTCTCATGCAAGAATTTTGGTAGAAAAGAGCAACCCAGAGTTCCCAGGAGTGAAATCATCATTTTTACTCAAAATGATATGATCAAAGTTAGTTCTCTCTTAAAATTCATTGCCCTATTTAGGGATACATTGGCCAAAATTTTCAATTGTATATAAAAATTTGAACCATTTAATGTGTTTTAGTATTTTTAGCCCAAATTATGCATTTTGGTAGAAATTGGTCTAAAGCCTAGTTGGAGGTTATTGGTGGCTAGTTTTAGGTGTGTATAATTTTACCCTATTTGAGAAGGCATTGAAATATATAGGCATAGTAATATATTTTAAAATAACAAAAAAGGTTCTGCATTCCTACAACTTTAATGACAATAGATGAATTGTATGATGCCCCCTCAAGGGAACAATTGGCACTAGTAGGTTGGAAAATAGTCCCTTGAAAATAAAAAAGTGAGATGAAGGGATAAAAAATATGAATATGATGTGGTGAGAACACAATTATTTATGAAAAATCAATAAAAATCATTGAGAATGCCAATGGGATGGCATACAAGGGTTTGACCAGAGGTGGTTATAAACCTTGCACCCTGATAGTGGTAACATGGTATGATAACACAATAATTTGACCAAAGGTGGTTATAATCATTGAGAAGATGGAGCTACCCTAATTAGGATATATAAACATGATAATAACATGCCCCTATTTGGAAAAAGAAAGTAAATTGGTGATAACATAATGATTTTCACAAAAGTGATTAGAATCATTAAGAAATGTAGGTGGGATGGTGTATAATGATTTTCCTATAGGTGGTTATAATCATTAGACCTCGATTATTTAAAACATGATTGATTGGATAATGATTGAAAACATGATGTGTGTAACTTGATAAGAGGATAAATATGAATTGGGACAACCTACTAGTAGGGAAATGCTTGTCTAAACTAATGAAGGTTGAAATTATTTTATTGTTTAATTACTCTATTTAGGATATGCTAGCGATTTTTGTTGATGTTGGTTCTAAGGAGATGTTGATTCCACCATTACTGAGTAGACTCCTTAAAGCTATTTTTTATTATATCACTATACATTAGGCATCATGATAGAACATCATAAGGACCAGGCTGAAAGATACACCAATGATAAAAACCATGATGGCAATGTAGACATATGAATGTGTATGGATTCAAGTATAAATGTGAAATGAAACAACCAATTAATTCACATATATTGAATCAAGGAAATAATGTTGAAAGTAAATAAATAAGCACATAAACAACAAATAAATAAATAATAGTTAGTCCTAATGTTAGTATAAACAATGTGATAAACATTGCCCCTATAAAATAGGTGATAACAAAAAAATAAGATGGGGGGAAAAGAAGAAAAGGAAGGGTGGATGAGTTGTATCCATATGTGCTAGGTAAGTGGATGCTACCTACATATTTCCATGGACATAATATCCAACAAAAACTTAAGGCCGAATGTAGTTCTAGGAAATATGAAGAAAATAATAATTGATGAATAAAAACATAATGGATGTGATAGAAGAATAAGAATGGTCTTTAAAAATGGTAAGTGCATAGGAGAAAAGGAAAAAAAGGATGGGGAAACTAAGTGATAAGTTATTTTCTTATGATTTAGTAAGGGTTCTTAGAATCCTTAAGACACAAAAGTGGTCAATGTTTTTGGTTTTTTTATATAATTTCACAAATGTTTTTGTAGTTTTTGAATATCTTAACTCAATCAAGAATGATGAGATATTAAAGGGTTCAATATTGTCAAATTACAAGAGAGTTTTTTAAAGATGCTCTCAAAATGATGAGAGTGTAGCTTATGTTTCTTGTAAAATGATGAAAGTATGGCTTAGGTTACTCACAGAATGGTGAGAGCATGGTTCAGGGTGATTGAGCTAACCTCAACAAGTATCAAGCATTACCTATAAATTCCCTAGATGAGACCTCAAGTCACTATAGTTATACCTTATATTGGAGGAATCAAACTAGTGTAATAATCGAATTTAAATAAAAATAGGCAAAGTATGGCATAGGAAATGGCTAATCTATATCTCAAGGCATGATAAATGAATGTTGCCCCTAGTTTGCCCATAGGAACTTATAACTAAGATACAACTGGCATAGGCTCAATGATATTAAATCTCCCATAGGTAGTTATAATTAGTAATAAGACTAGTAGGACACTAATTTTCCCATAGGTGGTTATAATTAGGCACACTTGGTATAGATAACAAAACAAGAAATGAAGGATGCAACTGCTAAACTATTGTCTTACTACTCCAAAATACTACCTCTATTTGGAATGTGTGAAAAAACTACTAAAATTGATTTGAGTCCTCTTGATGTAAATGGTAATGCAATTAAATGAAATGGAACCATGGTCATAGGGTTGGGTAGGGAGGGATAAATAAACTTGATTGATGGGGAAAGTATGGTAAAATGGATATGTGATAGGAAAAAGTGATAAGTTGGTAGGATGATAGGACATTAGGTATTGTAGGATGATAGGACATTAAATTGGTATTGTATAAAGAAGAATATTGAGAATATGGTATAACCTGAAATGGTCTTTATAGATAATACACCACGTCATTTAATCATAGTACCACTTGAGGTGGATAATGTTCATCAGCTCATCAATTTCATGTCCATCTAGTGTGGAAAGCTTGTATGCTCCTATTTCATAGTTTGTCATAATGATGAAAGGACCAAACTAGTTGTGTTTGAACTTGTGTTTATGCTTATTTTTGGAAATGGTATTCTTTTGGTTCTCTTTAAGGACAAGATCACCAAGTTCAAATTCTCTATGTTTCACATGTTGATTGTAGTATCCTAGGAGTCAATTATGATATTCTTGGAGATTTTTTACCACATCCATGTATTTATCATCAATTAATTCTGGCTCTTGTAGGTGAGCTACATGATATTTATTTTTATCTGAAGATATGCTTGAAAGAGATGAATAGAAAATGAAACTCAACCTCAATGGGAAGAATGGCCTCAGTACCATAAACAAGTGAATATGGAGTGGCTCCTATGGGTATATGGTGATTGATAAGGTATGCCCAAAGGGCAAAAAATATCTAAAGGTGCCAATTAGGATTGCCATCATTGACAATTTTTTTGAGAATGTTGAAAATAGTTTTGTTTTATGCTCTAGCCTAGCCATAACCTTGAGGGTAATATTCCATAGAAAAGTGTTGTGTGATTTGTTACTTAGCAGATAGCTTTTTGACATCCTTGTTCTTAAATGATCCTCCATTATTAGATATAATGTTAGAAGGGATATTGTAGTGAAAAATGAGATGGCTGAAAATGAACTTGGAAATTTGCTTTCCAATCACATAAGTGAGGGGTATAACTTTAACCCACTTAGTGAAATATTTAGTGGTGGTAAGGATATGTTTATGGTCATCGTATGAGGTGTGATTAATCTTCTCGATGAGGTTAAGGCCCCATGTAGAAAATGGTAATGGTGTCAACATTGGTTTTAGAGTCTTCGCTAGGGCATGAATCAAATTGGCATGTCATTGACACTTGTCATACTTCTTCACATATGCAACTACATCTACATCGATTATGGGCCAATAGTAACTAGTACACAATAACTTTTTTAGATAGGACTGCCCCGCTGGTTTGGTTTCCACATGATCCTTCATAAACTTCCCATAATACTAGTGTAGATTTTATTGAAGTTAAACATTGAAGTAAAGTTCCATTAAAGCTACAGTGGTAAAGGGTTGATCCAAGCAAGGTATCATGAGTGGTTTGGTGGGTGAAGGCTTTGGATTACTTTTAATATAGGTTGGGTGGTATAATTTGGTCATGGAGGTAGTTGTAAATGTCTAAGTATCAAATAGAGCTAGGACAACCAATATCATAAATCATTGTAACAGTTGAAGGTGTATGAGCTGGCAATAGTAAATTAGTGATGGGAAACTAATGCTCTTTAGCCATGTCTATTTGTTGAATCAGAGATCCAATAGTAGCCATAACATCTATAATTTATTTTACTTGCACTTGGTATATGCTCAAACTAAATGACATCAATTTATTACTTAAGGGTGTTGACCATAACCTTGTATGGAACTAACTTATCGTCTTTGGTCTAAAAGTAGTATGTAACCTAATTGATGATTAATTAAGAATCACCATAAACCTTGAGATGAGATATGTTACATTATATTTTGTCCCAAGTCCTACAACAAATGCTTCATATTTTGCCATGTTATTAGTATAAGGAAAACTTATTCTGCATGATTTATGGATTAGATACCCCTATGGTGTAATAAATAAAAGGTTTGTCCTTGATCCATGTGTTGTGAATGATCCATCAAAATATAGCTTCTAGTGTTAATTCTCAAGAGGTTTGTCAATTATGGTCATTATAGATTCATTAGGAAATTGGAATTTGAGAAACTTTGTATCAACAAAGGGTGCTTCAACAAGTTGATCTGTAAGAACTTGCCGCTTAATGGATTTTTGGTTGATGTACTTGACATCAAATGCATAGAGAAACATGATCCATTTGGCCATACAACCTGGTATAGTTATTTTAGATAGTAGATACTTGAATGGATTTACTTTTGAAATGACCATGGTATTATTGATCAACATGTAATGTCATAGTTTATAAGATGTGAAGACCATGGCTAAGTAGGCTTTTTTTATGGGCATATAATTATGTTCATACATGACTTGTGTACGACTTAATTATTACATGGAATTTTATTTTCCATTATCATCATGATGAGCCAAAATTACCCCTAAGGCATTATTAGTAGTAGATTAATACAATAAAAATGGTTTTCCTAGCATAAGAGGCAATAATATAGGTGGATTTACTAGATAGTCCTTCAATTATTGAAAAGCTATCTGATAGTGATCATCTTAGTGAAATGTGACTCCCTTATTTAAAAGATGCATAAAAGGATGGAATTTATTAGCCAACTATGATATGAAGCATTAGATATATTGGATCTTTCCCTATAAACTATGGAGATACTTCAAATTAGTTAGTGGTGGCATCTCTGTTATGGTTTGGAATTTGGTTGGATTGACTTCAATACCTCATTGAGACATAACGAATCCTATTAATTTTATTGATGTGACTCAAAAGACACACTTATTAGGATTAAGTCTAACTTTTTACTCACACAATATTTTAAATATTCTATGTAACACTATTGGATGATTAGCCCTAGTCTTTGAATTTCCAAGAATGTTAACGACATAGTATTCAACAATGTCATGCAGTCATATCATGAAATATGATGGTAATGGCTCTTTCATACATGGCCCCTACATTATTAAGACCAAAAAACAAATCCTAATAATAGAATTTTACCTATGGAGTGGTGAATGTTACCTTATGTTGGTATTTTAGTGTTATTCTAATTTGGTTTTACCTTGAAAAATCATCGATTAATGAAAGCATCTCATAACCTGTTATGGATTCGATGATCATTTCAATGTTTGGTAATGGAAAGTCATCCATTATGGAAAGCTTTGTTTATATCATAGAAATTAGTATAAATTCTAATTCCTTCTAGATTTTTGCTATCTGACACAACTTTAGAGATCCAATCTAAATAGTCAATTGATTGAATGTATTTTACCTCTAGGAGTTTTTCCAACTCTTTCTTCACTAATGCAATAATGTAAGGATGCATCTTACAAAAAAATTGTTTTAATGGTTTTGCATCAATATTTACCATAAGGTGGTGTAAAACCAAGGTGGGGTCCAAACCTAACATGTTATAATATACCCATGTAAATATGTCAATAAATTCCCTCAAAAGGGTTATAAGGACTTCATGCTCCTTCTCAGTAAGGGATGCATCTAGATTGATACACTTTGGGTCATCTAGGGACCTAATATTCACCTCTATTATATACTATACTAGAAGGGTTAAACTATATTAAATGATAGTGGGTAAAGATCTAAACTAATTGGAAGCATTATCGTCCTCTATTAGGACTATCTCTTTGAGTTCCCTTACACATGATGAATCAGAGTCCCCTAATGAGAGGTTTGGCCATGTAACAAAAACTATTAGAAACTCCTGAATGATTTGGTAAAAGTCTTGTTTTTATTCAAAACTAAACTTAGAATCATAGATAAGTTTGTTGTTGGTGGTCTCCTAAGTTATGTTTAAAGAAGGTTGAACACCCCCATCTAATGGTGCGTAAAATAGGTTTTCACCGCTAGATTGGCCTTTTTTTAAATTTTTTCCTAGTAATAAAGTTCCTCAAAGAGATTTTAAATTTGGGACCTCGATGTTTTATTTATTTTATTTTGGATAAGGGTGTTCATCTACTCTCTAAAATAGGCTTTAAGATTCAACTTGATTAAAAACCTTGATTTATGGTCTCCCAATAGAACATTGTCCCTAATGTTGAGAAAATCACAAAAAGCCTCATCATTTTGAAACTCATCAATAAACACATTGGATTATTATTGGTCCTTGTCTATCATTTTGCGATAATATAATGACAGTGGGCTATGACAAATAACTAGTCTAAGGCTACAAATAGAATGAGGGTTAAACAAGTTGGTCTTGGTAAAGTCATAAAAAAGTCTATGATCAGATGCTCTACGTTTTTATTAGCATCATTATTACAAGTCAATGGTGATGGAACATAGTTAAGGTACATAGGGTCACCCCCAGGTGATTTACATCCATGTCCATAGGGCCCTTTGTATCTAGTCATGGAAATTGGTTCAAGTGTTCTTTATTGATTTGGTCTGAGGCCACCTCCTTCACAGTCTTGATTCTTCATGATCCTATTGGGAGTATGATACTTTGTATTCTCATAAAAATTATCTTGCTTTTCATTATATAACCATGATTCATCTCCTTCAAGAGGGTCTTGTTCTAGACTAGATGCTAGTATAAACATGATGGGTCATAGACTATACTTTTTACCTCTGCCATTTTATTTCCATTCTAGATGAAGTTGCTTGGATTTATGTCTTCCAAAGGACTTTGGGTTCTATGTATGGTTTTCAATATGAAAGGTATCATGGGTCAAATACTCTCTTGGGCCATTAGGTGAGATGGTATAAGTATTATATATCTTAGGAGGTGGCATGTGGGAAAGGAAATCAAGGGTATTAAGATTAATGTAGTTATCCTATGGCAAATCAAGGAGTATTTTCTTTACTTTATCTTTTTTGGCCACTCTATTCATGCCAAAATGATAGTTACAACTCTTGAACCTGGCCTCTAGGTGTTTTCAATGCTCATATGGATGCAAATCTCCTAGTATACAAACTTCCATAACTGAATGGAAGAAATTGATACATTTGGGCAATATCGATGGGATGGCACAAATTTCATGTAACAAAGGTCTTCCCAAAATCATAATTTATGATAAATCAATATCTTTCACATGGAAAAGTATATCATGTGTCAAGGGCCCAAGTATAATTAGAAAATAGATGGTGCCATGTGATTCTCATTCCTCATTATTGTAGGCTTTGATGGTTATTGTTTCTAAATGAAGATCTACCACTATGTACCCAAGAATTTTGATGAGATTTAGATACACTATGTTTATACATGATCTATTTTGTATAAGGACACATTTTAATTTTTGCCTCTTTATGAAAACTTCAATGTAAAATGGATTATTATGTAGTGGGCCAAGGGATGACATATAACTTTGGTTGAAAGTGACTTGCTGGGTTGGATCTAGGTGTCCAACCAAAGCTTGGAATTTATCAGAGGATATGTCACTTGAAATATTGGATTGGCCAAGGAAAAAATTTATGATGTTTTTATGGAATGTTGATGTGTGTAACAAATAAAAAATGGAGATCTATGTTATCATCTTTTATAATTGTTCCACAATGTCAAACTTCTTTTCTTGATCAGTTTTAAATGGCTTGATTTGAGGTATAATGACTGGTTGGATGTGAAACGTGGTAGATGGATGTGGGCTTGGGATGGTAATCTTTGATCTCTAAGTTATGATTTCACAATCAATATTAAACGTAAGACCATGATTACTAATAAATGAAGGTGATTGTGTGGGACTAGATAAGATAAATCTCAATTATTGGTGCATTTGTGTGTGGTCATGAGGCAATGATGAATTATTAGTATATGGTATCAAATTAGTAATCCCTACTTAATAATATGATTATATGTAGTCCCAAGTTAAGGAAGGATTATCAATGTGAGTTGGTGGATTGACACTGTTTAGCAAAGGTTTATTGATTAGTATTTGGTCTCAGATAGATGTAGATGGTGTTAATGTGACCTCCTGAAATATGACCTAAAACCTTGTTTTAGTCATGTGAAATTGCATGGTAGGTTTATTGGTTATTTTGATTATGACCTTGGTTATATCCATTATTTGAACTTTGTTGATTTTGTTGTTGGTGATTATGTTACTTTTTTTGGTTTGGCCTTAGTTGTTAAAACTATTGTTATTGGTGTTACACTAGCCATTATTATTATTCTTGCTATTATGACTAGTTATTATGTTATGGAAAATGGTTTTGAAAGATTCCAAGGTTTTGATTAGAAGTGTAAGCACCACCATCTAATCTTATCTCTCTATTATCCAACATATTCTGATAAAATGTTTAATTTTCACATAATAGTGCAAATTTTATTTGTTTATCTAATGATATTCATATAATTCATTTTGGTGGTACCAACCAAGACAAGGGATTGCATGAGGATAATGTTGCATTATAGGCTAACTAATTATATTAGTGGTGGTGAGTTTGTGAAACATACATTCAATAGGTTCTCCAAGGCCATTGAAAACACGATGAGTAGGAACTATTATCCTTAGAGGAGGGGCTTGTAAGGGCAAAGGTTGTTACATTTTTTGCATGGATCTAGGATATTGCACTTGCTACATTTGATAAAAAGGTTATGATTAAGGAGTAATTTTTATATGTTACTTGGGTTGAGTAGATAGTGTTTGCACCATTTGGACATGTTGAAATTTAGTTACTCCATTTCCCACAACATTCTTGTTACAATTGAAAGGCCTAGGTTTATCATAATTATTAGCTTATATCAGTTGTGACACTTGAGCTTAGACTTGATGTTGGTTTGGGCCATTTCCTTAATTGGTATCTTGATTGTGATTTGATGAAGTAAGCTTGATGATCCCTTTGTTAATAAGGGCTTGATCGATCAACAAACCTTTATCAATGATCTCTTTAAAGGTATGCACATGCTGTAATTCCAGATGATATCTCATTGTGTAAATTTTTGATAAACATATCAACTAATTATTTATCTAGTAAACTATGAGTGAATCAACTTGCAAGGGCTCTCCATCACTTGAGATAACTTTCAAAACTTTCATCTACATTTTTCTTAGCTTGTGTCAAGTTGACTAATGAAATCTCACGCTTGATATTATATGAGAAGTATTGTACAAACTTGTATAAAAGATCATCAAAATATGATATAGAATTCTTGTGTAGCTTTAAAAACCACTCCAAATCTTGTCCAACTAGACTCCTTAGGAAAAACAACATAGGGTATATGTCATTATATGCCACTGGCTAGAATGCAACAATTAAATTGGTCAAATGAGCCTTGTGGTCACCTTTCCCCTTATATTTATCAAATTTTGGTGGTTCATATCCTAGAGGAAATGGTATATTTAAGTAATCCATGTTAAAAGGATTAGAACACATGTCATCCAAATTATAATTTTTGGTTTATTTCCTAGATTAGATGGCATAAATCACATTCTTCATTTGTTGTAGTTCTTGGGCTAGGAAACTAGAGGGAATATTGGTTTGAGGTGGAATATTGGCTTGGGTAGATGGTTAAGCAATCACAAGTAAACACTTTGACTAGGGTATGATGGAAGTATTTCCTAGGGTATGTTGTTTTGGTTGGGGATTGGACCTATATTATGCATGTGTGGATTAGGGTTTGATTCTTGAAAGTACATATGTTGTGGTGCTATATTCTAGTTTAGATTAGGTATGTGGGGTTAGTTTACAGGATTTTGAGGTTGGGATGGATGAATATGGATATATTATGCCTATTGAGGTTGAATATGGACATGTTAATGACTAATCAAACCTAACTATTGAGGGGGTACTTATTAATTCAGACCTTGTCTTTGAACTAGTGGCACATTCTCCACAAAAGGCAAAGGTTAGCTGATTGATACTTGAAGAACATTATAACCTCTTTATTTCAAAAATCCTAGTTGGGAAGTGGATGTATGTTGGATATTTGGCATTAGTTTGCTAACGAATAGTCATACACTATTGATTATACATATTTTGGCTTTGAATTGGCATATTGGTCCACAAGGAAAGAGGTATGATTGCTGCTACCTAGTGAGGTGGAGCATTGGTTGCCCCTATTGAGGTGGAAATATGTTCTACCTCTATTATTTTGGTGTGTTTGATTGTGCATGTTGTTGTGTAACACTACTCATTAACTATTGGGGAGGACTAGGATTCATCACATTCTATTATTGAAGCATGACATTTGTTGTTGGATAACTACCTTATCTTATTGGTTGAGTGCTTAAAGAAGCAATTGGTTGAGGATTAGTGGTAGTAGTTGGTTGAGGTTAGTATATAGAAAATACTACTCCCTAAATTAGAGAACCAATCATGGTGTTAAATAAAGGTGAACTTATTTTTGGACTAGTTTTTTGTGTACTTATACCACTTTGGTTTGGATTGGATATTGCTTGCACATTATCCACTGTGTTTTGCTTAGTACTCTATGTAGAAGATGAAGACACTTCTTTAATAGTTTGCATTTGAAATAAGTTGTCAACTAAAGTGTTTTATGTGAATGGGTCTACACACTTATTTTCTTGACCATTAAATTCTATTAACACTCCTGTTGAAAGAACCAAATCAATAAGAGGCATATTTGACATGTTCATCTAATTAAAATTAAGCACTAGGTTCAAGTAAGTTTGGTATGTTTTCTACATTTGTATAAAGTGATCCTCCATGGGGTCCTTTCCTTTGATAAGCATACTAGGGTCCTAATATATCATTAGGGATAGAGCTAAATGATTTTTAGAAGAATCTTATTGACTATATAGTATGTTGTGAGGCATTCTTACCAGACTTGAAAAATTCTCATGGGTGAAGTATATTAGAAACTTAGCCCCTACTTCTATAACTCTAACCAAAATCTCATCTTTATTTTCCAATAAGTGATACTCAAATAGATAAGGATCATATGTGGATGGTATATTAACATATTATAGTTGTTGAGTAAAAGTTTGTTCAATTATAGGTACAATAGAAAAGGTATTGCTCTATTTGTTCTTAATCTTGTTTTGAGTATGGAGGTGTGTTAACCAAATAATAAGCCAATGGGTCTTGGTTCTATGCCCCTATTTGAGTATTGTAAAATGGATAAGGATCTATCTCATAAGCAACACTATCTATATAGGGGTATTTAACCATTTATTATTTTGTGACTATATTACTAAATCCTAGATTGTACATGAGGCAACTACAAGTGTAAGAAGACATGTTGGGATCCATAGTAAATGTTTCATGACGAAAAGGAATAGAGTTATACAAACTCTGAAAAATCAATGTCTAAAAGGAGGTTCAAACTTGATCTAACCTAGTCAAAAGGATGGATATGTATATCTAAAAATATTTGTGAAAGGACTTCTGATAAAATAAGCTAACGTCATGTATCTAACATTACACATCTCTCATAAAAAGGTCAAGTAAAAGGACTGTAAATCAAAATATCAAATTCTAAGGTCAAAGTGTTTCAAATGATTCTAATCTAAGAAAAAAAAGGTTGTTAGGACTTTTGGCCAAATGTGGTGTTAAAAGCTAGACTAAAATAGGCTGTTCTAGGACTTTTGGCCAAATGGTGTCAAAATCTAGACTTGAAACAAGGATGAGATGTTTAATCTGATATATTTGAAACACTTTTCAATAAAAATTTCACTTTTGACTCTTGGACATAAAATTGATCAATAGGTATGAGGTATTAAACAAAAGGAACTTAGAGATAGTTTATGTTCTTCCAAATAATGACACAAACTAGACTCTTTTGATTGATAAGCTAGACAAAGGTGAATGGTATAACTATGCTAGACCAAGACTCGCAAAGTATATTTGAAATGGTTGGAATTTTTGAAAAACTTGGAATCTATGAAAATAGGTCTATGAAATAAATTTTGAAATAATTTGAGTAGCATAACAATGCTAAAATACTTAAAAGGTATGACAAATGTTTTGATTCAAGACTCTAAGGCAAAATGGTTTAACATGATTTTGATAGTGTAACACTATTATCCTCAATTCAAATGACACACACACACACAAATTTTGACAAATATATATGGAAAAAGTGTTGTATCATATGGACTCAAGATAAATGGTAAAATAGGATGGGTAGTACAAAATGTAACCTAGGACTCAAAGCATGAGTGATACACAAGATGAATTGAGTCATACCAAATGATGATAATGATTATGAGTCTAAACATGACCCTCAATTCAAATTGGAAATTGAACCCAAGTTCCCTCAATTTTAGTGCAAATGTTAAACCCACTTAACACATCAACCTTATGAATTTATAAAGGTGAAATTTCAAATTTAAATTATTAATGGACTTTAAAAGATTGGGAAAATGGTCTAGACTCAAATGGGAAGAATACCTACATCCAAAATGGAATATGTGACATAATCTTTATGATAAATTTTTGAAAAAGTAAAAGATGATTTTCACGTGAGCAACATAATGCCTACTTGTTCAAAAAATGGTGGACAATGTGTTTGGTTATGGATTTTTGTTAACAAAGAGTTTTGAATCCAAACAAGACCAAGTAATCTAATACAAAGAAAAATCAAATAATTAAGCATATTAATCCCTAAATTAACAAGGTGTGGGAAAGTGGGGTTAACTAAGCTAATGATTTTTTGAACATCTAGATGGATAGAATACATACTACTTTCACGTCAACATATAAAAGTAGTGCACATCATTTGGGCCTACATCATATGGATTTTAAAAATGTCTTAGCCTTTTAACAACCAAAAAATACATCACACACTCAGTGTAGTGCAATGTCCAACATGCTCAAACATCCTGAGCTTAGCCTCTACTTATAAAAATGGTTTAACCACTCAAACCATCATCCTAGTGAGGGGATCCCAATTTATATACACACCCCCCAAGGAGAGGGGTTCAAGATGATGCCAATAGATGAATCCTTGGGTCAAAACTTACCTATAAAAATTATGGTACATAATGAATTCCCATTCACAAGCCAAGATTCAATGAAAATAAAAATTAAGCAAAAGAGATCTATGGTTGTTTCTAGATCACCTAATCCATGCGGGTCTTGGGGAGAGCCTTCAAAACATATCTTTTATTCATTCATACTAATGAAATTTATAATGAATATGGTGATATTTATTCCACAAGGTCCCTATAGGGGATGGGGGCAAAGCATACACACATAACTTCCTTTTTGCTCAAACACATCTAACTAAGCAAACAATGATTAACTTGTATGAAACAAAAACTTGAAAGTGAATTCAATTTTAGAGAACTAAAATGAAATATTTGGTGGTGTTTTATGGCCCCTTGGCCTTAATTTTCAAAACTTTAAAATAATAACAAAACTATTCAATTAAACACCCTAAAATTTTTCTTAAGCACCAAATAAAATATTCCTAATTCCTTTTACACATCCCAAAATCTAAAAAGATCTAATTAAGCATGATTTGTCACTTTTCAAGTATGCCCTACAAGGAAATGGTTATAGTGTTGTTTAAATTTTAAGCACTTTTTCAATTGAAATAGCTTTAAAAATTTATTTCTTAGATTTACACAGTGTAATCTCACAACTCCACAATCCAATACTACAACTCTACAAAACTATGACTAGTTAACACAATATTGTAACTCATGGGTTAGTCAATAGAGATTAATTATATCACTACTATAACATATAAAATCCTAAATAAAAAATCAAACCCACAACTTAGGGATTTGTAATATTATCACTTAACCCTAATGGTTTAGGTTAACTAATAATAGTTTAACTACAATACTGTGACATGAATCAATAATATCACCACTTATAAAATAATGATATTTCAATACCACAATTCTTGAGTCATGGTGTTTCAATAATGTAACTTGCCCTATAGATAGAGAAAACATCAATTAGAAAACATAATTAAAATGTAATATCATGACTAAATGATAAAATTGTGACTATGTCAGTTACAAAATTGTGGTCCCAAGGACAACATCTCAACTCCATAGTGACAAAATTGTTACTTCCATAAAATGTGTTTTATTCAAAAATTTCACTCCTTTTACTCCCACACTCTAATATTTGTGCATACAAATGGTTAGTAGATTACTTTTAGGAGCTATTTGATAAAATTTGTGGTGTTAGGTCCCACTGGGTGTGTTATTATGTGAACTAATAATTTGACTCAAGAGAGGGTGTTAGATCAAGTGTTAGTTCAAAATGAAATAAAAATGAAAATAACACACTAAAAATAATGAAATATCTAGGACTAAACACTAATGAGAGCTTAGTAACAAACATAAATATGAAAACAACAACTAAAACATGAAAGAAACCTACCTTTACCTTCTTTGGAGCTTCCAAATGGTTCATAGAGTGGCTTGCTTGGCTTGTGCATCAAAGAATCTTCATCAATGGAGTTGATTGGATCCTTCTCTCTTTGGTACCTTTGTATTGTAACACCTTTGGATTGGTTCAATAATTTGTCATAATAACACTAATTCTATGAAGCTTTTGAATCATTTATGCATGGTAACTTTATACTATCCAAGCTTAAAATTATGAGTGTGAGGCCTTGTATTTATAGGTTTTTATAAATGATTAGATGAACTTGAACCATCTAGCTCAAGATGAAGATGTGTGGCTAAGAATCCATTCAATTTTGGAGGCTAAAATCAATAAATGCCCTCATAAATATTTGGGATAGAGAGGCATTAAAGAGGCATGTGAGGGCTTAATAAGATATTTGTTATATTTATGGCTTAGGGATGCCTTCCCAAAAAATGATGTCACTTGATGATGCAAAAACTCGTAATCAATTTCCAAAAAGAAATATTCAAAAATATCCATGGAATTCTTAATTAGGCTTTTGATTCAAATTAATTAGTCTTAAACATGATTTATCAATTTTGGTGCAAATCTTGGCAATTGATGCTCAAATTAATAAAATTGGTAAAAATGTCATATTATTGGCTCAAAATTTGATTGGATCAGAATTATGATGTGATTTTAGATTCATTGGAGTAATTATCCCATTTAGTATGTTTCCAAAACAAAATAACAAGGTATGTGTTTTGTGTAAGAAATTTGGTAGAAAAGAGCAATCTAGAGCACCTAGGTGTGAAATGATCATTTTGACTTGAAATGACCTGATCAAAGTTAGATATATCATAAAATTAATTTCCCCATTTAGGGATACATTAGAAAAAATCAGCACTTGTATATGATAGATTTGAACTATTTAACACAATTTAGTTTTTTTATCCCTAATTATGCATTTTGGTAAAAATTGGTATAAATCATGGTTAGAGGTTATTGGTGGCCAATTTTAGGTTTATATAATAGTAATAAATTATGTTCTAAACTATTACCCTTAGGGAAATGGAGTTACATAATTTACCAATAAAAACTTGATGAGTGTCATAAAAAAGTATGCATAAAAGAAACTTAGAGAATGACAATCCTTGCTAAAGTATGCTTTATGGGTAGATATAATGAGATAAAAACAAGCACTCAAGGCATCCCCATTCCTACTAATTTATGGGTAGAAACCTATTTTTTCCATCACACTCAAGCTACGCATCTATGATTTTATGTCCAAGTATATGGAAGATGACCAAAGAGTGCAATCTCAAAAATTGAACATCATCCAAATGGAAGATGCTAGAGATGAAGCATTGAAGAATTTTAGAAAACATCAAGATGTTGTGAATTTATGGTTAAATAAATGAGATAAAATTAAATCATTCAACATATTATACTTAGTCCTACTATGGGACAAAACCCATGAGAATAAAATATAACATAATAAGTTCACTCCTCTCTAGATTAGACCATATCAAGTGGCAAAAATACTAGGAAAAAATGCATTTAGGCTCAAAGACCTATAGGGTAATAACTTAACTTTGGTAGCCCATGGGAAATATGTGAAACATTATTTCTCTGCCACTCTATCCCAAAATCCAAAAGGACTATAAGCTTTTTTAGAATTAGAATAGGTATGAGTAGATTAGTTTCCTTTCCCACTTTGCTTTCCTATTGTGTTCTTTCTTGATTTCCTATTTAGATTTCCTATTGTGTTCTTTCTTGCTTTTTCTTTCTATTTGTTTTCTATTATGTGTTGTATCTTATTAATAATTATTTTGGACAAGAATTCATCAACTCTATTTTTATTAATCTAGTCATGAAAATAGGAAGAAGGGATTTTTGGTCTTAAACATTGGTCGTCCAAAGTTTGGAAATGTCTATCAATGTTCTAATTTAGAAAAGCTAGGTAGGGTTAATTAGAAGTTCATCTTCTCATGAAAATCCTAAGTCATTTTGGGATTGTAATATATTTTATATGACTAAACATTTACTTGAAATAGAGTTTGAATCTATGTGGACCATCATACTATCACATAAATTCACCTAATAAATTTCCAAGGTAAGACTTGATATCTGAAAGTGAATTACATCCAGACTATGTCTTGGAAAAACCTTACACTTAGTTAATTATGGTTCCTAACCATTATATTTTATGAATGTAGGTATTAAAAAAACAAAAAAAATAATACACCAATGAAGTGAAATAATAAATTGCTTTTAGATTCCATGAATGGTGATTTAGGACATCTCTATTGGGTTATGGATGCCTGATTGGTAGTAGAGCAAGGCTTGGAGTGGAGCCAAAGGTATGTCTATCAGGGATATGGATGCCTATATTGTAGAAAATAAATTCCAAAGCCGTCCCTAAATAAGCAAAGCATACTTATATAAAATCTAAATAATGTTTAAGTCATTCATGTTTTATGTCTTGAATATTGAAAGTTGTCATTTATGAACCCAATGGTAATGGTTAATAAACCTCAAAGAACACACATAGTATGATTTACTACAAGATTTAAACATTATTTCAAGCCTATGGGATTTCATTAGTTCTAAAAAATAATTTGATAATGACTGAAGGTCATAATGAGCCCAATAATTTTTGTTTCATCTTTGAACAAAATATCTAGATTCTAACATTTTGCAATGTTCCCCCATAGAGGTTGCCTTTTGTTGATGATCAACACCCTTTATTCCTATAATGGGGACCCTCCTTTATTAATTTAAAAAAAAATTCAAGACACTAAGAGTCTTAGATTATTTGACTACATATGGACTTGATTTAATCTATCATTACTTGTGCTTCTATAGTTTCTAGTTAATTATAAATTTTTAAATACAATTTAATACTTAGAAATATTCAAGTTATTACAATTCTTCCTCAAATTTTTATTAAATAATTAATTATTGACTACTGATGGTTCATTGATGTCTAAATAGGCTCTTTCTAAGGAAGTTTGACCTATCTCCCTAATTAATATAAACACAACAAGCTTCACTAGGTTTTATCTGATTAAATTTATGTTGTGTTTAAAGCATTTTACTTGAAATTTTTTGATTCAAAACTTATTTAAATTTTCTTAATATGGAAAATGAATTCTTCAAGAAGATAACTTAGTTTCTCACTTAACCTCACAAGATGTCAAATTGAAGTTATGGTTAATGACACCCCATAGGATGTCAAAGTTTGGGATATAGCCTAAAGGGATAAGTGTCCACTTCATCAAGATTCATAATGACTTAGAGATTCATTGCATCCCATGTAAGACACCTATATTAAATCTATCAAGTTTTCAATCTATGTGGTGCCATTTGGAGAGCTCATAAGAAGACTAACCATTATAATTCAAATCCTAGGCTACATGTCATGATATTAGACCCCATGAGCAAACCTATTCAATCTAAGTAACCACACATCTCCCACACATTATATCATAGTGTATAATCCCATGAGATGCTACCACTTGTCTCCATGATATAAAACAAAACCCAAGCAACCTTCTAATTCAATGTGTGTCCACACTACATTGCATCCATCTAAAGCTCATGAGAGCTCACAATGTAAACATATGGGAACACCTAATTCATCTAATTAAGGCTCGATGGTATACAACTATCTAAGGTGCCTTATAAAGATGACACTTCATAAAAGAATGAAAAAAATCACGTGAGACTAACATGTGTCCACTTTGGACCTATGTGATAATACCACATGTCATCCCCATATTGTTTCTATTTGAGATCTATGAGATCAACTCTAAGAGGGATGTATGTCTCCACTTAAGCCACACGATTAACACTAAGTTGTTGATAATTATATAAAACCATTTGAGGGAGACAACTTATAAGGAAAGCCATGATTTCCTTCTGAGACAAACACCTAGTAAGAAAAGTTGTGATTTCCTTTTAAGAGAAACACTTGGTAAGGAAAAACTCCAATTTCACATAAGAGTGACATGTGGAATTCCTATAACCAAACAAAACTAAAAGGCACTACCTGAGAGCTCATTATAAATTAAAATATGCCACATTTTAAGGTACAAAATAGTAACACTAAGTTGCATTTTTAGAGTCCACAAGGCAATCAAAAATGTGCCACATGTCCAAATTTTGAGATGACTAGGTAGCCGAGTCATATTCAATCCCTATGAGTACCTAGTTGGATTTGAGGTGGTAATCACATGTCAAATGTGGTAATATTTAGATTTAAAGCTAAAATTAATGAAAAATCAAAGGAAAACTAAATCCAAATTTGAATCTTGGTGTAATTAATTTCCAAAATTAATAATTCAAAGTTGTTTTGAATATAAGCAAGGTTGATAAGCTTGCCATTAATATAGTATAAACCAAACTTACCATCAACCTTGCATTAATTAGGGTAATATTTTAAAAGGATAATTAAATAATATATTTTTATTTTCATTTTGAGCTATATGTGTTTACTTTCTCTACTATGTACACTTTCATAGTTTGATGTTATTTGTAAATTACACTCCTAACCACCATTGTCAAAGCTTGAAAGTTATAGAAGGATACTAGAAAGGATGTTGATTTCTACCAAAAGTATTCAAGAGATGGCACAAGTAGGTCCCTCTACTCTAGGTAGGAGAATTTATTTTAGAAATGATGACTTCTTGTTCTAATATGCTACTTACATTATCTCCAAAGATACTAAATTTGTCTCAAAAGCCATTATATATAGGGGCATGCACTATAACAACATATACATAAATGTACAATTAAATAGGGATATTTATGAAAATGAGACCATGCTTCATATAATCCAATTGGATTCCAATATCCTTTCCATTAATGTATCTAGTTTCCCTAAGGTTATGGCCAAGTTAGAGGTCATGCCATGCACTGACATAGTTTACAACATTTTTGGGAGATCAAAGTGTGAGAACATGATTCTCAAGTCAATATCCAAATGGATACCTATAACCTTCATAGTATGACCTATATTTTATAAGTATTATTACCTACCTCCACCATGAATAGACTATAAATAAGTTATAATTGATAACTAGTATAAGGTACACTCCCTAGAGAAGGTCTAAGAATCATGGGTGATTGACCCAATTAGAGCTATCCTCATGGATAAACAAGGGAAATTTTCTATTTATAAATTCAAGAAAGGATTCAAGATAAATGTACCCCTACTAAATATAATATTTGACAACCCATACATTGGCCATGTGGACATAAGGACTCTTTCACTATTGTAGATAATCTTGGAGGATTAACAGCTTCCACCACTTGGGGAAATCATTAAGAAATTGTTATATGTGATGAATGAAATTTTCCAAATGGTTCACAATTATTAATGATTAGTTACTTTTTATATTCCATCTACACAACTTCATAACTAGGTCAAAGTTCATGGTCTTCCAAGTAATAGGAGGTTACACATTCGCTATTCTTTGCAATAACATTCATTATTTTAGATGCAGCATAAGAGTGATTGAAAAATATTTATACCTAGTTGTTTAAAAGTCAATAACTAAGTGTGATATGTCTAGGGGTTCCTTGGATGTGAGACAAACTCTAAAGGACATGGGTAGTTACTATATACCCAGATTGCATAATAATTAGAATAGAGGAAGTGATAGTGGTTCTTCTCATCTTACCAAGGTATGTGCCAATGAATTTGGCTAAGGAAGAGATGGTTTATCAACTAATACATGGATTTTATGGATTTTTTAAAAAAATAAGAAGACAATCTCCTAAAAGGTTCCTTAAAAGCTGAGGAAGACTAGGATCATAAAGTGGAATGATATCATTGTGGCTACTTGGCATAAGAATTCTTACCTATTGCCTAAAGATGACTTCATACCTTGATACCCTAACAATGTCATTTAAATGGACCTATTAAAATTCAATAAGAATATAACAATAGATTATAATCATCAACAAGAAGTTCATGAATGGATATATAGAGATGTTATGAAAGATGAAGTAGTAATTAAGAATGCAATAAGGAAAAATGTTGAGCTAGAAATGAGATAGATAGAGAGAAGAAGGAAGATATTTTTAGGTCTTAACCACCACCAACCCATAGAATCATGTTTGATGTTGACTATGAATAAGGACAAGATGAGGAGGAATAAGATAATCTTACTCTTATTAGGAATAAACCATGCAAACCTCCACTTCTTTCCCCTTAAAGTGGATAGAGCCTACCTCCAAGCTTCAATCAAGGAAGATCTAACAACTAAACTAACCCCTCCGAAGGGCCCACATTGATCTCTATATTATCTATGAGATACATTCTCTAAATATTAGAACAACCTAACCATACTACCATTAACCTTGGTGAATTTCAACAAAGCATTCAACTATCTATGGAATAATTGTAGGCACTAGCTAGGAGGAACATTGAAAAGTTTTACAAAAGGAAAAAGGAGCCCAAAACCACCATAATAGGAGTAATACCTCTTGCATCAGCTTTTCAAGCTACTACAAATCCCATAAGTACACCTTAGGCTCCTAATGTAAGTATCTCCCTCTACCTTCTTTCCCAATTACTGGTATATCTATTTATGCTTATACTTCTACATTTGCTCTTCCCATTATTGATTCTACATTGCCTTTAGTATCAACAATAGTTGTAACCACCACCACTCAATCCTCAATCAATACTAGCATGGGCCAAGCTAGTACTTCCTTTGAATTCACCTTCCCCCATTTTATTTCTCATACCACTACACATATTTCTTCTTCTAAGGTAGCCACCATAAGTGCCTCACTTGTTATTGGTTCCCCTACACCTATGAGGCCATTGAATCCCATTTCAAAGTTGTTCACCTTTCAAAAGCCACTCTATATTACTATAGTTGAAAAGGTGAGTGTGCCTTCAAAGTTGCCCTCATTTATTCTAGATATGGACCTTATAAGATCTATATTTTTCACACATGGGAAAATAGACCTAGTAAGTTTGCCACACATTCCTTTTATAGCTTTAGCCTCTGCCTCAACCCAAGTAGCTCCATTACATCCACATCCAACATAGCAAACACTTATTTCTACCCCAAATTATGTTAGATACATTATACAAGAAACAAGGCAAAAGAGGCCTCAAGTGGTCCTCTCCATAATACAATTTGGGATGAGATTTGATGTTACCACAGGCACAATGAAGAGGATGGTGAGAAGGCAAGTTGAGAAATAATAGTCTAGCTCAGTTGTAGCCCATAAAAAAAGAGTCCATTTTCACTTTTACAAGGAAGAGGAAGGTTATCCCTAGAGAGGCAGATGATTATGTAGAGGACCCTGTGTCCATAGTCCAAGCCTAGGTATAATCCATAGTAGCCTTGATGAATGGGATGTAACAAGAGTTAAAAAGGTTGAAAGAATAGGCACTACCTAAAGTGCCAAAAAATACTACAATCCATGTCATCAATGTAGTTATTAATGTCTTTAACCTACACAAAGTCATGAAGAGAAGACATGAAGATGGGACCCTACAGTTTAATGTGGTTATCAAATTTGACCAAACATTGGCACTTTATGATTACAAGTTCACAAACTTGGATAGAGTTGCAAGAAGTAATAAGTTATTATACCTAAAGGGTTTTCCACTTGAGGATATCATCCTTTTATAGACCATCTTGATGAATAGGAGAAGGATATTAAATAGGTGGTTGGATCAGGTCAAGGATGTAACTACATCCTTAGAAAAGATATAACTTAATATTACCCTCTTATTGAAGGATTCCATGGTCACTATGGTGACCAAACCTAATGTTACCCTCATGGATGATCAAGATTTTAGTGCCTAAATGAATGTATTTATTTCTAAGTTCTAGTAGGATATAGCTAAGGCTAATATGGCCACTGAAGTAATGAATATTGTGGCCTTTGCTAACCAAATGTTGGAGAGAGCTGAGGTCATTGAAGAGGTACTCAAGCATATAATTTTAGAGAATGACAAACATATCAATGAAATACTTGACTTATTTTGGCCTATGATCTCAGATTTCAACCAAATTGATTAGGATTACTTGGCATACATAGACGTTTGGATGAAGTAAGAGGTAGAGAAGACATAAAGGTAATAACAATAGGCATCTCAACAACTTCCTCTACAACCCTAATAGAATATTTGGCTTTGTTTTGTAAATTTAAATTTATAATATTCCCATTACAATATGTGGAATTTTGGCCACTTGGTAGTATTTGGGCATCTTTCATGGGCCCACCTAAACTTGTATATAAAATTTTAAATCCTATATATAGGGATATTCCCCCTCATTGTAAATCAAGAACAATTTTTTTAGAACTAATACAAGATAGATAAGAATTTGAGAGTTTATCTGTATGCTTTATTTTGTGATTATATGATTTATACAAGAGAGCTAATAATTTAAGAGTTTGTCTATATGTTTTACTGTGTAATTCTATGAGAACTAATATAAGAGAGCTAATAATTTGAGAGTTTGTCTATATGCTTTATTATTTAATTATTTTAGTTCTACTTGTCACACTTTTAGATAACTAATGGTTTCTTTTCTACTGACTAATTTGGTAATAGCATTCAATATATACATTTATTAGTTTGAGTTTAACACTAGGCTAACAAGTATGCTAGTATATTTTCTTTGTTTTCTTTTTGTTTGCAACTAAATGTGTTATGAAATTTACTCTAAATGAGTAATTTTGTACAACATATGCATTTAGATACATACATTTCTTTTCCTTTTAAGATTTAACTACATTTATTTAGCTTTGAGTAATACACCAGAGTTGGTAAGTGCTAGTTTTATATTTTCTTATCTAAGAAGTTAAAAGAATTGACACTTTTGATCATCTAAAGTGAACTCTATTTTTTGCCTTGCCCTACTTACCTTTATATCTACCCATGACTCACTTTAGTTTAGTTCATTTTTTAAATATTCATGGTTTGTTTGCATTTGGGTATTAATTGGCAATGATTAAAATAATTTCATAAAGATTAGTAGGAAATAAAGTGCCACTGTGTAACATCTATTATCACTACAACAAAGTCTACTTGCAGACTTCTAATTGGTGACGACATCTCTGCTATTTATGTTATTTATAGAAGTAGTTGTGTTAACAGGTAGATTCTTATATCCAATTAAATCTTCTTTAGTTATCATTTTGCATATATGAATTTGTGCTTTGTTAAAATAAATTTGGCTATACATAAAATTTATATGGAAAATAACTTTGTGATTAGTGTTTCTTAATACTCTCATAGACATATAATTAAGGAACAATATTTTCTTGTTTTAGGTTCAAACGAGTAAGATTTATATGAATTATTTTTTAAAAATTTAGTATGGACATGTACTCTATTTTTGAATATATATATTATTTATGAATTATAGATATAGACATGTATTCATATGGTCATTTAAATGTAGCTTGACATTAGAAATTAAGTGGCTGAGAGCTTTATTATCCATTTATATAAATGGATATATGAGTTATATAGGTGCACATGTGAGTAACCTAGTAAGGATAAGGGAAAAAAACTATTGTGTTTAATTATCCCAGGGTTTATTCATTTTTCATATGATCATAATATTTAAGATAGCCTAGAGCTTCTAGTATAAATATAGGTGTCTATATAAAGTAAAATAATGCATTTATATATGACTTGTGATGTATTTTGTTGAAATTAAATTTAGTTATCATAGTCATAATTGTTGAATAATAGGCAGATGATGTTAAGTATAAATTAGTTGTGCAAATGGAATTTGTATGAGAACTTGGAATAGTGTGTAAATTATGGGTTTTGTTTACTTTCATTATAATTCATGTAAGGGTAATTATACATTAACTTTATATAAAATTTAATTATATTAAATATTACTTGATAAGTAGATTTCTATGAGTAGAGCCTTATTTTGTTAATAGTTGTATGTTGTCATTAGAAATTATAAAATATAAAGAGTGGGTTGTTATTTTTTTATTATTATGAAATATTCAGTGAATTGTATGAGTGATTTCCTTTTACGTATATTTTGTGGTATTATTATGTAAACCTATATTGCGATCCATGGATTCTTGTATATGAATTGTCTAATAGATTCTAGTATTAGTGACACTAAGAAAGTAAAATGTGTTGGAAAGTTGTTAGTGATGTCATCATGATGTTATGAAGGTGTCCTAGTGAGTGGATGAAGAACCTTGATAATCTATGTGATAATGACAAAGTGTGAAATGTGCTTGTTCTTATATGCTTGAAGTATGATTGGTTGATCTTCTATTTTGGCATGGTTAGAGATGTTTAGGGATGAGTATTGAGTATTGAACATGTGCAAAAGATCACTAAGATGATTTATAAGATTTGAGATCTTGTTTGCATAAGTGAAATTCATTTAGTTATCTATAGTTTTCATCTAAACACTTTGGGTTTATGTAGTTTGATGACATCACCATTACCATGTGGGAATGAGTCAAGGGGATTTGTTTATATGGTTGTGATTACATTAGTCCCTTGTTTTTATGCTCTATATCTCAACTCATGCAATGAACAGTGGTCAAAGATATGAGGATATAAATTTGGCTACTTAGATAGAGTTCACTATGTTCCCATACTTAGCCAATTTTGAAAAAGGGCTCAATCAGAGCCAAGTGAGCAAGTTGATGAGGTTAGAATTCACATGAGTGAATGTTTTAGGATAAAATGATCATATGGGTTTGTTCATTTTTGTGCCTAGTTTTTATGTGCTAAATCTTAGGTCATGTACCTAAGCACATCAAAATATATTCAAATGCAAAGTTGGGTTCCCAAGAATTTTGATATTGTTTTCCCTTACTTAACCAAATTTGCAATGTGGAAAGAAAGAGTTGAGTAAGAAATTTGGTTGTGGCATATCTCGTACATGTGGACATTTTAAGAGAAGTTGATCATATGAATTTTTTTAGTTTTGTGCATAGTTGATTTGCACTAAATTTTAGATCATGCATTGAAGCATGATAAATGCTATGTAGGAGAAAAGTTGGTCTCCTACATAAATGCTAATCATAGTTGGCTCTGTGATAGAAGATTTTGAGAAGGAATTTTAATGGAATCATATCTCATACATGCAAAGGTTTTAAAAGCAATTTGTTACATGATTGGATTCCCCTATGAAAGGTGTTCATATGGTGTAAATTAAAAGTCATGAGATTAGTTGAGGTGAAAGATATATATTATGGAAAGTTATCTTTCTAGGCATATTGCAATTGGTTCCTATACTTATTAATTTTTCATGATTTCAAAATATCTAGACCTAGTGAAGATACAATAGTTCATGAGATATTATACATATATATCCAATGGTGTGTATAGAGTAAAATGGGTTAATGTGATAGTTGTTTAGCATAGGTAAAGATCAAGTAGGTCTCAAGAAGATAGATGAAGCGTGTTTTCTCCAAGATGTTAGGAAGCAACAAGATATAAAGAAGCACACATTGTTTAATGACTGATTAAAGGTAAAGGATAAAGATCCAATGGTAATTAGGTATTCATATAGATTGATTGAATGACAAGAGTTGCTTGTTAAAGACCTGGTTGAACCACAAAGATTGATGGTGAGTATTGAGTCAACATTGTAAGGTTGCATGAGATGAGGTCAAAGTGACTATGGTTTAATATTTGAGCATTGGAAACTATGAATTAAGTTCCAACAAGATTGACAGTGTGATATTGATTTAAACTTAAGTTGACACAAGATGTGAGCATTGTGTTTGAAGGTTAACTGTGACCATTTATATTTGAATATTTGAATTTGCAAAAGAAAAACCAGTGTCTAGTTTTTTAGTCATATATTTCAATCCAGAATGATTTTAACCATGTAGTAAAAATAAAAGTGGTAGAGGATTCCAAGGTTCATCATGAATTATGGATTTGAATATCTAGAATTATGTAAAATAAAAAAATATTGTGTGTTCAAATTTAGCTATGTCTTCATGTTTATTCTGCAAGTAACCTGAGAGATTTATTCAAGCTTGTTTTGATGTTTCATGATGACTTATATATTTGGGAGTGTTATAGACTAAATTAGGATTCTTTTTATTATATTTATATGTTTTAAAAATTGATATTTTATATGAACAAAGGTTAATAAGTTGACTATGTGTTTATTCATAATGTTTCTATGCACCAAGTGAGTTTTTGAGCTATTTGAGCATATGTAAAGGTGATCAAAGATGACTATGATAATTTTAGAATGTCAAAAGGGACATATGGAGTGGACCCATATATTTTAAAGTCATCTTGTATTCTTTTTTTTATTAATGATGTGCTAAATAGGTGAATAGGTCTCCATGAGACCTGTAAGAGCTACAAGGGCCTTATTAAAAGGTGTAGCTACTTAAGGGTGACACATATATGCTATGGATAACCTATGAATATTGTATTGAGATATGTCTTGATGAGATAGTTTATTTAAGGGTTAATGCATGCCTAATGGCCGACCAAGGTATTTATTTGCTCTATAAATAGTGAAATCAAATATGGTGATTTCTATACTTTGTGTGAGAGACTTAGGAGACATTTAAGAGAGGCTTATGTGTGTAAATTAGGGAGTGAAGGAAGGGTAGAGTGACCTATGTATGAGTTGACGATCAGATCAATTTGAGGACTATTTATATGAACTATTGGTCATAATTTTATTGGTAGAATAGTGCTCTTATTATTCGAGTATGAGTGAAGGTGAGGAGTGATAATCATAGGTCCATCATCAGGTGTTCAAAACATAAGTGAAAATATGGACGTTTTCATAGGTGTTGTTGTGGTAATCCAACATCTAAGGTGGTTATAGACTCCTTTCAAGGTGAAACATACTAAAAGTATGGTTGTTGCAACTTAGCTAGATAGGTGTGGTAGCTCCTTGTGGGATTGTTGTCTTACTAAAATCAGGAATGGTAGTTCCTTGATGATTTATGTATGGTATAAATTAGTTCTTATTATTATATGATAGTAATCCAATTATAGGTTTTAGTGGGTTTTATTCCCCAAGAGGTTTTCCCATGTATATCATGTGTTATGTGATTGATCTTGTACTATCTCTCTTTCTCATTGCTACAAATGATGTGTATGCTCCATGATTGATTATGGTAATTGATTAAGTGTTTTTTAAGATTAGAATTAAATTTAGATTACTTAGTCTCACTAATTCACCCTGCTCTCAATCATTGTATCTCTAATAATTGGTATCTTAGCATGTCTTTCATGAAAAGTTTAACTACTTAAAGGTGATCAAAGGTACAATGGATACAAAATAGGTATGGATTTTTTTCAAGATAATATAGTTTTTGATTTATAATAAGTTGATATTATGAAGACACAAGTGCAAAATCTAGAGGCAACAGTTAAGAAACTATAGGTCATGATGAATAAAGGTCTCAATCAAAGGATGGAACAACATGAAAATAAAGTCTTGACTTACTCAGATGTGTTCTTATATAAGGACAAAAAAAATTTATCTCCACCAAAAGGATCAAAAATGAAAATCCATTGAGTGGTAATGGTCAAGAGAAAAGAGGGTCAAACATGAACAATGTCTTCAATGGGTATTGCTTCTCTTACAATTTATTTGTTCATAGATATAAGGATTATGCTCTCTCTTCAGAGTTTAAAAGGGATCCCATGTTTTAAAACTATAACCAACAAGGTCACATAGCTAAGAATTACAATAGAGCCTTTTGGAAAAAGGATATACAAGTCATTGACACTAACAAAATGGTTCAAGGAGACTAAATCTAAAGAAGAAAAGAATCAAAATCCAAGTAGATAACAAAATAAAGAATCATTATTTTTACAAGAAACTTTGTATACTCAAAAGGATGAGAACAAGAGATGGTTCATAGATATTGGATGCTCAAATCATATGATAATAGACAAGAGCAAGTTTATCTCTCTCAAAAATACCAACCCAAGTGTAGTTAGATTTGGTGACAATAAATCTACTAACATAGTCAAAAAAGGTACTATGAGTTTGGACAATGGTCATACTAAGACTGAGAATGTCTTATATGTAGAAGGTTTGAAACATAAGCTTTTAAGTGTGAGCCAAATGTGTAAGTAAGAAAATATTTTATCTTTTCATGATGATGTATATGAAATAAGGAAGGTAAAATATGGTAGATTAATTATAAATGTTCATAAAATAGATAAAAAAATATATGCATTCCATGAATCCGAGAAGGTAGAGTGATTCATAAGTCAATTAGAAGAAAGATAGATTTGGCATAGAAGGCTTGGACATATAAATTATGATAATATGATAAAGATCAGTTCAAAAGGGTTGGTAAGGCATATGCCTAAGATTTATAATGTTCCTCATTCTCTTTTCAAGGAATGTCTTCATGGGAATAAAACCAAGAGAAGATACAAAACCATTAAATACTCCACTATAGAGCCATTGGAGCTGATCCACAATGATTTATGTGGACCTATGAGAACTAAAAGTATTCAAGGTAATAGCTACTTCATGTTTCTCATTGATGATTTTACTAGGATGACTTAGATATTCCTTCTTAAAGAAAAATTAGAAGCTTTTGAAAAATTTGTGGCATTCAAAGATCTTTTGGAAAATGATAAAGGTTCAAAGATTAGGTGTGTGAGATCAGATAGAGGAGGTGAGTTTTAGTCTCATAAATTTAATGATTTTTGTGAAGAATATGGGATAAAAATATAATATTATGCCTCTAGGACACCACAATAGAATGGTATGGTTGAAAGGAAGAATAGGACTATTGTTGAAGATGAAAAATTATCAGATGGCTATTAAGAAGAGGCAACCAACACTTTTGTGTACATCTTAAATAGGCTTCAAATTAGAGTAGATAGTAATATGACTCCTTATGAGTTATGGAAGAGTATAGTAGCTAATGTCAAAAAAATAAGAGTGTTTGGGATCAAGTGCTTCATCAAAAGAGATGAAGATAATCTTGATAAATTTGATTCAAGATCTGATGAGGGCATATTCTAAGTCTATTCTTCTATTAGTACTTACTATAGATGCTTCAAAAAGAGACTTCACAGGATTTTTGAAAGTTCGAATGTAAGGGTAGATAAGACAAGTAGAGTCAAGAAGCTAAAATTGTAGGTAAGTGACTCAATTTAGAATATTATTGAAAATAATGATGATTTATCTATTCAAATAGATGATGAAGTTGAAGAGGAGGAAGAAAGACAAGATACTAAAGCTCCATCTAGAAGAATTCATAAAGATCATTCAATCTCTCAAATTATTGGAAATGCTGGTGCAAGGTTAGAGACTAGAAAAAGAATGTTGATCAACCAAAATCAATAAGACTCAGCTCTATTATCCATGAGTAAACCCAAAAAATTTATGGAAGCTAGAAAATATGAAACTTAAAATGATGTAATGGATGAAGAAATTGATCAAATATAAATGAATGAAACATGGGACTTAGTCCCTAGGACAAAAGATAAAAATGTGATAGGTACAAAATGGGTTTTCAAAAATAAGATGAATTAGAAAAGAGAATTCATAAGTAATAAGGCTATATTGCTGTGTAAAGTATATGCTTAGGTTGAAGGAATATATTTTGATGATAATTTTGTTCCTATGGTAAGGATGGAAGAAATTAGACTCTTTTTGGAATATGTATGTTTCAAAGGTGTTAAGGTCTATCAGATGGATGTGAAATCTTCATTCTTGAATAACAACTTAGAATAAAAAGTCTACATTGAGTTACCTAAAGGATACTTCATGTTAAGTAATCAATATTTTGTGTGTAAATTGAAGAAGGCTCTATATAGTCATAAATAAGCTCCTAGAGCTTTCTAAGATAACATAGATAAGTATGTTTTGAGTCAAGGATTTAAAAGGGGGATAGAAGATAGTAACTTGTACATTAAGACATAGGGTAATCATCAATTGATAGTTGTATATTTTGATGACATAGTTTTGGATCTGACAAGGATAAAATGAGTAGAGAATCTATAAATACTATGAATACTGTGTTTGAAATCTCAATGTTGGGAGAACTATATTTGTTCTTAGGATTATAGATTAATCAACTTGATGTACATATATTCATTGCACAATCTAAATAGATTAAGGATATGCTAAATAAATTTGACATAATGGATTATAATCCAATGGTTACTCCAATGATCATAGGATATAAGTTAATTAAACTAAATGACTCACCAAAATTTGATAAAACTTTGGATAGATCCATGATTAGAAGTCTTTTTTACTCTACTGCATCTATGCTTAACATCATGCAAGTAGTAGGTCTTATGGGAAGGTTTCATGATGATCCTATATAATCTCACTTGAAAGCAATCAAAGGGATCTTAAGATATCTCAAAGGCACCATAGACTATAGTGTATGGTATCCTAAGAGTAAATAAATCTCTTTGAAATCATATATTAATGTTGATTGGGTAGGATGTGTAGAAGATAGGAGAAGTACTAGTGGTGGGACATTCTTCATGGGAGAATGCTTAGTGTCTTGGCTAAGCAAGAAGTAAGCCTTAGTGTCTATAAAAACTGTAGAAGTTGAGTATATAACATCTACCTCTTACTACACACAAGTCATGTGAATGAAACAAACTTTGGAGGATTATAAGGTAAGACAAAATGGACCTTATCATATTTTTTGTGACAATACTAGCACAATTAGTATCTCAAAGAATCTCATTATAAACTCAAAAAGTAAACACATTCCTATTAGATATCATTTAATGAGAGAATAAGTGATTAATCAATTTGTCAAGTTAGAGCATGTGCCTATAAAGGAGTAGCTTACATATATTATGACAAAACCATTATCAAAATCTACTTTTGAGTATTTAAAACAAATTTTTAGTGTCATTTCTTTATCTGAGAATCAATGGAAGGTATTTGGTTAAGGGGGAACAACAAGATCATGATCTTGTTCTAGAGGTTTGTGAAGGAACTATAGTATAGGGTTAGAATGGATGTTTTGAGGATTGGTTGAGAGCATGTTTCCTATTTGGTGAGTGGTATGAAGTTCTATTGGTTGTCTTTGTAATAGCTTGAGAGAGAAGGCTAATTAGCATATGTGGTGGTTCTTCATGGTGTATGAAGATCTAAAATGCTCAGAAGGTGAAATTACTTAGAGTTATTAGGGGGAGTCCATATCAGATGTTTCTTGATGTGTTCAATCATATTTATATGGTTTTTTGTGTTATTTATTCATTGGTTATAGTGCTTGGTTAAAGAGATTGTTGGCATGGAGCAAGAGGAAGTTATCAAGGTAAATAAGAGGTACACTCAAGGTAAGGTAGACCTTGTATCACATTTCTAAGATGGACCTTTCCTATTTATGGTATTTTTGGGTCCTTAAGATCAGTTGGTACCCACTTTATCATTATGTCAAATGGGGATAAAGTTCTTGTGGGATTACTTCAAGAAAGAGAAGGTAAGCTGTATATTTCTATATATGATGGTTGTTAAAATCAATGACAAAAGGGAAGATCATTAGAGAGTTTTTAGTGATATCATGGTGATGTTATGAAGGTGTATTGATGAGTGGATGAAGATCCTTGATAGTCTATATGACAATTACAAAAAGTGAAATGTGTTTATTCTTGTATGCTTGAAGTATGATCGATTGATCTTCTATTTTGGCATGGTTAGAGATATTTAGGCATTAGTATGGAATATTGATCATGTGAAAAATGTCCCTAAGATGTTTTCTAAATTTTGATAGCTTCTGTGCATAAGTGGATTCATCTAGTTATCCATAGTTCTCATCATAGACACTTTGTGTTCAGTGGCATAAAATCTAAGTAGGTAGTTTGATGATGTCACCATTTCCACATGGGGATGAGTGAAGGGGAGTTTTTAATATTATTGTGATCACATTAGCCCCTAGATTTTATTCACAAAATCTAAATTCATGAAATGAATCATGATCAAAGATATGAAGATGCAAAGTGGGCTACTTAGAGAGAATTCACTATGTTCCTATACTTAGCTAAATATGGAAAAGGGCTCAAGCAGAGCTGAGTAATCATGTTAATGAGGTTATAATTCACATAAGTGGAGGTTTTATGAAAAAAATATCATATGGTTTTTTTTATTCTTATGCCTAGTTTCTATATGCTAAATTTTAGGTCATACACCTAAGCATATCAAAATATATGCAAGTGCAAAGTTGGGATCCCAGGTATTTTGATAGTGTTTTCCCATACTTATCCAAACTTGAAATGTGGAAAGAAAGAGCTGAGTAAGTAGTTTCATGATGACATATCTCACACATGGATATTTCAAGATAAGGTGATCATGTGGGTTTGTTTAGTTTTGTGCATAGTTGGTTTGCACTAAATTTTAGATCATGCGCCAAAGCATGATAAAAGTATCAAAGATGTTTCCAAGTTTGGATAACATGAAATAAATCTAGAAGGATATCATGAGATGAAAATTGTTCACAACACTATATTATTGAAGTAAGAAGAAATCACATAAAAAGAGAATATTACTAGAGATAAAACAAAGTGGAGAAAACTAATTATTCATTAAGAGAATAAGGCTCAAGTAGAGCATAAATATAGGAGAGATTAATTCCTCCTCAAATGGTGGTAAAATCACCCTTAGAATATAAATTTAACTCCTCCATAAAAGTTTTTCATAAGCTCCTAAAATAGAAGAGTAACTCCCATGCCCAAAATAACTGGTCAAGGGAGTTACCTATAACATATATGAAACACTATCTCCACCTAAGCAAGCATATCCCCCAAATGTAGGAAAAATCCATGTGAGAAGATATAATATTCTCAAATACATAAATATGGGAAAATAATTACCTAAAATAACACCCCCCATAAACATATATTAGGTAGGCAGTGTGAAATAAAAATGGGTCCTGGTAACTAGGCCTAATCAGGTTCCCATGTACAAAGAAATCTCTCATAAAGAAAATAAAAAGAGAAAACTTGTAGGATAAAATCTCCTCCCCAAAAGACACACATAAAAGAAGTGAAAAGGCTATAATCTCCCCACAAAGATGATGTTATTGCTGACATAAACCACACCCCAAGAAGAGCTCATAAATGAATGAATTTTCTCTTGATGAAAGGTTTGGTAAAGATATCTACAACCTGCTCTAACCATTAGCAAAATCTCAAGTTGATGACCTAATAATGAATAAGCTCATAAATAAAATGCATGTGAATCTCAATGTGCTTGGTCCATCAGTGCTAAACCAAATTCTTGCATATCTGTATAGTACTCTAGTTATCATAATAGATGATGGTGGGCTACCCAATAAGAATGCCAAACTCAGATAAAATCCCCTAAAGCCAAATAGCCTCAGTAGTTACATTAATAGTTCCCCTATATTTTGCCTCTATGAATGATATAGAAATACCATTTTGCTTCTAGTTAGACTAACTAATAGGGATAAAACCCAAATAAAAACTATAACCTAAAGTGGCCTTGCAATTTTGACTATCACCAGCCTAGTTTGAACATATAAATCCAACCAAGACAACCTCTATGCCAAATGTATATTGAATCCCAAATCTATAAGATCCCTAAATGTAGTGCAAGATCATCTTAGCTACTTTTAAGTGTATCTCATGGGACTCCTACATGAATCATGAAATAATCCCTATTACATATAAAATGTCAATCCTAGATGAGTCAGATAAATGAGGCTACCAATAAGTTATCAATATTGAGTGGCATCAACCTAAGGAGTAAAATAGTTAGCTTCAAGTTTGACTCTAAATAGAAATGGAATCAGAGATGGCTTAAAATCAGCCATGTGAAACCAAACCAAAATATCAAGAGTATACTTGGGTTGTGTAAGTAAAATCCTTGAATTAGACTATGAAATCTTAATGCTAAGGAAGTAATGCAAAAGACCCAAGTCTTTCATGTCAAACCTATCCTATAGAGATATCTTCACCACCATAATAGATGATCAATAACTCTTGATGATCAAAAGATCATCAACTTAAAGAGCTAATATCAGTAAAGAATCATCCTATCATAAGAAGTATACATTGGGGTTTGAATGGCACCTAGTGAAACTTGAAGTAAGGAATAAGGAATCCATCTTGGCATACCAAGCTTGAGGGCCCTGTTTGAGGCCATAGATATATTTCCTAAGTCTATAAACTAAGGATAAATCATGAACAAACCTAGGTGGTTGCTTCATGTAAATATCTTCCTCAAGGTATCCATGAAGAAAGGCACTCTTCACATCCATCTAATACACATCCCAAACATATGCTATGGCTAAAGCTAGTGTGAGTTGGATTGAATTCATATTTACAATGGGTGCAAAGGTCTTCGAGTAGTCAATGCCAACTACTTGTGAAAAACCCTTATAAATCAATCACACTTTGTACCTATCAACCAACCCATCTACTACAAACTTGTTTTAATATATCCACCTACATCAAACCTCTTCCTTCCATTAGGAAGTGAAGTCAAATCCCAAGTGTGATTTTTTATCAAGGAAGAATATTCTTCTTGCATAGCACTATCCCACTCAGGTATGCCTAAAGCCTCTCAAAATGTTTATGGATCCAAAAATGAATCAAAAAATGTATATAGACCACTCTAATAATCTACCCAAGTACATCTATCATCTGTTGGATCCCCTACCTAAGTGCCTACACTCTGAAGTGTCTACCTATCCTAAAGGGGCTCAGATGTGGGTGAGTTGGGTGCCAACTCTTCATCCTTTAAAACATGTCTAGAGGTGTATGTAGAAGACTCTTCATCACTATCCTCTATATCAAAACTAGAAGAAGAAGAAGACCCTGCCTTAAGAACCTGCTCTAGATGATTTGAGTCAAAAGAAAAATCATCAAGTCTAAGTGTATCCAATGAAAGACAAGAAGTGTCAATATTTGAGTCTTTTAGACTCTCCTAAACACTTATCTCTATGAATAACTCATGTGTGGTTAGATGTATAAGATGATACCCATTGACACCATTTGGATAACCTACAAAGATGCAAGGCTTGGATTGAAGTTCCATAGCTTTGTGTTTCTTATTAGGTATACATGTCATTGCTAGAGATTCAAAAACCTTAAAGTGGTCAACATCAAGTTTCCTTCCACACCAAGATTCAAAGGTTATTACACCTTTCAAATCTTTATGAGGAACCCTATTTTAAATATAACAAGCATAATTAATGGCTTCAACCCAATACTAAGGTGTTAAGAACTTAGAGTGAATCATATAAATAGTCATCTCTTTCAAGAACTTGTTCTTACATTTTGTAACTCTATTCTATGAAGGACTATAAGTAACTATCTACTATAAATCAAACCCATCTATGGTGCAAAACTACTCAAATCTATTTCTGACATATTCACCTCCATTATCAATTTGAATAACCTTAATGGATTTCTTAGATTGTTTCTCAATAAGAGCATTGAAGTATTTAAAATCTTCAAATACTTCAGACTTTTACTTGAGAAGGTAGACCCATGTATATCTTGAGAAATTATCAATAAAAGTAAGAATGTACTTATGCCTTGTAAAACATAGACTGGTAAAAGGTCTAGATACATCATTGTGTACTAACTCTAGTGCTTGTGAAGACCTCTAGGCTTTAGCTTTATCAAATTTTGCTTCAGGGTGGTTTTAAAGAGAGCAACCCTCACAAAGCACCTCAGAGAATTAGACTTGAGGCAAGCCTATAACCATGTAATTTTTATTATTTTGTTCAAAATAATGATCATTAAGGTGGCCAAACCGCTCATGTCATAATTTGATAACTCCATTTGAACGAGTCAACAATGCTGTCAGAGAAAAATTAGGTATAAAATGAGAGAAAGTATATAACCTATCTTGGTGATCTTCCCTCCCTAATACCACTATAGAATCACTATGCAACTCTATGATGATAACTAAATTTGGTAAAAACTCAACCCTCATGCCTTTGTCGATATGGGTGATTTGATAAATGGATAGGATATTGGTTGAAAGAGAAGGAAAACTTAGAATATTATTGAATGGTCCTCCTTTTATTTTAATAAAACCTCTTCCTAAAACTGGTACAGAAGTGTCATCACCCAAATAGATAGAATCCATTCTATAAAGCTCTAAGGAAGAAAACTCAACTACTGAAGAGCCTATGTGAGGAGAAACACCTAAGTCAATAACCCATGAAGATTTTGAATCTATAGCTACTACAAGGGCCTTGCCTTTTTATTTCTCTTTCTCTTTGCCTTTTGTCTTAGTAGAATCTTGGGTAGATGAATTATGCTTGATGGACTCAGGAATGCCTTTTTTTTCTTCTCTAAAAGATGAGCTAGGTGATATATTTTCTTCTTCATGCACTTATGTTCATCATTCCTATTTTTATTATAGTAGGCACACTTAATCTTCTCTTTCTTAGGTTTGTCAGTAGAAGAGGAAGATTCAATGTTGGTTTTGGTAGAGGATGTTTATTTCTTCTTCTCTTAATCCTTATTCTTCTTCTTCTTCTCTTTGTTTGAAGTCTTTTCTTTTCCATTCCCAACAATTAGGGCTTGAGGTTTTGTGGACTTCAATGTACCCATCTGAATCAACTTATCTTGCTCCCTAGTTAAGTTGACATTGAAAGCATATAAAGAGGTTATTTTCCATGTAGTGCCCAATACACTTTTAGTGGCATGGAAAGTAAAGATAAAGATTGAATAGTTGGGACCTAGCTTAGAGAGTATAAAAAGAATAAGTTGTTCATCTTATTTCTTTATCCCATATTCTTTCAACTGAAATCTCAAGGACTTGAATTTAGTGAATAAACATTGAAGGGCATCAAAGTTACAATGACTTGGGCTAATGAGTTTATTCTCAAGCTCATGACCTCTCATCATATGTTGCTCTCCAAATAGTTTACCCATAATGGACCATACATCATGAGGTGATTTGGTAGGCTCTAAGTAAAATAAGATATTAGGTGCTACAAAAAGACATAATAGACCATACGATTCATCACTATGATTATACCACTTAACTATCTCTACATCTGTGCTAAGTTTAGTTTCATCACCCATAATTATCCTATACAAACCATTACTCCTTAGAATAATTATCATCTTGATTTTCCATTCATGATAGTTGAAAGGAGTTAGTGGGTTGATTGAACTTGAATCTATTAATGAAAAAATGTTTTGTAGTAGTAGTGCAAGTTGTAGTTGTTTAATAAATGATAGTGCAATTAGAAATGAAAGAGTGACTTAGAAAAAATACACTCCCCCTAAACTATGAAATGGTGAAACCCCCATAATATTGCAAATACATGCTCAAAAGATGTTGAACTTAACTGATAGTGAATCTAGAGAAATGTATGCATGTTTCATAAATATAAGTTCATGCAAACAAGGTGAGGATGTTGGGATCAAACGATAATGCATCCAAGAGTGTACAAGTGCAATAAAAAAAGGGTCAAGTAGAGAACCCAAAAAAAGACACTTTATAAATTTAGTAAATTTATAAAAATAAATTTAACCAATAGAGAGAGGGTAAAAATATGCACTTTTAAAAAAGATGGCACTCAATTCTGAGTTGCTTATCAAAAGTTATAACACATTATATTTCCTGTCACTAATGGCCTATTTTAAAAAATTTGGACTAAAATTTTAAATGCACTAATGAAAATGAAATAAACATAGCCTTCTAAATAGTAAATAGAAAAGGAATTTAATTCCAAACATTCTCAATCAAATTAAAAGTCTCTTACAATCCTTCCCCAATATATTGTTTTTAAAAAACAATAAAAAAAACTTGAAAAACAATCACCAAATTCATTTTTGTTTTGAGTGGTAGTTACTAAAAACACCATAACTTCTTCATTTCTTAACTAAATTGAAATTTTTTAAATTATCTAAAATTCTAAGAGAAAGGTACACCAAACCTAGAAAAATATTACCATGATTCTTTATGTTTAGAGTGTAGTTTTCAAAAGAAAAATTAGATGAAAAACTAGCCGTGAAAATCAATGTCTTCCTGCAAATATACGGAGCCAAAAAAATAACCATAAAAATGGATCAATGTAGATGAACAATTTGGAAGGATTTCACCTTTATATTTGACCTTTAAATCAATTTAGTAGAACCAATATAAAAAATTAAAAGATAAAAGAACACGCATTTTGAATAATTTGACAAAAAACTTATGATTTCAAATGAAGGTTTAACAACAAATAAAACTAGACTAACATTTACCATGGGTAGGATCTAATACCATATCAAAGATATTACTAGGTTTAGATAACATGAAAGCAAGCTGGAAGGATCTCATGAGATGAAGCTTGTGCACACCACTATGTCGTTGAACCAATAAAAAATCACATAAAAAGAGAATATTGTAAGAGAAAAAAAAGTGGAGAAAAATGAATATTCATTAAGAGAATAAAGCTCAAGTAGAGAATACATATAGGAGAGAAATTAAATCCTCCTCAAATGGTGGTAAAATCATCCCTAGAATAGAAATGTAAATCCTCTAAAAAAGGTGGTCACAGGGACCTAGAATAGAAGAGTAACTCCTATACTCAAAATAAATGGTCAAGGGAGTTATCTATGACATATATGACACACTATGTCCATCTAACCAAGCATATACTACAAATGTAGGAAAAACCTATGTGAGAAAATATAATATTCCTAAATAAACAAATCTAAGAAAATAATTACCTAAACTAACAAAAATTTATGCAAGAGCAAAGTTGGTCTCCCAAATAAATTCTAAGCATAATTGGCTCTATGATAGAAGATTTTGAGAAGGCATTTTAATGACATCATATCTCATACATGAAAAGCTTTAAAGAGTAGTTTGTTACATGATTGAATACCTATATGAAAGGTATTCATATGGTGCAAATTCAAAGTCATGAGATTGATCGAGGTAAAATATATATATGTTCAAAGTTGGCTTTCCAAGCATATTATAGTTGGTCCCTATACTTAGTTAATTTGCATAATGTTTAATATCTACACCTAGTGAAGATCCAATAGTTCATGGGAACTAATACATCTAGGTATAATGGTGTGAGTAGATTCAAATGAGTCAATGTGATAATTTCTAAGCAAAGATAAAGATCAAGTAGGTCTCAAGGAGATCGATAGAGTACATTTGCTCCAAGATGTTAGGAAGCAACAAGATGGAAATAAGTTCACATTGTTTAATGAATGAGAAAAGGTAAAGGATAAGTATATAATAGTGGGTGGGTGTTCATATAGACTATTTGATTAATGAGCATTACTAGTTAAAGACCTGGTTGATCTGCAAAGATCAATGGTGCATATTGAGTCAATATTACAAAGTTTCACGATATGAGGTCAAAGTGATTAAGGTTTAATGTTTGAGCATTGACACCTACGCATTAAAGTTAAAAAAATATTGATGGTGAGGAAATGATCTAAAACTGAGAGGACACAAGATGTGAGCATTGTGCTCAAAGATTTAATATGACCATTTGTATTTGAATATTTGAATTTGAAAAGGAAAAACCAATGTTTGGTTTTTGAGTTGTATCTTTCAATATAGAATGAATTTAAATATGAAGTAAAAATAAAAGTGGTAGATGACTCCAAGGTACATATATAATTATGGTTTTAAATATATATAAGTGTATATAGTCAAATATATTGTGGTTTAAAGTTTATTGTGTGTTCGTGCTTATTTTACAAGTGACCCAAGAGATTTATTTGAGCTTGTTTTGATGTTGTTTCAATGTCTCATGATGAATTATCTATTTGGGGTTATTTTAGAATCTATGTGGATTCTTTGTATAGTCTTTGGAGGTTTTAAAAATTGATATTTTGTATAAACAAAGTTTAATAAGTTGACTATGTATTTGTTCATAATATTCCTATACACCAAGTTAGTGTTTGAGTTGTTTGAGCATATGAAAAGGTGAGAAAGGGTGAATAGGATCATTTGAAGATGTAAAAGGGGAAATAAAGAGTGGAAACATGTATTTTGAAGTGATCTTATATTCTTATTTTGATTGATGATGTGCTAAATGTGTGAATAGGTCTCTCTGAGACCTATAAGAGCTATAAGGGCCTTATTAAAATATATAATTGCTTAAGGGTGACCCATAAATGATATGACCAACCTATAAAGATTTTTTTCAGATATGTCTCAATGAGATAGATTTTTTAAGGTTAAATTCATGGCTAATGGCCGACCAAGGTGTTTATTATCAAGATTACTCTATAAATAGTGAAATCAAAGATGGTGATTTCTAGACTTTATGTGAGAGACTTGGGAGAGATTTGAGAGAGGCTTGTGTGTGAATTGGGGAGTGAACGAAGGGTAGAGTACCATGTGGATGATTTGATGAGAATATAAATTTGAGGACCATTTTTATGACCTATTGTTCATAATTCTATTGGAATAATAGTGCTCTTATTATTTGAGTATGAGTGAAGGTGAAGCATGACAATCAGAGGTCCATCATTAGGTGTTGAAGACATCAGTACAAAATTGGATGTGATAATATGTTTTACTATGGTATCTTATCATTTAAGGTGTTTACAAC
Organism: Torreya grandis; assembly: GCA_037957365.1. NCBI lineage: Eukaryota > Viridiplantae > Streptophyta > Pinopsida > Cupressales > Taxaceae > Torreya > Torreya grandis. The sequence goes on along the minus strand of JARHVA010003631.1, from coordinate 1,139,217 downwards.
CTCCTTTCAAGGTGAAACTTTTAAAAATCCTGGTTATTGTTGCAGTGCAGCTAGATAGGTGTGGTAGCTTCTTATGGGATTACAGTCTCATTAAAATTAGGAATGGTAATTCATTGATAATTTGTAGATGGTATAAATTGGTTCTTGTTATTATATGAAAATAGTCCAATTTTAGGTTCTAATGAGTTTTATTCCCCAAGAGGCTTTCCCACATATATCATGTGTTATGTGATTGATCTTGCATTGTCTCTCTTTCCCATTGATATGAATGATGTGTATGCTTCATGAATGGTTATGGTAACTAACTAATTATTTATAAAGATTAGAATTGAAGTTAGATTATTTATGCTGACTGATTCACCCCCCTCTCAATGATTGTACCTCTAACAAAATAGGTGAAAAATATGTCATATGCTTACTCAGTGTCACTAATACATAGATTTAAAGTAATATGGTTGAGTTGTGTGTGTGAATATGATTGATCTGAGTGATCTTAAAAATATGTTAAAACTTTGTACAAAGTAATGTTTATAGTTAAAAATTATCATGTCACCTATTTCATGTAGTATGCATGTATACATGATATTGTGTTAGAACAAAATTATTTATGATATGTTACATGTGATGATTACCTTACAACACATGGGTTCTAGTTGACTTATTGATAACTAAATCATTATCAGTTTTTCATCTATGAAGGGAGGACCATTCCCTAGTTTTAAAATTATGTGGGGGATATATGGTACATGGTTGGTGTGGAAAATCACTCTGATGATGCTCTCCCTCCCCTCAAGTAGTCAACTGATAGAGATTTTTACTTATGATTACTTATTGGACATTAGTGAGTTTATGGATATGCATATGTTTTGTGGAGAATTTTATAAATGTATATTTATATTCATATGTATGGCATTGTATAGTTTTATTATTATTATATTTTATCATTTAGTAGTTAGTTAGTCTTGTATAAATTTTAGTGTAAACTTTCAACAATTGGCTAAGATTGTATTCTACAGTTTATGATATGTAATGATTTGGTTACATAGTTTAGATTATTTTTATTAATTGATCATTATCTAAATGAACAAATAAAATGTATGAATTATTTAGATGAATTTAGTTAAATAGCAAGTAACTTGACTCTAGTTGAAAAAAAATATGATTTGAGTTAGTGAGGTAAATAAAAATAAATAAATAAATTACCTATTTTTGGTTGAATCCAGTGGGTTTCTAACATTATTATATTAGAGATAAGTTTCAAAATATATGACTTAATGGTTCCACTAATGTCTTCTTATCCTTATATTAAATAAAAAAGATAATGGTGAAAAGTATACTATGAGGTGGGTGTAATTCAAATACTAACACTCTATTTGATCCAAATTAGTTTACCATAGAGTGAGATACAAAGTTGGATTAGATCTTCATAACCATGCATGAAACTAGGGACCAAATAATAGCCTCAGAATAAGAAGTTCATGGACATTTTGAGGAACTTAATCAAGAAGATCCCAAAAAACATCCTATTTAGTAGGAAACTCAATAATAAAATAGGAATGAAGAGGTGCTTTAACATGAAATGGCTCATGTAGTTACATAGTTCACACATGACGTGAAGAAAGTTAGTCCTCTAAAGTTTATTGGAACTATGTTAAGTGATGGTGTAGAAGCCTAGTTGATAGAGGTCGAGGAATTCTTTGAGATCTATAATTACTTTGAAGTCACCAAGGCATTTTGGAGAGCATATTAAATTTTTAGAGAAGTAATAACATGATGGAAAAATTAGAAGATCAAGAGGAACCTTAACTCCACTACCACCACATAAGAACAATTCATGGTTTTGTTTAGATCATGATGGTTACCCTAACTATATTTTGACTAGAAGCTAATAGATTTTTAGAATCTAAGATAGGGAGATATTGTAGTAAATTAATACTAATAAAATTTCACTAAGATCCTGAAATATGTTCCTTATGCATTCATAAGTTCATTGTGGGATTAAAACCCCAAATAGGATGTGAGGTAGATGTGCATGGGCCATCTATGATGGATTAGGCCTTTGAGAAGGCATTAAATTAGGAGATAAAGCTTAATTATCTTGATTAGGTCAAAGAAAAGTAAAAGAATAAGTTTAGAGGATCTACACCTACCCTTAAAAAGAATAACTAGAAAAGGAATGGAGATTTCAAAAACTAGTTTAGGAATCAGATTACTAAATTTAGTAACTTCTCAAGTAGCAAGAAAGTAGAAGGTGGTTTCAAGGGAAACCAATAGTATAAATGAAAAGGACCACATGGTATATGTTTCATCTATGGGGGTGATCACTATGCCAAGGAATGTATTCAAGAAAAGATAGAAGGTAAAGTTAAGGTTACTACACATCAAGGCACCTTTTAGTAGAGGATCCATGCAATCATTGACAATTATCATGATTATTTTCAAGTCTCTTAATCAAGGTTGAAGGTAATATTTTTGGTTATCCCATTTCCATTTTAATTGAAATTGGAGATATCAATTTTTTTTATTTTGAATGCTAAATATATTATCTAGAAAAGTTATTATAATGGAAAACACCTGGTTAGTGCAATATGGGAATGAGTCCAAGGTCAAATTTGATAGGTGCTTAATAGAATATGAGATTAAATTTTTTGAATTCACATCGATATTAGATATTTATGAAACACCATTGGGGTTATATGACATGATCTTAGGGGTAAATTGGCTATCTTAGCATAAAACAAATGTAGATTACTACCTCAAGAAGGTAGAATATCAAGATGATTTTGGGAATCAAACCCAAATTTAAGTTGAGAAAAGGGAGTTAAAGATTAGGTAGATTTTTGTAATTTAGATTAAGAAGATTCATAGGAAAGGATGATGGGTATTTATCATTAAAATAAATGAGATGGATGAATTTGAGGAATCTTCCATTGAGGATTGTTCTTTCCTTAAGAACTTGTTAGATGTGTTTTCATAGGAATTATCAGGTTTACCACCCAAGTAAGATTTTGATTTCCTGATAAACATCATACATGGTCCATAAATATAGTCTAAGGCACCCTATAGTCTGATGACTCTAGAAGTGGTTTAGCTAATGGCTTCATAACCAGAGTTGTTATTTAAGGGGTTGATTTAGTCAAGTGTGTCACCATGGGGTGCACTAGTGGTGTTTTTTAAGAAAAAGGATGGTACCCTTCACCTATGTATTGATTACATGATGTTAAACAAGGTAAAAATTAAGAATGAGTATCTTTACCTCACATTAATGATATTTTTGATCAAATACATGTGTTAATAATTTTTTCTAAGATAAATATTTAAGTAGGATATCACCAAATGAGAAATTGAGAATAATATATTCACAAAACAATACTCAAAACTTGATATGGACAATATGAATTTATAGTGCTTCCTTTTAGGTTAAAAAATTCTCTAATATTATTCATGAATCTCATAAATAGTGTGTTTAGATATTATTTACACCATTTTGTGTTAGTTTTTCTAGATGATATCCTCTTTTATTATAAAAATAATGAATAACATCTACAAAATATAGAGTTGGTTTTGTAGCATTTGTAGAAGAATAAATTATATGGTAATTTTTCCAAGTGTGTGTTATTTTAGAGGAAGTTATAATACTTGGAGCACATTATCTCTATAGATGGAATTTGAAATGATCTGGTGAAGATAAGAGCCATAATGGAGTGACCAACACCTAAAAATGTGCATAAAGTGAGAGGTTTTATAGGATTGGTAGGTTATTATAGGAATTTTTTTCTAAAGTTAATGAAAATAGTTAACCCAATTAACTTTCTTCAACATAAAAATTAGAGTTTTGTCTAGTTTAACAAGTTTGAAATAGCATTTAGGAGTTAAATGGAGGCTTACTTCAGCACTTGTGCTAAGAGTCCTTATCTTAATGGTCAATTATTAGTGATTATAGATACATATAGTGATGTTATTGGAGGAGTTATTATGCAATATGGTTCACTTATAGCATAGAGTCTAGGAAGTTAAATTTTTATGAAGAAAATTATGCCCCACATGATATGGAACTTGTTATAATAGTGCATGCCTTGTAAGTTTAAAGGAATTGGAGGCATTATCTATTGTGAAATTTTTTTGAGCTTAATACCAATAACTTGGGGATAAAATATATATTTACCCAACCAAACATGAATGCTTATCAAATATGATAGATAGAGTTCTTGTCTAACTATGATTTTGATATTAACTACATCAAGGGTAAGTAGAATAGAGTTGTAGACACCCTTAGTCGTAGAAGGTATATATCAACTTTGGATTCTAAATAAATTAATTTCTATGATCAGGTAATTAAATCCTCTCTTAGAGATGAATTCTATGAGTAGATTAAGAAATATTTATTAGAGGATGCTCAGAATCCTAAGTTTAGAGGATTCAAATTAGAGACTGATGGTATTTTGACGTGTAATGGTAGAATGTATGTACCTAATAGAGATAATTTGAGGAGTAAAATTCTTAAGTAAATGCATAATACCCCTTATTTAGGTCATCCTAGAGTGGCTAGGCTCGTGGCTAAACTAAAACCTCTCTATTGCTAGAAGGGAATTTAAAATGATGTAGTGGATTTTGTGTCTTGATGTTTAGAATATCATCATGTTAAGGATGAACATGTACATCCATCAAGATTATTTTATCCTCATGTATACCATAATCAAAGTGGTTGGTAATTAGTATGGACTTTGTCCAAGGTTTTTCATTATCTTGGATTTGGCATGACATAATCATGGTAGTGGTTAAAAAACTAACCAAGGTAATTCACTTCATACCAGGTAATCTAATGGATTATAAACCTATACTTGTGAAGAGATTTTTGAAAGAGGTGTATTGATTACATTGGTTTCTAGAGAAGATTATTTTTTATTGAGATATGAGAATGACATCTAGGTTTTGGTTGACTATAAATTTAGCTTTGGGCACATAGACTAATTTTAGTACTACATATCATCAAAAAATGGATGGATAAAAAAATAGGGTGAACCATGTTCTAGAATATGTTCTTTGAACATATTTCATGGATAAATTATACAATTTGGAAGAGTAACTTCCACTAGTAGAGTTTGTTTATAATAAATCTTACCAGTTAGAGGTAAAGATGGATATGTTTAAACCTTTGTATGGATGGATATTTTGAACACCAATCAGTTGAGACAAGATCAAAGATAGGGTAGTATTTGGTATTGAAATTCTTGTGGAAATGGAATAAAAAGTCAAATTAATAAGGAAAAATTCAGCTAAGGCCAATGATAGATAAAAAAGTTATGCTGATATGAAAATGTCAACAAGGTAGTTTTCTATTGGTGATAAAGTGTTTTTGTGGGCTAAGCCTTAGAAAAGATTGATTAAGTTTGGTAAATAAATGAAGTCATTACAAATATATGTGGGACCCTTTAAGGTCTTGGAATTAATCAATTCTGTAGCATATAGGCTTACTTTTCCACTAGCTCTATCTCTCTTACATAATGTTTTCCATGTGTCCTATCTTAAAAAGTATGTTTTTGATCCTTATCATGTATTAGATTGGAATTATTTATATGTTCTAGATCCTAATGTGGTCATAGTAAAATTGGTCATAATAATTAACACTTGAAAACTTAGTTTACATAATATAGAGGTGTAATAGTGCAAAGTCTAGTGAGACCAATATTCTGATGATAGTACCACTTAGGAGGACTATTATGAGATTTATAGGTTTGTTTCTATATTTATATTTTTTTGAATTTACTAATGTTAATTTAATTCTTGCTATATAATATTTTATTTTAGAACCATTATTTGAAATAAGTGTCATCAGGACAATGACCAATTTTTTTATTTTATTATTTTTTTTGGTGGGGGGGATTGTTCCATCCATATTTCCTCACTAAACTTGATTAGCTCATTAAAATAATATTAATATGGTTAATTATGGTTGATTTACTTTTTTAGTAATTTTTTTCATTTATTTTGATGTATGGACAAACATATAATGATTATTGCATGACTCATCACTTATTGTTTAGTTGTACATAGGTTTCATATGTATATTGATCATGATTATTCATTACTATTATGCTTTAGACACATTTTATTGGTTATTATTGATACAGGTTAACTACCATTTATGTTTTTTGAGGTCAATTTATGATATATTCCACTCTCTAGATAGATATAGAGGGAGAGTATCTTTAAAGAGGGTGTGACAAATGATTATGTTGGGGGTAGAGAGACTAGATGAGTAACCCTATACACACCATGTACTATAGTTAAAATGCATGTTTCTTATGAGTTAATGGTTACATGTTTTCTATAATCTTAGTTTCATTTATTTGTTTCATATTTAATAATGCTGAATGGTTTTGATCCATGATTAGATGTTAATACTAACATGTTTGTTGTGTGAGTGTTCTTTATGACTCTTATGTTTTATGTTGTAGAATATATTTATAATTCTTGATTAGATGAATTTTTATGTGTCTTGTTGATTTCATGATTGATTTTACCATAAAAAACTCCTTACATTGTCAATTACCTATAAATAATCAACAAAAAATCTTATTGTCAATTAAAGGTTACGATTGGCAAGGATATAGATTACTATTTGTAGTTTATTAAATGTAGTTAATTATTTAAAAATTAAAAACCTATGTAAAATTTAGATTGGGATTTAAGTTTATATATGGTGATATTTTTTATAACACCAAAAAGGGGTTAAAGTAAACATAAACATTTGAATTTTAATTTAAAAAACATTATTTTGATATGATTCAAATTATTAATTAATTAATGCATTATTTTGAAATTTGGTTGTCAACTCTAATTTGGGGTGAGATTTCATTATTTTTCATGGGTGATTTGAACCATGCATAATGGGGACTAGAGTTATAATGTGAAAATATTGTAGAGGTTACATGATGGATGGTATTATTTTTGTTGAGACTGCATAGATATTGGCCATGCTAGGAAATTTTGGTGTTTATGGCAAGTCTTTCTTGATATTTAACTACAGATGAGATTTCACCATGAAAATATGGGTTTTGGATGGCATGTAGATGATAGAGGATATGATAAAATATGTTTGTGTTTGTTATAGAAAGGATATAATTAATTGATAAAAAATAATAGATGAAAAGAGGAATGGTTTTGGCAAAGGCCAAATGGATAGTCTTCACTTGAGGCATATTATTGAGGTAGGTGTTAGCAACCTAGATAGCACCCTACTTGAATGCTTGAAATATTAAGATCTGAAACTAATTCACACCTAGACTAACATTAGAATGATCTAAGGTGTGGGACACCTAAACTCATATCAAACCTCTAGATTTTGGTAAGGCTAGCTCCTCTCATGTATCACTCTGTATTACTTACTAAACTATTAATTGCTATGATGAAAAGGGTAAGAAAGAAACTAAAAGGGAAATCCTACTTTACTACTGGTGATACACCTATATTTCTAGTTCATCCACTCTATTTGAGCTCCTAAAACATCATTAATACAAGTAAAGACTGAATCTACAACTCTAAATGTGCTCCTATGCATCAATATTTCATGTAGAGGTTTTATCAGTTGATCAAAAGCTTGAGGGAAATGATGGAATATGCCTAATTTAGGTTACTAACCAGCCACTTATATCCACTATAAGATAATATAAATGAGATAAAACACTAAAATATTACTTGCATAAGTTAGCTTACTAGTAACTAGGTGAGATCAGGACTTGACAAGGGAGAAAAATCTACCACATATACAATCCTCATTAACTAACATAAACACACTATACCAGCATAATGAAATCTAAAATAGTCATCTTATTTATCTAAAAATGTTACAAAACCCAATGTTGGTAGAGTATCATCATGCCAATAGATGGATGGATCTTTAAAATGGTTTAAATCCTATAATATATAGTCAATAGTCTATAAAATCCAAGATATTGGCATTGAAAAGATAAGAGGAGGTGAAGTCCAACTCGACTCAAGTCTATTTCAGTTACAATATTCATAAAAATTATTTTATACTTGTCTTCAATTCTTAAATATTTGAATGAAGCTCACTTTGGTGTTGTAAAATAGGAGCACCCAGTGACTTTCTTTAAACTCTCTTTGCATGATGCTACACCATAACTTGGAAGACAATTCTCACTTCAAAGTGATTTGGAAGTATTTGAAAGCATTTTCTTGCATGAAAGAAAATGAAGATGCATGATCTTAGTCAACTAGTAAACTATGTCTTTGATTGGTTAATAAATGCTAAACTCATACCTGTAATATCCACCTTTATCCCCTCCTTGTATGATTACATAAAAATATGCATGAAAATAGTCAACTAGTCATGATTTGTCAACTTAGGAGTCATGAGCCCTTAAGACTATTTAACTACCTATTTGGTCCTTTATTGCATAAAATAGCACTTCAAAGGATGAAAATTTGCATTAATATCCATTTTAAGATCATATATACAGCATGGAAACTCCATTTTAACTCTAATCTATCTATTTTAATGACAACCTTCATTTTGATATTTGATCAATTAGGCCTATTTGTGCACTTAGAATCCATATAACCTACAACAAACCATGAAACCTCTTGGAATATTCAAATCAGAAATAGATGGTCCTTTATTCAATTTATACATATTTGACATAACCATTGGAGACCTATAAAACTCACACAATGGTTAGAACCAACCATAATCCTATATTTTGCTCTTGGTGCCTTCATCTTGCTCATGATTATGGGCCCGTCTAGCATCCTAAGATTAATTTTCACCATCCTTATCCACACGAGGACATTATTATCCTAAAAATCATCTTAATATATTTGAATATTTCCCATATACCTCTAAAAATCATCATCAAGATCCACATTTCATGAGTTTCCTTGCTACTACCTTCTTTTGGTTTTTATGCTCCACTATGAGAAATCTGTATAGGTGATGATGAAGGAAAAAAATAAGGGGAGGAGCTATCAGGAGTTTAGAATGATCTTTAGGATATTTCATATCCATTTTAGGGAATTTTAAGTCATTATAATAGGTTTCATGCAAATCTATCTCTTACAAGGGTTTTGGGAGGATTTTAGATCTGTAACTTCTTAATGATCATTCATAGAGTAAAACCCCTATTAGCTTATCTATCCACCAATAACATTTAGTGAATTTAGTACTCTTCTGAACCCTAGGAGAATTCATCCCCATGAAACATCTCTTGGTTTTCCTAAGCACAAGAATTTGTTAGTTGCTTAGCAAATAGGTCATTTGGATAGGGTTGTATTCTTAGTGATTGCTCATGGCTCTCAGGGCCTCATTTGGAAAACCAATTAGACTAGAAGAAAGATGATTTATCCCCTTACATCCTCTAATGATAATTTTGGCTCATTATTTCTCATATGGGATAACTAAGGAGGTTTCTAAACACCTCTTTTTAGGCTACAAAAGGAGGTTAAAAAGGGAATTTTTTATTATCAAATTTGGCATTTTCCTTGCATCTTCTCCAAAAATTCTAAGAAACCTCTACAAACCTTATTAAATAGTTATTTTTCCCTTATCCAATTAATGTACCTTATTTTGGAGCTAAAACATACAAAAAAATAGTGATTTTATACTATTTCATATATTACCTGTATGGACCAAGTACATGTTGGGAAGCCTGAGAGAGTCTTGAACATTTTTTTAATAGGTTATAGGATCAATTTTGGCCATTTTTATGCTTTATATTTAAAATCTCTCACATCAAGATCATAGAAGAGTTTATCTAGGGTTTTAAATCTTCTCACAATATTAATTTTTCTTCATAGAGATAAGAACATGGATTTACCTCATTCCAACTCTAATGCACTCTTAGAAGATGCCTCCAACTACCTGACTAGCTCATCTCCCCATCCATATTTTGGTGTACAGTATGAACATGTGAGGTTGTCTCTTTGTAGGCATTCTTGGGCTCAAAAAGGCTAATTAGAGATTTTTTGGTCCTTAAAACTTTGCTTTCAGGCTTGAGGAGGTTCTGACACCTCTATAATAACCTATACCATGTTTCTGCATGGTATAGTGACCATTAAACTTGGGTTTGTATGTATACCCTTTAGGTAGGGTATGTAGGGTGTTAGGATATGTTTGGGTAGACAGGGTCCTATAGGTCTCTTTGTAGGCATGAAGGCTTCACAACATTCATTTCAATATTCCTTTGTACCTATGAACATTTCTTCAAACCTATCTTTCATGAAATCCTTTAGCTCAAATGATTCCTTAGCCTTTATGTCTCTTTCTTTAACCATATTTTGTTACAATGCTTGACTATAGCTCCCTGATGTGCTAATAGTAGATGTTTTAGGATTTATATGTTAACCTAACTATAACATGACTTATGACACCATTCCTATCTTTTTCTAGTTCTTCTTCAAAAATTCCTCTAACCATACCATACTAAATATCTTATTCAATATAAAACTTTATCATGTATACCCTTGACTATCATTGACTAGCTTTAGGTGAGTCCTTGATGATGGATAACTTCATTGGACTTCCTTGGTTGTATGAACCCACTATAGGTGGTTATATCCAAGAGATATGATTATTTATATATTTTGGAAAACCTTAAGAAATGATATTTGATTACATATTATCTTGATCCTCATGAAACAATCTCTTGAACATTCTACTTCCTTAGAGACCCTTGTGTTATCAAACACTAGTATAAGCCTAGAGATAGGCTTATAGGCTCAAGGTTGTAGGTGATCATATATATGGATAGATTATGATTAGCCTTATATGTGATTTTTAAGGATCCAAAATAATCCTTGGATTCTATTTTAAATTTTTTCATTCCCTTGACATTAGACATTGAGTTTCTCCTTTCTTTTCATTCTCTTTCTTTGACTTAGGCTTGGGCTTGAACTCATCCATAGTTATCATGGTTTTAGGTCATCATGTCTTGGATTAATATGATTTTATCTTAGAGTATATGACATATTTTGATAGTTTTTATTACCCTTTAGCTATCCTAGCCTTCTCATGAGATGGATGATTGAATAGAGGTGAATTGAGGGGTGATGATGAAGGTTAATGGAAACCATGGATGGAAGGTGACAAAGAAACTTGAAAACAATGAGAAAAGGTTGATATGTTAGTGAGATGGAGATAAAAAACATGGAGGTGGAAAGGTGTGTGAGGTATGGTTATAATAAAAAATTTGGGATTCATATGCAAAAATGAACCAAATATAATCACACCATATGAAATTAGAGATCAATGGAGAGAAGCTATAGGCTGAAAATGAAACATAGTTTTCTTTGAAAAACCTTAAAATATACAAAATTCCTTAAACCATGATATAATAGGCCTATGAATACACTAGAGAGCACCAAGGTGGGATAAAACATATATAATTTAGATATTTTCTTTGAGAAACCTGATTGAAATCATGAAAACATTGAGGAAAATGATGCCATGGACCAAGATAAGCAAACTTGAAAATTCACTCTCTCTCCTCAACTGTACAACCTATCTTAAAAGCATGGAAATTACATATTTGACTATTTGTGTTTGAATTCTCTATTTTAACATGAAATTCATGAATAATATATAAATAATCTTAAGTCCCAAAGATTCTGGAACAACTTTAATTTTCTTGAAACTCTACCCAAGTGAGGAGAATGTGAGAAAAACTCATTGCCTTTTTGGTTTTAAGGATACATAAATTAGCCTATATTAAAGTAGATGGCTCATGAGCATGGATAATAAAATAAAAAAACCACCTAATCCATGATTAATCCATCTTATTCTAGTTTTTACACCCAAAAATTTAGACATATACCTTTCTCCAATAGACCGAACTATCAGAAAACCTACAAGCAGGTCACTTTGTTCAAAGTTGGAAATTACCTAAAGGTGAACAATTTTGAGACTTTAGATATTCAAAATAATATGATATTCCTGATGTATATTCACCATTACCTAATATTCAAATTAAATTCTCATGGTTTACATAATCCGTATGGATCCGTAGCTCTCTTTGTAAAAGTGAATGAAATAAGCTTATTTTTTGGCCTTTTATAGGAATTTAAGATTCCACCACCAAAATCATGAATGATGAAAATTTAAATGAGGCATTTCCATATTTATAGATCAAAAATATATTTTTACATGATTTATTAATCCCAACTTGGCACGTAGGAGGGAAAATAGACCCTTTTTGGCTTAAAAAGGCATTAAAACACCCTTTAAGATTTTGAAACTTTGGATTTAGCTTAAGTCATATATGCAAAGATGGAAAAAATAATTTTAAATGTTTTTAATGAATTTGGACTCCCATTTTGATAATTAAATATCAAAATTCTCATTTTTAAGCCAAAATATATAGTTATAGACTAGTTGAAGATGTTATTGATAGTTTCTGGAAAATCTCAATTTGCAGGGGTTGGAATTTGGCCTTGACAAGCCAAATTACCAATACTAGGGTTTTTTTTTTATTACCCTACATATTTATGTTAATGTTAATTTTTTTTAATTTCCAATGTTTTATAATGGTTATGAAAATGTCTATACTAATTTGTTTATATTATAATGAAATTAGGGATTCGACCCTGTGGAAGGAGAAATCTATCCATATAATCAAATCACTAATTAGAATTTGTTATAGCATGAATATATACATATACATATACATATACATATATATATACGTATATATATATATGTATGTATATATATATATATATATGTATATATATATATATGTATATATATATGTATATATATACATATATGTAATATGTATATATATATATATGTGTGTATATGTATATGTGTATATATATATATGTACATATATATATATACATATATATATATTTGTATATGTATATATACATATATGTATATGTATATGTGATATATATACATATATATATACATACATATATACATATATGCATATATATATATATATATATATACACACAGATATATATATATATATGTGTGTGTGTATGTCTATATATATATATACGTATATATATGTGTGTGTGTGTGTGTGTGTGTGTGTATATATATATATATACATATATATATACATATATATATATATATATATATATATATACATATACATATATATATACATATATATATGTATATATATGTATGTGTGTGTGTGTCTATACACACACACACACATATACATATACGTATATATATATATATATATATATATATATATATATATATATATATATATATATATATTGGATAATTAAAATGAACATGGATATAGTTTATATTTTGATTTACTTGGATGTGTTTGCTATTTTATAAACCTCGGTTAAAGGCTTGGTTGTAGACCTCTAGTAAACATTTATAGGTATCAATTTCAACCACAAAAGTATAAAATAATATAAAAAAGGGACAACAGTTTCATGTTAAACTTAACCTAATTTTAAATGTGTATTGACTATTGGGTGGTTATTGAGACTGTTAAACCATTTTTAACATTTTATAGATTCTTAAAGTATCTTAGTTGTTTATGGTAGTATTAATAAATTATTTATGGCTTAAATTTTTAAATAAGACAACATGGATGTGTAATCCATAGAGTTAATTTCATGTTTGAGGATAAAATTTTACCTCAACATAGTTTTAATATGACCAAGTAAGAATTATTTTGGTACGTAGTGGGTGTAATAACACCACAGTACCGAATAGATATTCATGGACTTAAGTGTACCATATGGTACACTTTAGGGTAGTCACATTGAGTGATTATTTGCCTTAATATATTATTATTTTAGGTCATTCAATTCATTAGGAGTAGAAGTGTTGTTTTGGTGCATACTTTTGTTAATTTTTTTATAATTTTATCCTACTAGAAGAATAACCATTGGGTTAGATTCTTACATCCAGTTAAATCTTCTACATTTATCATTTTACATTATAAATTTGTGCTTGATAAAAAAAAATTATTTGTACATAAAATTTATGTGGAAAATAAATTTGTCATTAGTGGTTTTTAATACTCTCATAAGCATATAATTAAGGTACAATAGTTTGTTATTGTAGGTTGAGATGAGTAAGATTTATATGAATTATTTTTTCAAATTTGAGTAGGGACATGTACCCTATTTTTGAATCTCTATTATTTATGAATTATACATATAGACATATATAAGTATGACCATTTATATGTAGATTTCCATTATAAATTAAGTGGTTGATATATATATATATATATATATATATATATATATATATATATAATTTGAATATGAGGTATATAGGTGTATATGTAGGTAACCCAGTAAGGATAAGGGTAAATAATAATAATGTTTATTTATATTAGGGTTAATTCATTTTTTCATATGATCACAATATTTAGGATGGCCAAGAGATCCTAGTATAAATATAAATGTTTGCATAAAGTAAACTAAAGCATTTATTTATGATCTATGATGTATTTCACTTAAATGAAATGTAGTTATAACAGTCATAATTATTGAATATTAGGTAGATGATGTTCAATATAAATTAGTTGTTCAAATGGAATGTGTATGAAAGCTTGGAATAGTGTGTAAATTACAGATTATTTACTTCCATTATAATTCATGTAAGGGTGTTTATACATGAACTTTTCAATAACTTTAATTATCTTAAATATTTCCTTATAAGTAAATTTCTATGAGTAGATCCTTATTTTGTTAATAGATGTGAGGCTGTCATTGGAACTTATAAAATATAAATAGTGGACTATTATTTTGTTAATATTATGAAACATTTGATGAATTTTATGAGTTATTTCCTTTTAATTATATGTTTTGGTATTATTATGCAAATCTATACTGGAATATATGGATTCTTGTATATAAATTATATAATAAATCCTAATTTTAATGAAATTAAGGAAGTAAAATAGGTGAAAAGGATTTCACATGCTTACTTAGTGTCACTAATACATAGATTTAAAGTAATATGATTGAGTTGTGTGTGTGAATATGATTGATCTGAGTAATCTTAAAACTATATGAAATCTTTATCCAAAGTAATTTTTATAGTTAAACATTGTTATTTAACCTATTTTATTTAGTATTCATGTATGCACAATATCATGTTAAAACATAATTCTTTATGATATGTTGCATGTGATGGTTACCTTATAACACATGGATTCTAGTTAAATTCTTGATACCTATAGCATTATCATATGTTAATCCATGAAGGGAGGCCCATTCCCTTGTTGGAAAATTGTGTAGGGGATCTATGGTTTGTGATTGGTGTGGAAAAACACTTTGATGATGCTTTCCCTCCCATCAAGCATTTAGCCAATAAATATTTTTACTCATGATTACTTATTAGGTATTGGAAATATCATAGATTCTCACATATTCCATGGAGAATTATGTAAATTTATATTAATATTAAGATGTATAGGATTATATATTTTTACTATTACTACAGTTTATCATTTAGCATTTGGTTGGTCTTGTATAAATTTTGGTGTAAAATTTTTGTAGTTGGTTGAGATTATATTCTGCATATTTATGATATGTAATGATTTGGTTATAGAATTTAGATTTTTGTTATTAATTGATCAAAATTAATCAAATCAAATGCATGAATTATTCAGATGCATTTATTTAAATATAAGTTAACTTAAATATATTTGAGAACAAACTTATTTCAATTAGTGAGGTAAATAAAAAATAAGCAATTTACTTAATTTTGGTTAAACCTAGGTGGGTTCTAACAAAGTCCCTTAGTCAAAAAAAGAAGGGAATAGTGGAGTGGGGAAATATAGCATATAAGACATCCATCCTTCCTTGAAGTCAAAATGAAGAATCAGAAACCCTAAATTGAAGGTAAGATAGGCCATTCTCAAGGACCCTTCTAAATGTACATGGGGAAGAACCAACCAGGATCTACTACTAGAGAAGAAAAAGGATAATGAAAAATCCACTTTAAAGGATAAATCCATATCAGAGGAGGTATAAAATTATTTCTTGGGTACTTACTATTTGTTTTTTATTTGATATACTTTCTTGTTGGTTTTTTTAAGTTTTTGGTATTGGTCTTCTGCTTGAGAGCCTAAGGGGCTTTGTTTCAAGACTTTTTGTCCTATTTTGTCTAAAATTTTAGTTGATATATATTTTAAAAACTAATTTTATTTTACCTATAAAATAATAAAAATACACATAACTAAAATTATAAAACATTACTATCATATCTCATAATCTCATTAGCACAAACCTATAAAAATTTAAAATTAAGAAATGCATATAATGGATTTAAATAATTTATTTAAGGTAAAAAGTGATTTAACTAATTTATCAACACTAAGTGTATAACCTAAAATCAATCCATTCTAATGTTGCACATAGTAATTCCATTTTGTAATCACCAAAAAAATGCGAGATTAAAATGAGCCCAACCATTAGTGACCCTTAACACCCCATCCATCAACCATGAAATTGATATAGTTCTTTGATAAAAATATAAAAAGAATAAAATAATATAATATTAACATGCAAGAAAGAGAATTATTTGACTAAAGGATTAGGGTTTGTCACACACAAGACAATCACCATAAAAATACATAGATTACAACACAAGATAGTTTAGAGTTTCACAACATCAAGTATATTTCTAAAATGACAATATAAGAGACTTATTTGATGTTCCATTCATCTATAATGACATATATGATATGAATACAAACCATTTATACATCTATTAGGGTTTCGTGTGGAAATTAAAAATTGTACCAACATTGTTTCCAAAAGAAATCTAGAACTCTATCTACATGACTATTGAGAAGAATGAAACAATGTAACAAGAATAAAAATGGATTGTCATGAAAACTAATAGGGATCCATGGGGGTCATGAAAAATCCTAAGGTTTCTTATATCTCCCATTTTTGGTTTTGTAAAAAAAAATATTTCCCTCATTTTGTCTAGCCACACATTTTATTTTATCATATCAAAATAAATAAAAATGAGGAACAAATTGAGTAAGAATACACTTACTTTTAGATTAATGTACTAGACTCAAGATGAATGTTTCTATTCAATTTTCCTTATTTAAATTTGTATTTTATTCTATTTTTTATTTGATGGGGTAAAATTCAAGTTTTATAGGGACCTAAAACTACATCTCAACAAGATAGAAAAGCCAACAAAAAGAAACAAAATTGTACCAAGTCACACTAGCCTCTCAGAAGCTAAACTATTAAAAAATTACAACAAAAAATAGGGATTGAGAATAAATAGGACTAAAAACTAATACACCTAATAGATTTCTTCAGAAGGAGAATATTTTTTGTTGCCTCTAGTTTTCTTCTTGTCTCTACTAGACATGCCTCTAGTTTGGGTGATATGGCCTTATTCCAAATGTATCTTGTGTTCTATAATCCTTTTTTCCTTCTCAGATCTTTCTTTCTCTATTTTAAAAATGGAAATTCTTAGGGTGATAGTGAGAATATCCTTTCCTCTTTTTTTCGGGGTGTCCTCTAGCCTTAGTCTACTACCTTCTACCATATTCAGATTGCCTAAAACATTCTTCAGCCTATACACTTCTTATTTTAGGTTATTCCATTATTCCATCAATGGGACCAATTAAATTCTCATTTTATGCAAGTTTTCATGAAATTAAATCAATTTATGCCTAATCCTTTGCAATGAGTGAATAATTTCCTTATCTTCATCCCTCTTCCAAACTTCCACTACTTTCATTTCATAAATTTTAAAATTGGGATTTTCAATACCCTAGGAGAACTCAAGGATTATGTTAACTTTCTTTCTCACACTCTTCTCTTGGGTAGGAGAGTCACGAGAGTTCCTTTTTTCTTTCTTCTTGATCACTTAGGGGTGAGGAACTAGGTGGGGGAAAGGAGATGATTCTTTCTTCCTATCTTTGGTCAAGTTATTCGAGGCATCCCCCTAGCTCTTTTCCTTGCTATTATCCCTAATGTTGGTCTTAGTAATCCTCATAGGTATCCTTTTCTTGGTTAGTAAAAAAATTAATCCTTGGTGGATTAGTTTAGAAGAGGGCTTATCTTTGAAGGTCAAAATAAGGGATTCTAGGGGCATAAGAATATAGTATGAGATGCTTATTTGATGAAATTTGAAGTGATTTAAAAGTATAAAGTTATTCAATAATACATGTATTAAATTTCCTTCTACATTCAATTATCTCATTACCTAAAGGCATATATCAGGCCACCTCCTTAGAAGGTCAGTCCTAGAGAGGCTATTTTTTAGTTTAAAACATGGAGTCTATCTCAAAAAATACTTGCATTAACTCTTGATTTTTAATTTTATCCTTGAATGATTTAGTGCCTTCACATGACATGCCAATTACATACCCAACTATTTCTACAATGCCATTGACACTTATGCTTCTAAAAGTAACTCGTCATTATTTCCATCCCATAGATAAATCCCTAGCCAAAAAGTCATCATGACCTTTAATACAGAGCATAAACTTTATAAACCCCCTTTTTAAAAACTTCCTCCAAAATTTATGGTTCATCTAACCTTTACCACAAGATATGGACTCACACAAAGGGATTTCCCCCATGAATTTTTTTTACTTTTTGAGCTTCTTGTATTTTGTTTTATCCAACTATTATTACCAAGAAGATTTTTTTAATGACTTAATTCATCCATAAATTTGAAATTAGTGTCATAATCATGATATTTAGTGTGAACCAAGATTCAATTAGGCATGATCACCTCTCTCACATGTGTAGACTCTAACACTTGGATGAAAGGCTTAAATTTATAAATAATGAGTGATAAGGGGAGAGATACTTAGATAAATTTGGGATAGATACTCCAATGTTTGTAAGAGCATAGAAAACTGAATTTCCCTCGTGGTATATGTGGGATATCAGGAACTCACTGGTTAACCAAAGAAGACTAATAACATCCATAATGATTTGAATAATAAAGTGGGATGGGCTCACCTTGTTTGAGATAACATCTAATATGTTAATCAAATCTCCTTTTATTTATAATTTGGGTATTTTGAGATGTATTTCTAATTAGATGCCCTAGAGGGAAGCTTTATTCTTAGCCACATGGTTGGTTTACAACCCCATTGGTCTTATATAGGATACGATAACATACCCTGAGTCATCCCTAATGATATCATCACCACCTGCATTTCTTAAATTACCCTTAGATTCACCATCAAAATTTAGCTTCATCTAGCCTAGGGGGGATGTTCTCATTTTGTGAGGCTTCTAGCCACATTAGTCCTAGGAAGAGGGGATGCGATTTCATTTGTTGAGGATAATTTTTTAGCCTTAAAAGTAACCAATTTGTCATTGGGTATTGCCAAATGTTGATTCTTAGCAATAAAATATCATAAGTTATGGAAGGATATCAAAGGGTTTCAACTTTTATGATAAAAAATATAGGCATTCCTGATAGACAAAATTTTATAGATAAGTGGGGAAGGTATAGGTACCAAAAGAAGGCCAAGGAGGGATACTTATAGGGGGTTTCCACTAGATGATGAGATCAAGAATGGAATTAAGCTTAACTCATGACATGTTGAATAGCTGAAGGAGGAAATTCTAGACTAAGGACCAAAAGGGGCAATCAAGGAGAAGGTGTGTCACATATTCTAGTGTAGATTTCTAGAATACACACTTTTCAAGGATGGTCATTCCATTTTTGGATAGATTATTAAAAGTAGGGATTTCATCCTAGGCTATAAGCTAGAAAAAGTCGATGACCTTAAGGGTGAGGTGGTTTATTTAAAGGTTTCTCAAATAAGTCCAATCCTATCTTTGATCTAGGTTAACTAGGAAATCCAACTCACAAATCACTCCTCTCTATCTTCTACTAGCCAGAGAAGGGAGTCTTCCTTAGAGAAGACCACAATATGAATATACTAAAGTTGAGAATTTATATTTTGAATATCTTAGAAAAATTCCACATTATCCATCTCAATAGATAGGGTATTCTAATTTGTTCTTAATTCCAAGGTAGTCCAATAGTCCTTAACCTTGAGGCTTATAGAGGTTTTTAAGGTATCCTTTAGGATGTTATAATGGGGAGAGGAGGCTAAGGGAGGGAATGTGAGCCATAGATATTCCTACAAGTCAATTTTTTTTCCATTTCTAACCTACCATCTAATTCCCTTCTTAAGTATGGCTTTTGAGCTTAAGATGGCTTTCTAAAAGCTAAACCCATCTAGGCATCCCTCTTCCTAGAGAAGGTTATCTTCCTCCCTACCCTCTAGGTACTTTGCTTTGATGATCTTAATCTAATGGTTGTATTATTTCATTATTTTCCACCCAATTTTTTTAGTGAGGGATGGATTCATGTGTTTTATTCTTCTTATCTTGAGTCTCTAAGGGCCTTTGGGAGGTAGACATTTTCCCAGGCCACTAGTGGGAATCTAAATCTATCTTCCATGCCCCTACATAGTATTTTTTTTTTAATTTTCTCTATTTTATCCATAATCTTGTTTGGGATACATAATACGGTCATGAAGTAGATTGATATACTTTACAAGGAGCTTTTGAAGAGTTGAAGCTTGCCCTCTTATGAGAGTAGAGTTCCTTTCCATCTTACTAGTTTTTTTTGGATTCTATCAACCCATGAGTTCCATAATTTTAGTTTCATCTTGACTTTGAACAATGGCATGTTTAGATATGTCAAGGTTAGATTATTAATTTTACATCCCAAGATACCTACCAAAGTTTTTTGGATTGGAGGTAGGGTATTTAAAAAGTATGTAGAGATTTTATTGAAGTTGTTATATTATCCTAATGCCTATTAATAGTTAATGAGAATGGATTTAAGCGATTTTGATTCTACCACTGATGCCTCTTTAAGGAGAAAAGTGTCATCTATGAATTAATCATGGGTTATTGAGAATGTGATTTAGGTAATCTTTATCCCCTTCATTAATATTTGTTTTATGTCCACTAGCAAGCTTCTACCCAAAGTGTCATCCATTAAAAGTAAATAAATAAGGAGAAAGAGGATCACCTTATCTAGTCCCTCAACTAGCCAAGAAGAGTCCTTTAAGAAACACATTAATCAATATTGAGTACATGGGATTAGATATGAAGTTGTGGATCAATCCCTTAATATCTACTTCAAAACCAATTTTGTTTAACACCTTATCCAAAAAGCTCCAAAAAACCTAATTGTAGGATTTATTCATATCAATTTTGAGGAACAAACCTACCCTATTAGAGTTGGCAACCAAGTGTAGGGTTTCATTAATAATTATTATGCCATCAGTGATCTATCTACCTACCAAAAAATCACCTTATTATTATATGATGACCCCTTTGAGCATGGGTTAAGGTTTTTGTGTAGATCTTGTAAATAGTAGAGCAAAGGCTTATGGGTCTAAAATATTTTAGGTAAATTTCTCCTAGTTTTTTGGGGATGATAACTAGGAAAGTATTGTTTAACTCCTTTAATATATTTCTAACCCTAAATAATTCAAAAACTATGACCTCCACCTCAAAGTGGATGATGTAACAAAATTTTTAGAAGAAGAGTGGGTGGAAACCATCAGGGCCAGGGGCCTTATTTCCTTCCATGGAGAAGACCACCCTTATTACATCCTATATGGAGGGGGTTTTATATATTTAATTATTATATACAAGAAATATAGAATAAGGAAGTATTTATAAAATACTAGCCTCCATCTGAAGGTTAATAAAGCCTATTTCCTTTAACAAGCTTTTAGAGTGGTGAATGATTTGTTCATTGATAAATCATCTCTCTTATTTTAGTTCCATCATCTAAGAGGAGTTTATATTTTTTATTATAATTTTTATATCTAAATGTATTTTTATGGAAGGATTGTGTGTTCTTGTCCCCTTCCTTTAGCTAGGTACATCTAGAATTATGCTTCTAAAATGATTCATTTTTATCCTCTAGGTTATAGTAGGAGATTAGGAGATTCTTCTTAGCATTGGCCAGGTTTTCATCAAACCCGTGGGTTGTCATTTGTTCCTCCAAGATATGAAGGTCATCAAGTAAGGAATTATTTTTGATGAATATATTCCCAAAAACTTATTTATTCCACACTTTGAGTTTGTCTTTGATATGCTTGTGTTTTTTGTATTATGAACATGCCAGTGTTGAGGATGGGTTCCTTCCACCATTATTTGATTGAGTTATGGATATCTAGGTGATGAATCCACATGCTATTTAATTTGAAAGTCAAATTTTTATCTTTGGAAATCCTTTCTCATTTAAAGATGATTGGGTTTTGGTCCAACCCAATTATTGGAAATGAAGAGAGAGTGTTGGAGAAATGTAAATCCCAATTAAGAGAGACTAAAAATATGTCTAATATTACCTAGATGAGATCCTCCCCCATTCTTATATTGGTCTAGTTGAAGGGGTTTATTTTGAGGTTAATATCCAACAATTTGACACTTATGATGAAGTCATATAAGTCAACCATACTTTTTGTAAAGTCTAAAATTCTACCTTTCCTTTCTAATGGATTTAATGACAAGTTAAAGTCTCTCTCCAGAATCTATTTCCACTATTTCCATAGTTTCTTGAACTCTAATTTCATGTCTCCCAACTTAAATCCTAAATCTTGATATACAAGTATATCATCATTGTCATAGTTCGCTAAACTCTTCCATTCTTGATCTTAGCTAAAATTTGTGATTTTATCTACAATCATGTAAATGACATCATCAAAACCTATACATATATGATAACATTCAAATAATATAACTACATAATCATATATATATATATATATATATATATATATATATAAACATGAAACAAAAATAAAGATCAAAATGGTTCATAATCCAATAAAACATGATTTCATAAGGTATTGAAAGTACATTTTTAGGGATACCAATGTGGGATATTATAAGATTATATATTCCATTTGAACGACAATATGTTGAGCTACCAATTGTGATTTGTTTATGATAATAGGATTTGATTCCCATTTCCCTTTGGATTTGAGATAAAATGTGTATTAATTATTATGACACCAACCATAATATTAATCTTGGAATTTGGTGAAACTATGATTTGGTCAAGATTTGACATAGGGGTTTAACTACCTAGAGGCACTAAAGTGACTATGGTGGAAGACATTATTTCTATAATTATGAGGTTGAGTGCTACTTACTATATAATAAGTGGGAATTAGGTGGTCATAGGTAAAGTAGTGAGGCAAGTGTATTTTGTTATGGTATTTTATGTTAATTTACTTTGGTAGACTTTGGCCAATAGGACTTGCCTTAGAGGGGAACCTAGTGTGGCCATCTCCACCTTAGGTGTTGTTTTAGGAGAGTCTATTGAGTCATAATTAGGTGGAATAATTGAGGGGGAAATATGGGAGTAAATGTGGATTGTTTTATTTCTTTTGTTTCTTGAGGAAAAGGAATATATGAAATGAGTCATAATTACGTGGAATAATTGAGGGTGAAATATGGGAGTAAATGTGGCTTGTTTTATTTCTTATGTTTCTTGAGGAAAAGGAATCTATAAAGTCATCACAAATGAAAAAGGAAAATGAGAGGAAGGGGAAGCCAATGAATTTTTAGTAGAGGTATATCTTGAAACACTTTATTTCTCAAAGATGCTCTTGTTCCAAGAAAATATTCTTGGGCTTGAAGGGCTCCAAGTCTCTCCTTTATCTACTTTGGATAATTTGTTTAAATTGGTGTGAGTTTAAATCATGTAGTGTCTATCCTTATTTTCACATCCTCATTATCTTCTGCATTGATTACACCCAATCATGAGTTTGGTGCATATGGCTACACAACACATACATTTTTTATTTCAAGGTTTTTATATGAGCCTTGATATTCTCCATTAGGTACCAATAGCATAGGTCATGGTCATTAAAATTGAATTATAACCTATGAATTATAGATATATGTACACCTATCTAGAATTGAAATATTATTATGCAAATTTTTTAATGCATTAGATTCTAGGTTAATTTTTCATTATCCTTTCACAATTCAAAAACTACATAGAGAATTTGGTAAGAGATCTATTGATCTACCAACTTATTAAGAATGTAAATGGGTATCCTGAGGGATGACACAATAATTACCTATATATTGATGACTATGAAATTATGATAATAAAAATAATCCCTCATGATCCAAATGAATTCCTTTATTTTAGCTAATAATTTGGGCATGGGTTCATTATTGATGACCTAGTAGATGGGGGTATAAATAATCAAAAATATATGCCATGTATTACTTGAACCTATGGAGATACAATTTTGAGAAGTGGTAATGGAGTGGTGTCCCTAAATTAGGGGTCCATCTTAGAATATTATCAAATAATTTTGTGGTAGAAGTGGCATCTACCATGTATGACATCATGTAAAATTCATCTCTTTTCCTTATAAATGAGACTTGTTGATTAAGTTTGACGGCAATAATATCATCCAAGGCTAGAATTTACTTATCATTGATGATCATAGATAGTAGGGGAACCCAAAAATTATTTACATGAGATTTTTTTTTAGGACCTATAGACTTAATTCATCAAATTCATGCCAATTCTAACTCCTAATATGAACTGCCTAATATGGATGTGGTCAACATCTTCACTATCAATGCACCTCTCTAGGTTTTTTTTCCTAGTACTTGAATAATTACTAGAGGTTATTTTGGGTGAGCCATTGAGACATGACTACTTGATTTTATAGATTGGTTCTCTAAGGAATATTATAATACCCCTTTATGGATAGTCAAACTAATTTGTTATTTTTGGGAATAATGGTGTTTTATTATGATTTAATAAATAAGTATGAGTAGGATAGATCAATAAATAATATTCCTAATAAAGATACTAATTTGTGAAATTATATTGCAATTAGATATTTTCTAAAAATAGTAGTGAGAGAGATAAAATTAAACTTATCCTATTCAGAACTATTTTAATGGAGATAGGGTCTAGAAATTTACATGGAGGACTAGGATACTATCATAAATAGGTTCTTAAACTTCATTATTGATTAGATAGGAGTGAAAAAATTAGACACCTTGGGATCCAATGTTGTAGTCCTCCCCCAATGATATTATCCTTAGGATCTAAACTTTTTGGGTTTCGTTCACCTGCTTAATGTGAGTTTGTGTACCAATTTTTAGGTCCTCACTATCAATAAAGCTCCTTATATAGCTAAATATATATGTACTTGTATTTTTTTTGAAATTTAATGAATTTTTAAAATAGGGAAAATGGGTTAGTGTGTGTAAGATGCACTAGACTTGCTTCACACTGTGTGTGTGGGCATGTTGCCTATATACCAATACTCTAAGGAGGGATCAAGCCATATGTAGTTCTCCCTTTAAGAGTGATTGGCACAATAGTGAATGAAATTCAAGAAATTATAAACTTGGGTATGCTTTTAATGGATAGGGACTAGTCTGAGGACTTGAATTAGCTTAAAAATGTATAGGCTAGCTGTATGCGGAGAATAGGGAAGATTAATTAAGTGGCCTTGTTTCTATTCTTGCTTGCTTGAATGATATTTACATCCCTTTCCAAATGATCTTTAAATGGGATTTTATAGGGATCCATTGGTCATGGGTTAGATGAAACTAGATTAGGCTAACATAATGGACAAGAGGAATCAAGGAAAAATGGTAACTTGGGCTGAAAATATGATTGGACAAGAGCATTGAAAATAGGACACCCTAGGGTCTAACACTACTATCCATCTTTAGTGATATTGTCTCAGGTATATGAGACCTATGAGGATGGATTGGCCAGAAGAGAGGGTCTTAGATTAGCTAGGGTTGAGTTTTAAAGGCCATGGATGACTAAGAATCAGTGAAAACAAGCTTGAGAGGGTCTAGAGAGCAAGAAAGTAAGAGGGGCCTAAGGGTTAGGTGTCTTTATCCATGATCAAATTAATTATTTTTTCATTTTATATGACTATATTTACCACCTCCCTTTATTCTAGTGATTTATCAAAGTGAAATACTAGGATAAAGGAAAATAGAAAGCATACCTAAATTTACCTGCAAAGGTGAAGCCCATGAAGCTTGTGTGATGTTGTGTAATGTTGGATAGTACATAGAGATCATGGTATGTAAGTATGATTTTATTAAAGGGAAGTAAAGAGTAGATCAATTATTATTATGTGCAATATAAAAGAAGAACATAGAAAGCTAAGTAAAAGAGAGGAAGAGAAAGTAATGATACACCTCACTAGGTACATGAACTAATACAAAACCTGTTATGATAATAAATAAGGCTAAGTAATGCTAGATGTGTTGGATGATGTTGTACTAAAATTTATATCATAAACAAATATGCGTGCTTAATTCCCCTACAAGTTTCTCAAGAATGTAAAGGCTATCCCTTTGGCTCCATCATCACCTACTACATGAATATAGATGATCATGAGTATGATAATCAATGTCTGGACTATGTGTCCAATCCCTTTGAATAATTGGATCAAGAATACAAAGGCTAGCCCTTTGGCTCCATCATTTCCCCATGAAGTGAAGCTATAAACTAATATTGGTATGAAGATGTATGTCATATAAGATGGCTCCTAATCTCATGAATATTATATAAATATGACAATGTGGCATGGATAGTCAAATATGTGCTAGAAACTAAGCCAATGTTGGCCAACTTAGAAAAGATGGAGATTAGGCTTGTATGAAAGCCACTCTAAAACTAAAATTTTTAGCTTATGTAGAAGCCACTCGATTACTTAAGAATGTGGAGGTTAGGCTTGTATGAAAGCCACTTCAAAATGTTTCCAACCACCTGTAGATGGAATATGGCATGAAACTACTGATAATGCCTAGGTAATGTTGAAAACTAAAAAAAAGAAGCATACGTGCTATGTAATTTGCCCCCAATCACTGGTGTCTGAAACATGGATTATGATCTAAAAGTTATGCCAACTACCATATCTAAAACTAAAAGTGAGGACCAATCATGTCATGCATGATTCCCTCTATGTCTAGATTCTTTGAGAAAAATAAACTAAAAATTAATGAATTGAACTGGTCTAATTATTCAAAAATGTAGCTAAACCTACCTTTTTACCTACTTTTGGAAAACTTTCCTTTTTTTGGTTTATATAGGAGCACTAAAAATAGAACACCCTGGTGTGTGGTTCTATAGTCTAGCCTCAACATTAATTTTTTGAGATGAAACTAATCACTGTTCTAGAATTTTGACTGTCTACCTAGTCTATTCTAAGTGGTTTAATGACTAGTTGTTATTTTAGTTATTTTAAAACTAGATTTTTTGATTGATAAGAGTTTTGATATCTACAAAAAAAACCCTATATTATTCCCCCTCTTTTTAGGGTAGGAATAGGTACCCTACAATGATTTCCATCAGAAGAAGCCTTAAAAGTGTGCTAAGCTAGAAATACACATGATATATTAATGATAATCAACAAGATATCTAAAAATATAGCATGGTTTGATTTGAGATATTGTTATATCAATAGGGGTATGCCTATATATATATAACAATATAGTATCATGTGTGATGTACTGAACTATAACTAAAAGTGTTAGTTATTAGTTTTATTAGTTATTAGTTGGAGGGATGTAACATGATGTCCATCATGGCATCTAGGAAAATAAGAAAAATGAACGATATAGATCATGGCATTATAAGAAATCAAAATCAATCAAGAAATAATCACACAAAGTAAGAATCAAGAAGCAAGATACATATAAGGGTGGCCAAGGGTCTAAACAAACAAGGGACATGGGCACATGTCACTCAAATTAGAAAACAAGCATACAAGGCATGTTCAAATGCCACATACACATATAATTGAAACAATCAAGTTGGTGTGGAAGCCACAATCATGTAAAGGAGTACATGAAAATGACATTAACAAATGTCCTAAGGCACACACATGAATAGAAGAGAAGGACATTGGAAAATGTCCTAAGGTACATACAAGAGGCAAGCAAGAGTTATAAATGCAATCCAACAAGATACACTAAGCAAGAAGAAAAAGCACATAATAACTGGAAAGATAGAATCACATTTTAACTAATTGAATCAAGAGAAAACTTATGTAAGACATGTTTAGAATAATACTAGTTATATGATACGAGATACACAAGTGATAGATATTAGTGAAATATCTAAATATAATAATCTTTGTAATCTAGTAAGTAATGTACATCAACATGAAAACTTGGAGTGTGTAGTGTAGTAATGACATAACCTAGATGGTATAGTCATATGGAAGATGCCCCCAGTGGGTATGTATATCGAAGTGTGTCTTGAATGTAGATATAATATGCCCCATAAATGGGTAGAGTGAAGCAATTAAAGAATTGGATATCACTGCACACACTCAAAGAAGATTAAGTGAAGCATGCTAATGTACATAAATTTACATATAATAGCATGAAATAACAAACGTAATTCTTAGCATAGTATTAGCAATGTAAATCATGGATGATGCATAAAATCAAAATGTTTGTGTTGTTTTGACATTTTTAAATGTTTTTTTATTTTGAAATGGTATATTGTTTTTCTATTTTGAGAATATTTTAAACTATGTATAATCAAGCAAAAAATATTATGTACAATCAAAGCTAGAAAGAGATGATACTAACTAATGAGTCTCATGTGAGACTTCCTATCATGGTGTCCTATATCAAGGAGTGGAATTGTGTGTGATCATGAAGCATGACAGAAATGTTGGGGCTATGGCTCTAAAACTTATATATGTTGTAAATGGACTAAAATATCTAAAGTAGAAAATGAATATGGGATCCATCTAATTTTTATAAGTGGATGAAACTATAGGGTTCTTAAGGACCCATCTAGATGTAGGAGAATGTCTCTAAACATGTGCTTTATGTGGAGACACATGAGATCTCAATGAAATTGCTCTAAGTGTGAATATTATAGCTAGAAGTTGTCTAGAATATTAAAGCTGTGGAGGTATATGACCCCTTTGTACTAGCAATGGATGATTCAACTATTTTTGAATCTAAAGTGGAAGAGGAACTTAAACTAGAGGATAAGTTGAAACTAGTGGCAAAACTAAAATTGGTGGTGAAACTAGTGGCAAAATAGACACTACTGACTATAAACTGGTAGATGGTTTTGAAGTGGGGAGTGGTAACTCATGTGGAACTCTATTGCCTATAAAAAACTAATTATAATGAATGAATTTCATGCATATGTAAACTATAAAATGTATTGTTCTAAGTTTTTAAATCCATGGTCAACCAAGTAACATATCAAAAACTCCTACGTTAGGAGCTATAGTGAATAGTGTGGCCACATGTGTAGGACCAACCTGTAGTGGACGTACTATCTCTCCAAATGAACTTTGTATATGCCCACTAAAACCATTGATAATTATGTCTATTAGAGTGATATCCTACTCTAAATAACCCAAATGCTATAGTAGTGTTAAGGTGTACATGTTAAGATTGGAGCCATTGTCAATAAGCATATTGTTGATAGGATGATTATGAACGTGAGCTCTGATAAAAAGTGAATGATATTTTAAATCATCCTTGATGTTATTTTGATCTGAGAAGGAGATAGAATGTCTAGTTAAAACTCTAGAATTGTATACACTAATCATGTTGCTTAAAGGATGTAACTCAATTGAAGGTACCCTATATGTATTTGGTGGTGGATGTGCATGATATGCATGATGAACCCCTAATGTGTCCCATATATCCTATTTTGAATAATTTAGAAAAGGATTTGAGAATATTTTCAATATTTATCTTATGTTTTCTTTGCCAATGGAGGCTTAACTAGAGTACCAAGATCAATACCATTTGAATCTATTGGGTCCTATATCTTATACTTTAAATTGATGCATTTATTTGTCATATGGCTTGGTGCCCTATGGTAGTCTTAATGCATGCTGATCATATCCCTTTGGAAGAGTCTTTGTTGGATTAATTTCCTAAATAGGAGGGAGAGATATGATATTACAACCCAAAAGATATTGTAAATTCCTAGTTGTAGAAACTAGAAGATGTGAAAAATTATACTGAGGGGGTGCTAGTAAAACTATTCATTGAGGAGGCTCTAAAGCCATATTAACTTTAGGTTGATTCTAATATTTATTATCATTGAACTTTACCTTATATGGGACTTTGATAAAACTCTTATTAGTTTTGTTTGATGTATTAGTGTACTTTAGTTTGCTCATTAAAATTAGTTTGACTTCTCTTTCCTTTAATGTGTGACATAATTTAGTGAAGGAAGAGAATTTTTGAACATAATTTATTTATGAAGTTATGGTAGAATACTTTATTTGAAAATGTCATATAACTCCTAATCTACCATGGGGCTAATCATCTTAGCCAAGATGTCCTTATACCAAAGAAAATAATCTATGAGATGCTCATTTGGTCATTTATATTGAGCAATTTGAGCATATGAAACCTTATCACTAATGTTGATACTAAATTATTATAGGAACATATTAGCTAAAGGATTGAATGCATTGATTGACCGATTTGATAGACTATAGAACCATTGTAAATCATAATCCTTTAGACTCCATGAAAATATCTTGGTAAGTAGCTAGTCATTTGGTACATAATCTAAGCATGTTACATGAAAAAATCTCAAATGTGTCTCTAGATCACCCTTGCCATCATAAAGAGTAATATTAGGTCGAACAAAACCTTTTGGTAAGGGTATAGAAGCAATGTGACATGCCAATGGTGTATGTAAAAGATCAAAAGAATCCAAATCCTGTGTAGGTATAGTGGCACATTGCTCAATATGTAGCACCTAATATTGAAGAGATCTTATCTCTTACATAAAGGTTTCAACATCAAGAGATAAGGATGTACTAGTTGTAACTAGTGGCATAGATGTAGATTGCGCTACTATAGGGGGTTGTTAAGACATAGTTGTCTCCATAATGTCATTTGTAATTGATTACTTTGTGGTTTGAAAATATTGACCATTGTTCAATTTTTGTTGCTCCTCTTTTAGAATTATAAGAATGTCATCTTTCATGTCTAGACGTTTGGTTAAGATTCCTTAAAGTTCTCTTTTATTAGTTTCATTAAAACCAGTATATTGGGCCATTGTTAAACTAGGGAAATAACTTGCAATGTGTTTAAATGTTTTGTAATAAGTGTTAATAGTTAATGTTCTAGAAAGGGAAAGTAATAAATATAATAAATGCAAGGTCCTAAAAATAGTGAATTATAATTTACACAAAAAGAATAATGAGTTGGCAAACATGTAAGGTGATACCTTAAGAAGCAAAATAGGAGCTAGTTCATGCAACTAGGGGTTTTTCAAAAATATTTTTGCAAAATACTATGAATTTTTTAAATTGCTATTGAATTTTTGAGTTAAGTATTAAAAAAAAATTCAAAAATTTATGTGAAAGTGCTTGACTTAATGGGACCTAAAAGTTGCAAATAGGGTTTTGATAAAAATAAAAAATTTAAAATTACTAAGAATTTTTGAAATTTGAAGTGATTTTTTTATTTTAATATGCAACTAAAAATTTAGAAAATGATTGAAAAGTCAATGGAAAATTATTGGGAGTTAGTTGATGCAACTAGTGTTTAAAATTAAATTATTTTTGAAATTACTATTGAATTTGAATCAATTTTTTGATTTATATGTGCAAGTAAAAAATCAATAAATTATTGGATTAATGCTGGAAAATAACTGGGACCTAGTGTATACAAATAAGGTTTGAAATAAATTAATTTTAAAATTTACTACAAAATTTTAAAATTTGAGAGGAATTTTTGATTTTAATATTCAATAAAAAATTTAAAAATTAATTGGAAAAATTAGCTAGGAATTTACCCTAGAGTTTCTAGGGTTTATTTGCCAAATTCAAAGTAAGTCAGGTTTACCAAATGATTTTTTATTTTTAGGAATAATGGTGTTTTATTCCTATTTAATAAACAAGTCTGAGTAGGATAAATCAATAAATAATATTCTTAATTAAAGTTACTGATTTATGAAATTAGATTGCAATTAGACCTTTTCTAAAAATAGTAGTGAGAGAGAGAAAATTAAACTTATTCTAGACTATTTTAACTGAGATAAGGTTAAGAAATTTGCATGTAGGACTGGTAAACTATCACAAATAGGTTCCTAAACTTTGTTTCTTGATTGGATAGGATCACCAGAATTGGACACCCTGGGCTCTATCACTATAGTCCTTCCTTGGCGTTGTTGTCCTCAAGATTTAAGATTTTTGGGTTTTGGTCACCTGCTCAGTGTGAGTCTATGTACCAATTTTTAGATCTTAATTATTAATAAATATCCTTATAGAGTTGAATCTCCATTTACTTGTGTTTTTTATGCAATTAAATGAACCTAGGAAAATAGGGAAAATGGATTAGTGTGTCTAAGATGCACTAGACATGCTTCGCATGCCATGTGTGGGCACGCTACCTACATACCAATACTTTGAGGATGGATCAAGGCATATATAGTTCTCCCTTTAAGAGTGATTATTTGAATGCTAAATTGAATTCAAGAAATTCTGAAATTGGGTATGCTTGAGATGGCTAGGGACTAGTCTGAAGACTTGAATTATCTTGAAAGTGTATAGATTGGTTATATAGAGAGAATAGGGAAGATTGCTTGAGTAGTCTTACTTGTATTCTTGCTTGTTTGAATGATATTTTCCAACCCTTTCCAAATTATCTTTGAATGGGATTTTATAGGGATCTTTTGGTCATGGGTTAGATGAAACCAGACTAGGCTGACATAATGGACAAGAGGAATTGAGGAAAAATGGTAACCTAGGCTCAAAATGTGATTAGATAGGAGTGTTGAAAAGGGGACACCCTAAGGTCAAGCATTACTTTCCAACTTTGGAATTACTTTCCTAGGTAGATGAGACTTAGGTGGATGGATTAGTCATGAAGAGGGGGTCTTGGATCAACTTGGGTCAATTTTGAAAGGCCACAAATGATTTAGAATCAGTGAAATCAAGCTTGAGAGGGTCTAGAGAGAAAGAAAGAGGGACCTAAGGGTTATGTGTCTTTAGCCATGCTCAAGTTACCAATTTTTTCATTTTATATGACTACACAATCAAGAATGTGATCATGTTATTCTTGTATAGTGACAAGATAAAATAATTCAATTATTATATTCTAAAAAATAGAGTGTGGAACAAGTCAATATAGGGAGATACATTTCAATTAGTTCTATTTTGATGGATTCAAGCTTGCTGCATGGCCAAAAAATCATCTGTGTCAGTAGCATCCTTATATTTAGGGCTCTCCTCTTAATAAATAGGCCTATCCATAACTACTTCATCATAAATTTTACTATAGTGTTAGAATATTTTTCCTAGGGAATCACAAATAAACTATGTCTATCAATAGTTGGTTATTTCCATATGAGAACATATATTATGCCATGGATTTATATAACTTAATTCTATTAATTGTCTTCTTATTTTATCTATACCTTCAACTCTACATTACTAATAGGATTTAATAAATATGAGTGTTCTCTTTAGAAGACTTTATTGAAGTATGTATTTTAAATGTATATGTAAATCAAATGAATTGATTCATTTATTTATGCCCACTTTAAATATTGAATAATTAAGTAGACCTAGTGATCATGTGAGTTTTATCTTAAGGTGGCCTTTTTATTTTATTTGAAAGCATTTTCCTAATGATATTTGATTCAATCCTATGTTTTCATGGGTTCATAAAATTATCATAGGCCATACACCTATCCTAATTTAATCTATTTTTCAATATTTTTTTTATTTGAGTATGACATGAGTGTATCTAGGTGGGATACATGTCTCTTTATAATTAGTGTGGGGCCTCATAATATTTGGTCTTTGAGATATGTATTTTTAGCTACAATGTGTGTGGGACATAACATGACACCATACATGATTTTATGATTTATTAATAGTCTTTTCCTAATATTCCCTAAGCGTATATTTTAGTATAAAGTTACAAGGTAATGACATTATGACAAGTGTAGAATATTTATAGGTTCACTACTTCTCTATTCATGATCTTTGTGTGAACTATTTTATAAACTACGAGATGTGAGAATGAAAAATGTGAAAAGTGGAAGTTGATGACAAACTTGGGCTTCTGACAATTTTAAATTTTCACAATATTTAATGTGAGTTTTGTGAAGATTTAAAAATATGTGAGGCACTAAGAAGGGTCACATGGTATACTTTAAATGGATTTTGACATCACATTCAGATAGATCAATTCACTGATTATGTGAAGAGTGTGTAATGTGTGTCAAATTATAATAATATGCTTGGAATTCTATGATAGGATTATATCTTCACAAACTTATAAACCTAGTGTGAAGGGATGAAAAATACACTAAAGAATACAAAAATACCTATATAGTCAAAAACCACAATTTAGAGATCAAACAAGTTAAAATTCAATTAAGTAAAATAGACAAACTAATGTTAAGATAAAGTTAAAAGGGAATAATAGAGCTAATTATGAAGCCTCACAAACCCCATAGCACAAATTTACCCCAAAAATAATGAAAATGAATGAAGAAGAGCAATTTTTTAGCTAATCCTACATTCATAAATTTCATAAAAATCTATTTTCTCTACAAACACCGAACTCAAATTCATTTACTATATAGTCATTTGATTAACATTTTAATAATTAAATAAGGTTCATTGAGTTAAACAATTAAATTTTAAACCATTATCTAATGGAAAATTGAATTTTAAAAAATAATTGAGGACATGAAGTGTGTCCTTATTTAGAAAAAAATAAGTTGTGTTGGTCACAACAAATAGAAAATTTATGGGGAAAACACTACTTTAGTGTTTATAATCTAAAATTTCTATACTTGTCTTAGACAACTCAAGTGGGCCATGCATAAAAAAATCATTTTATCAAATGAAATGAAACATTTGATTTAGTTTCAGCACACAATATACTAATTTTTAATACCTTTAAGAATTTAATGTGTGTGAGGAGTGATTCATATACTTTTACCTATGGGGATTTTGATATAGCATAGGAGTAGTATTTATGATTCAAAAGTATGATGTTTACTTCATTTTATTTAATCCTTGGATAGGAAATGGAAATGATGAAAATTAAGCATCTATAGCCCTAATAAATATACCTTTGGTTCCACTATAATCATTTCTCCATTTCCAACAAGGTGTTCATTCCATGATGGAGGCTACCCAAATCACCCCTTCTTAAGATGAATATTTTAATTTTATTTAGAGATTCATATTCTCCTTTGGATTTTTATTCTTTATTTATTTAGTCTAATAGGGTTGGGAACCAATGTATCCAAACTATAAGGGTTAGTTTAATAAATTTATTATCATGCATAATTTCCCTTTTGTTTTTTTTATATACCTCGAGGTAAGTTTTAATGTGACAAATTATAGTTTTAAGTTATTTTCATTAATAAGATCATTATTAATTCATTAGAAAATTATTAAAAAAAACATCCCATTTTAATGTGAAAAAAATAAAAATGTTGTCATGGTATTTGATGTCTAAGATAAAATTTGGTTTACTAAATCATTAGCTTCTCATAGTGAATTCATTACTTCTTTTACCTATTTGAGAGTGTCTATGGGATTTAATGATATGGTTCAGGGATATACAAACTCAACCAATGATAAATTTGCTAAGGGAGTTTGAAGTATGTCTATTTTCTCATTTTGTGTTCCTCACACCAATTATTGACACCAAAATCAATAAGACAACAAAATAAATAAAATAGCCAGAACCAAAGCAACACAAATAAAGCAAAAATAATGAAATAAATAACATAAACTAAAATGAAACTAGCCTAATTTTACTCTAATACTAGACTATTCCTAAATTATAATTCAAAATCATTTCATGATGGATGGGGATGGAAAAAAGGAGGGCTAGTGCTTTAGGAACTACCCATTGACTGCTAGAGATATTTTTTTTCCTTGTAAATATTATCTGTTAAACATATTCCATCCCATATATTTGAGATCTAGTATGGGCCTATCTAAAGAGTACCACCTTAAAAATGATATCATTTCTTATCATGTGCCTTGTTCCATAACTTGACCAAATTTAATATTCTAAAAACCTTGATTTTTAACATCTCATCAAACCATATCTTTGTTATATCCTAATATTTATTTAAATTATAATATGTTTCATCTCATGAAATATTTATTTGAAAGATACATAATATTATTGATTGTATGTAGTCATCTTATCCCATGTATTCTTGCATAAATTAATATGTGGTAATATTTAAGGTAACATGAAACATAGTTATTTTTCATACACGAGAAGGAATGGAGATGATTTCAAGGCATTCTTGTGCCCAATTTTATTTACCCACATAACATTTTTAGAAATGAATTATAGTTTATTTTTTTTATATGACAAAATTATTAATAGCATTGATAATATTCTTATTTTTTTATTCAACAACTTTTTTACCTTGGGGACAATAATTTAAAGTTAAATTCAATGTGATATTTTTAGCATAAACCCATTTGGTAAAGTTATCTCACTAGAACACAAGTCCATTATAAAAAAACAAGAGAAAAAGGAGTGATAAACCTTGTAAAAATATTTTATACATAAACTTGATCACTTATTTAGCTATGATACCTTTAGTTTCCATTGCTTCAGTCCATCTAGTGTAATAATATTTATTTTTTAGCACAAAATTATGTCCCTCGATAGAGTTTCGGTTGAGGGAACTAATGAAATAAAGGATCCATTAGGAAAATGACCTACTCTCAACATATAATAAAAATTCATATATATGTGTGTTTCCCTTTTGGAAAACACTTGTAATTCATTACATTTTCTCACCTAGTTATGAATATCTTTGATAATTTTTGGCCAATAATAACTAACTATGAGTATTTTGGGTGAAGTTTTGTTATTAAAGAGGTGAACACTTTGCATTTTGTTATGGAAATTTATCATAATTTCATTATATTATACCCCATTATTCATCTAAGATAAATTACTTCATAATTTTTATGGTACAAGAATCCTTTATTCAACATATAATGTGATGCCTTCAGCCAGATAACCTGTATTCTCTATTAAGTTTGGGAGGACATAGTCCATACATAAGGTAGTGGATGATATGATCATACCATCAATAAAATATTGGTATAAGACTTATTTATCTACATCCTAATAATTTTTGGGTTTACTTCAATGATTATCTAAGTGATACCTTGGCCTCTGACAATCTTGGATAGTTTTATCTCTATGTTTTACTCTTGAAAATTAGACATAAACTTGCCTATATGCTCTAAAAGTTCATTCTATCCTTACATGAGATTCACAGTAGGGTTAGGTATAATAACATGGACTGTAATGTGAATAATGTAATACATAATGTTTTTTAGCTTTTACTAAAAACATAATCTTGATTTTCTAGGGTTAAATATTTTAGTTTTGCATCCTTTAATTTTTTACACATGAAATCAATGGGATGTTATTCACCATTGACATTTTGTGTTAACATATCCTCTATAGTACATTATAAAGTAAATTTATCTTTGGGTTTCCATTCTACCTTTACATTCTATTTAAGCATAGAATTAAGGGGTTTGAAATTTTTAAAAAACTATAAATAATTTTTTTTTTAAATTTATTTTTCCAAAGGACTTCAATCATTTTTAACTATTAAGAAACACTATTTTCAAAATCATACTTATTTTTTACGGTCAATATAAACCTTCATTTGTGATGATATGTCCCAGAAGCTTACCTTTTGTGATACCAAAAACACTCTTCTTTGGATTAAAAGAGATGGCGTACCTTATATGTCTTGAATACATTATTCAAGTTAAGTATGTGGTGTGAATATCACTTGGATAAAATAGTTAATAAATCCATGTAAATAATTATACATTTACCAAGCATGCCTTGAAATAAAAATACATGGGTCATTGAAAGGTGTCTTCGACATTTGTCTAACCAAAAAGGGTTAAATTATAAGAAAATGTTCCCCATTTGGCTGTGAATTTTATTTTAACCCTTTTTTTTTTGGTTGAATAAAAATTGGTTATAGCCTTAGAATATCTCTAAAAAGGACAACATCTTGAAGATGTTAATGATTTGAACTACCTCATCAAGATATGGAAATGGATAGTTATCTTTGTTTGATGCTCTATTCAAATTTTTGAATTCAATACAAAGCCTATTTTCTCAATTTTATTATATATATTAACTAAGTTGTCCACCCAAGTAGAATGGTAGACTAGGATAATTATTTTGGATTAGAGTAAATTTTGAACTTATGGTGAATGAATGGTTCAAGACTAGGATTTAGTATTAAATGTATTTTATTAAAGGGTTTTTGTCATTGATTAACTGGGATGGTGTGCATTATAATACTTAAGTCACATATTTTAAGATAATAATATTTATAATAAATCACATCTTTGTACTATATGATAAATTGATTTAATTATTTCATTTCAAACTTGGTATAATCAAGACTGATATTAACATTGCAAGGATTCTTGATCGATCCTAAGTTTAAGCTAATGAATTAATGGCCTAAATGTTTTAGTTTT
Organism: Torreya grandis; assembly: GCA_037957365.1. Taxonomy (NCBI): domain Eukaryota; kingdom Viridiplantae; phylum Streptophyta; class Pinopsida; order Cupressales; family Taxaceae; genus Torreya; species Torreya grandis. Next base: position 1,100,680 of record JARHVA010003631.1, on the reverse strand, counting down.
TTTATATATTTAAGTTGATCTATCTTGGTAAAATATTATTTATATATAAACCATTTTCTATCATATTTATGATTCCATCATTATCAAAGTCATTATCCATGCTTTCATCTCTATCTCTTTCATCTATAAATTGCACATTGAAAACACCAAAACTATAGATAAATTCCATAAAATGTTGATCACCATAAAAGACATGGAAATTCTAAACATTATCTAAGAATAAGGGGAAAAAGACTAATTCCATTAAGAATTTATGTAGCTTAGAATCACTAAAGGTAAAAAGATTCAAATTTGATGTTGCCACAAAATTTATGATTTAATTTCTTTCTCAAGTAACATGGATAATATTATAAGTGTTGAACATTTAAATTAAGTCTCATGCCCTATGTTTATATTTATTAAATAAAATTTGTGATAAATTTAATTTTTAAATTATTGATTACTAATTTTGAGTCCCAAAATACTTAAAATTATTTTACCTTATACTTTAAATCAAATTTTAGACTTAGGATCAAGGATTCCTATTTTTCAAGATTATTAACACAAGGGAATTACAACATATATGCATCCACATGTCATTTTATTTTCAAGATAATAAAAATAAGTTAAGATCTTGAACCTTGCTTGGAATGGGCCTCATCAAAGTAGATGGACCATAAGCTTGGTGAATCATTTATTTTATCTTGTTCATTAATTATTGGATCTATAGGAATGGTACACATGAATATGTTTGATGACATGAAAATCACTCTTTTATTTATGGAATTTTACTTTGTGATCACAATTTTAATTTTTGGCTCTATATATATCCAAATTTGATCAACAACCCCTCTCTAAGGTAGCCACACATACGAAAAATATGTATCCATGTAGACATCAGGAGTATTGGACAAATCCTAGATCAAGAGCATTCCATACACTTATTAAATATCTAATACGTGGATATATTTGATTTTTTTTAACCCTAATTTTTTATTGTAATTACATGTGGACACTCAAAAACTCCTAAACCACCATACATTTTAACTTCTCTAATTGAACACCTTTTTTTTATAATATTTGATTGAAATTAGACCAAGTTTTATATAGACACCTATGGACATTAAATTTGTTGAAGCCCATGAATCAACTAGAAATTATGTAAATTATTATAAAAAATCCTTATAGTGAGGAGGAAGGGAGGAACCTTAACCTTTTTGTTATGAATCACTACATGCGTATGTGTTTTATTTTGTTTTATCTAGATTGGTTTTTTCAATTAATTGATTTAGAAATAGGTAACATTGTTATGTGATTTGATCCAATTATTGTAAGGTGATATTTTCCTTGATCCATTTCATATCCTCAACTATATTATAACTACATTTTCGAAGGATAGGTTTCATTTTTTAAGGACACTGATCACTACCATTTTTTGGTAGAGATAATTGTCCAGTTTAAAATTAGGGGGAGTGGCACCACTATTTAGAGTATTAGATGTTATAAGGGGTTAATACTATGTCTTAATTCTCAATTAATATTTTTTATTTGATATTGTAAAAAATCATGAATCTAATATGTGGCTTCTTCATGTTCTTTATATTTTTTACCATAAAAGTCAAAGATTTAAAATACTATAGTAATGCCTAGAGATTTAGATGCAATATGGGATTTCAATGTGTTGGTTGCATTCATGAAGTTTGAAAATAATTCATATCCTTCCATTTCCTTTTAGAAGATGTCAACTATGTTAAAAAACTCAATAAATTCCAACTCTCCATGTTGAGTTTTATTATTCACCCTAAACCAATTAGGAAAAGCAAAATAAAAAAATGTTAATCTTAGATTTTTTTGTTGAAGGCTCATGGTTTTTTTATGATAGTTATGTGTGGTTGTATTCTAGTAAATGAAGTTTTAGTTTAAATTTTCCTTGCTAATGTTCCCAATTTGTATATAAATACTAATAAGTAGTTAATTAGTTTATATACCACCCAATTTATGGTGTCAAACTCATTTTTTATAGAATCTTATAGCACACTTTGGACACTGTTAATGACATTGACTAAGGCTTGGATTTGGACTTACATTGTTACCCCTAAATTTGGTGGGTTAAGGAACCTTAAGGGTTTATTTGGAATTTCCTATCTTAATTTTGATTGATTCATTATGGAAATGGGATTTGTAATTGGAACATTTTGATTTAAATTTATAATTAGGTCCAAGTCCAAAATTTTTGGATCGATGTTTGGTGTCATTGTGATAACTTGTCCTTATGGGTTTAGTTTTTAGTCCACCTTTATGGCCACAACATATACTAGTGGTAGATATATGATGAAGGGATCTCTAGGGATCAACACCATCATATAAGTTTATAAGGCATTATTGTAAATTTCAATAGTTACCTAGGTGTTAGGTGTGTATAGATTTGTAATAAGATTGTACATATTTTAGAATCTTGCATAAAAAATCTCTAATTATATTATTGGGTTCCTTATCAAACTATTACTATAACATGCTTGGGTAAATAGTTTATCTAAAGTGAGATAACAATGTGCTATTTAATTGATCCCATATAGTGATGTATTTTTAGGGAGGCCAAAAAACCAATTATACATAATATCTTGCAGTGGAAAGAGCCTATAGGCTATGTCCTCATGTTCCATGTTTGAGAGTATCAAAGTAGTAATATATGATTTTATATGCTCTTCATTAATACATATTTCATTAGGTGTGATTTAGGGGAGGTATTTTTTAGGATTTATAGGTAGATCATGAATATCCGTATCAATATTAATGGCTAATCCTTCTATCCATCACATTAGTCCAAAGGGATTTGAAATAAAATGTATTAGGGAGCTAGTTTGAGTCTTAGAGATTATGGGTATTCCTCTTCTAGGCATAGGCCTTTGATGTGTATCTAAGGATGATAATAATAGATAACATAACTTATATTTATATTTAGTGATGTGTGAAATGGGATCTAGTTTGTATCATGATTGAATAACTAATTGATGAAAATAGTTATTAAGTATCCTATGTATTTTCATGCCATCCTTATAGATATAGATTTACCTCATGTGTTAATGTGTGTTTTATACACACATTCAAGGGTGATGTAATAAATCCCTCTCATTTTATGATTATCAGTAATAATCTAGAGAATGAGTTGTAGTATTGGACTTGCCTACATAGTTTGCTTAGAATAGTTTAGTGAGTGATGCAAAACTACCATAGATACAAACCACTCATGCGTTGATATTCCAATTTTAATTAAATTGTTACAAATTTAACTAATAAATAATATTCAACATGGTTCCCAAGTAATAAGTATGGACCACATGAAGTAAACACAAAATATAGAGAAAGTTAGGGTATATAAGAAATTTTATAAACTTCATTAGGGCATTGGTTCTTCCATAAAATATTTATGAAACATATTATAATTTACCTAAATATTCCTAGCTCAAACTAAAACCAAACTAAAATAAACATGGAAGAGAGTATAATTAAGGTATTTATGATGGATATAGTTTCCTTAGCATTACATTTATAAGATAGACCATCACAAAAAAAATTGTTAATAAAACACATTCACATAAAATAATACTATTAGTAGAAATAATTGATGTTGGTGATTTATTTAGTGTTGTAAGGTTTTTATACATGACTAAAAATAGGTATGGGTTTTTGGTACCTTATTCCTCTAAAATGAGGGAGATCCGGTAAATAAAATACCTTCACAAGGTCTAAATGTACCAGGTCTTGGTATATTGGTTATCAATTAGTTGGATGATGTGAACTATTCCATTTAAAGGGGAAATGGCTGGTAAAACTAACTCTAGATGATGTCTTAAGTTGTAAACACTCTAAAACTTGATTGGTCCACCATTAATCTATTAAATAATTCTTAAATGATGATGGATGACATTTATCAATCATGATTAAACATTAGAAATTGATTGTTATAAATATTAAATTAATAGTCTAATAAAAAATATTAAAAGAGATAAGGGTAGGGAGGAAGAAAATAAATTCATTGATTCCATAAAGATGAATTTAGAGAATTTTGTTGATAAAATCTCATAAAAACCAATTCTTAGCTAAGCTAGACCTATCACAACTCTAACTAGAGGATGGTATGAGAGTTTGGGGAGAAGTTGCTAAGAGTAAGGAGAAGAATAACCACCATAACATGAGTAAGATATAAACACTTGGATCCAAAAAAATCAAAGTATAAATATATTTTCCTTTTGATTAATAAATGGTGAAAATTAAAATGACCATTCAGATTCTCATAATATCAAGAAAAACACTTGAAAAGAATGAAAAATTCTTAGTCTACTAACTATGGAGAATCCAAGGATGTTTTGTCTACTATTTAATCTATTCTAAGGGATCCATCCTAATCATACATTACTCAATGATAAAAGGAATATAATTTTATGTATCTAAGAGTCTATCTTATATAAGCACACAGGACTAAGTATTTTGAATGCAAATTTGAATTCAAACTCAAATTCACACACTAATGAGGCAGTTGCAATAATCATCATTATGTCCAACCCACTTGAGTTTTTTTGTGAATGAATCCTAGTGAATTTTATCTTGAAAATATTATAGACCATACTAGACCAAATCAAGAATGAATATCCCTAGGGGAATGTAGTTGTGATTACATTGGGATAGTCAACTACCTTCATCTTATGTAATTAGAGCCATGCCTCTTTAAGGCATATATTGTGTCCTTATACTTCATTATTAACCCCATTTTTAATAACTTGATAATTATTCCTACCTTATTCATAATTTAATTAGACTAAAATTTGATTCTAAAAATCATAGTGGATATGTGGTCCATTCTCAGCCTCTCGACAGTTTTGATGGCCAGATGGGCTATTAAATATGAGTTAATAATTTATTGGTTGCAAAACCAATGTGTCCTTAGTTATTATGGGTTACTTCCACATGTCTTCTTCTCACTATCCCTTTACTTTTCCCTCATTTCATGGTTGTTTTTTATTTTATAGAGCCCATTTTGACACTTGGTAGCTCATTACCATCAATGGGTTCTAGCTTTATAGTTTGATTTTATCAACTTCATAGCTACCCAACCTCTATATTTAATCTCTAGAACTTGAAATTTTGGATTTTATGTTTCCACGTGGCACTCCCTCATCTCTCTACACTTTATGCTAATGATCAATGACTCCAATCTTCCATGCTTTCATGCCCTTCAAAGAGCTACCATGTGGCTTTTCTTTATGGCCTTGGATCCATGGGGGTATTAACCTTTGGATTGAGGCTTTAGTGCCCTTGAGATTCCTCAATTTGGTGTTCCCATGCTTCCATTCCTTTGCATGATTTTTATTTCTTCATGACTTTGTTATCATGAATTTTTTTTTTGAACACCCAAGTCTTCACAAGTTTTGTGATCAGAACTTTTATTCTGCAAGTTTTGTCTTTGATTCCCCATGCAAAAGTTTCAAATTTTGTTATTATCTTTTTTTAATTTTTCCATAACCTTCATAAAAAAATGTGTAACTTTTATCTGGGGATTGGTATTTATAACTTTTTTTCATAACAAATTTTTTTAGTAGTCTTCACAACACTTTTTCTAAAGATCAAAACACTTAGAAAATTCTTACAAAGTACTTTGGGCTCTCTTCCTTCTTCATCAATTTTGTTTGGAATTTTTGGTTCCTAATTTTTGTTCAGAACTAGTCTTCATGAATTTGAGTTTTCATGACTTTTCCTTTGGAGATTTTGTTCACATCCTCACCAATTGAGCCTTCACACAAAAGTTCCAAGTTTTTTTTTTACATTTTTATTGATGAGTAAAAGAATTAGATAATTCTCATGAAGTCTATAATATTTTTGTATAATCTCCCTCGTGAAAAAGTTTTGACTAATTTTTTAAGAAAATAAAGGCCAAATTACTTAGGTACCTATAAGCATAACATGAAATACATAGTCAGTGACTTTATTAGTTATAAAACCAATAGCTAAGTATTTGAAAACAAATGACTAAAAAATTCAAATTAAAATGACTAAGTATAAAGTGAAGCAATGCATAGAATTAGACATTTCACTCAATTTAGAAGCCAAATTCATCCATTTTTAAGAGAATCAACTCATTTAAAACTAAAACCTTACAAAATTTTAGCAATTAAAATTATAATGAGAATTGAAATGGATCAAATTACTAAAAAAAAAAGGAGAAATAAAACTCTAAAAGAGTTAGATAATTTGCATAAACCTAAGTCAAAATAGTCTACAAGGAAGCTATAAAATATGTTTTGAAACACAAGAAAATAAATAAATTAAGACTTAGTAGATTGATGCAAATTTAAACATAAAAACTAACTCACTAATAGATAAAAACTTGTTCTTAACTGAATAAATGCAAAGACATTAAAGTAAACCCCATTTAGTCACTTATAACTAATCATCAGGTATATTTCCAAGAAGTCTAGTTTAGACCAATAACCATAATGAACTCTTAAATTTTTTAAGACCAGACTCCAAAGAAAAAAGAGGGTCCCCATTTTTAGACTCAAAATGGGGATTGTTGTGTAAAAAAAAAACAAATGGAAACTCCTACTATAAAATACTCCTGAGTATTTTGATAATATAGAATATTTTATTTCACAATAAGAAAAAACATTTCATGCAAACAATTACTAAGAACAAAACTAATTTTAAAGGCACTAGATTCTAGGGAATAAGTGACATACTAATAAATAGTATTTCTAAAACTATTTTTGTGTGATTAAGTGATTTATTCATTTAACTTTACATTCACATGTAGTAATTCAAGTTTACATAAGGCCAAAACTGCTAAAAAAAATATTTTACAATTTAGCTTAGGTCGGAAGTGGTTTGGGCATTACTATATTACTAGCCAAAAATTTATAACCCTGATAGATATACCCCTAGTCCCTTCCAAAGACCTTAATCCACTACTAATTAGGCTATAAATATTGTGGTGGAGGATACTAAATCACCCTTTCAAACAGAATGCTTGATTTTACAATTTAAATCAATTATTTTTAAAGGATATTTTGCATTTCATCCATAGAGGGTTGGGGACCAAGCCATGGGTATAAGGAAATCATAAAGTTCATGACAACTCAATACCAATCAGAATTGAAGTCTTGATGTATTTTATTTAGATATTTATTTAATTAAATTAGATTTATTCAAATAAGAAAATTATTTTTTCTAATTCCTTAGAGTTATATTATGAATCATTGACCTTTTTAACTCAATAAATAAACCATGTAATCATAGCATTTTCACACAAAATTTTGAAGTGAAATTCTAATTAAGATCTTTGATCACCACCTATGTTTCTCTTGCAACAACCCATCATTTCATTTCCTCAATTAAAAAGGGGAAACCAAAGATAAAAATAATTGGGAAATAACCAAGAACAAACTATAAAATAAATAAAATCAAACCTAACCTACAAATAATGAACAAGAAGGAAATAAAGAAAAAATAAAATAGGGAAGGAAAAAGATAAAATATTAATAGGAAATGATCATGAAAGTGCATGCTTGATCCAATCAAACTCCTGATTTCATAGGATTTTAAGAAGGGTAGAGGGAACACCTAATTTATTATATGTTATCCTATATGATTGAAAACACTATCCTATAAATATGTGTCAATGTACTTCTCATGCAACTCAAGAAAGCTAGGACTATAGAATTATACATCATGTTTACATTTATTTCATATAAAGAATGTGGGATAGGGTTTAGAAAATAGTCATCCGCATACATTATATTGTAGTGAGGGATAGGGTTGGGTACTCATATAAACTAGTTTGATTGGAAGATATAACCTAAAAGTGGCTTGTTTTTTATGGTAGCTAGTGGATGAATCACTTATAGGATACTCCTTTAATTTCATGGATATTATGGTAGCATCTTGACATTAATTTTTATTACCAAAGAGGCATGGGAATGGTTCTCCCCATGTTAATGATATCATATCCTTGTTGTATGTGTCTAATATATGAAAATTAATGCACTAAATATATGAAATTTCAAATTTAATTAATGTTGGCATACCTCCTTCCTCCATGACCACACACTTCAAGCTCATTACAATTGATTTGAATTAAGGGCTATCTAGAAGTGGGAGATATTCCATTTTGAGTTTCCCCAACCACTTATTTCACATGGACAACCTAATTCAATATTGTCTTCTTATATCTTCTCATCTCCAAATATGGGGTGGGCATCATACTACTACCACTGAGTTGTTTATAATATTGTATCAAATTTTTAGTTAGAGGGGGAGTAACATAGGAAAAGAATGCTTCAGATGCATAACATGCATCTTCCTGGTCTAGTGGCTTCAACTTATCAATTTCATCTTTAGGTTGATTATAATAAACTTGTGATTCACCCTCTTGAGTAAGTAACTCACCTTCAATTTGATCATGTGATAATAGGTCACTCAATATAGTGGATGTTTCCTCATCATCAGACTCTTCATCATTTCCCTTAGGGATTAGACCATGTGTTTTATATTTCTAACTCCCTAAAATGAGTGACACATGATTAGCATAAGAATCAAAAGATATCTAACTACTAAAATCAATAGAAACATTTTGTTAATTGTATACTAAACTAATATAATTATATGCATTAATGGATCAAGAAGGGTCTTCATTCCCTATAGTAGAGTTCACTTGATGGCACATCTAGGGTAATGCTAGGGGTAATGTCTCATTATAAGACACAACTTGGCCAATGGAATGAATCATAGGAAATAAGATTGAAGGATATTATGGATGAAAATTTTACTATATTAATGGGCAAGAAAAATCAATATTATGATCATGAGACATGGCTTGTTATTCGATGGCACAATTTGATTGATAAGTCACTACCAAGGATGTGAGAGATAAAGAAGTCCTTTCAAGAGAAATAACATTGAGGGTAAATAATTTTCTAAGGTACAACTCTATGGATACTACTTCAGTATATTATAAATGGTGTTTCAAACCCATATATAGATGATGGAAGCATTGGTTGAAAACACTCAGAGATTCATTAGGTTCCCTATGAGATGTAACAAACTTGTGTTATAGAGTAGTAGGATCGATGGACCCTATAAAATTTCTTAAGAATTTTTTTTCCAAAGTATCCCACATGGTTATACACTCATCTAGTAGTCTAATGTACCATTTATATGCATCCTTACCCAAAGAATAAGGGGGAAAGTAATAAGCCATAAATTCATACTAGATGTGAGTTCTAGAAATGGCATCCATGAATGCTTGAATGTGTTCTATTAACAAAATCCTATCATACATGTGGTAAAAATGAACTTATATTATTAGGTAGATCATGGATGGGTCCTAGAATGTTTATTGGGAAAATACACCCACTTATCCATGCTAAGGCCATGGAACTAATTAGGAAATGACACAAAAGTGTTTTTATCTTAAATTTTTTAAGAAAGGTGCTTCAGTTTCATATCAAGCCCTCTTTATACTACCATATATATTGTGAGGTGTTTAGACAAAACCAAAAAAATGTATGGGTTGTTATTCCCTTTATCTCCTTAAAGGAGGGATATATCACAAATAAACTATTTCCTTAAGACCTAAATGTATTAGGTCTTGATATACTAGTCTTCACTTGGTTGATGTGAACTATTCCATTTCAAGGGGCCATGGTTGGTGAAACTAACTTTGGATGATGGATTAAGCTTTAAACACTCTAAGACCAGATTGGTACATCACTAATCTATTCAATAGTGTTTAAATTATGATGGATGACTATGATTAACCATTATAAATAGATTGTTATTAATCCTAAACTAACCCTTTAATAAAAAAGAAAAAAAAAAGAGAAGGTCAAGGAGGAAGAGAAGAAAGTCCCTACTACCATAGAGATGAAACTAGATTATTTGAGTGAGAAAATGTCACATAAACTAGTCCTTAACTGAGATAAACCTAGCACAAATATCTAGAGGTTGATGCAATATTTTGGAGAGAAGTTTTTGAGAGAAAGGAGGATCATAACCACCATATACATGGGCAGGATATGAACACTTATCTCTAAACAAATCAAACTATCAAAATATTTTCCTTTTGATTAATCAATGGTGAAATTTAAAATGACCACTTGGTTACTAACTGTGCTCTCATAAGAGAAAGAAAAACACTACACTAGGAAAGCATGAAAAATTATTGGTGTATTAACTATAGAGAATATAAGTATGTTTGGTATGCTAACTACTCTATTATAAGGGATCCATCCTAAGCATAAATTAATTATAAAAGGACCATCCTTTATTAAATCAAAGAGTTGATCTTATATAGGCATGCAAACCTAAGGAATTTGATTGAAAATTGAAATTCACCCACTAATGGGGTAGTTTGAATAATAATAAAAGTTTCTATCCCACTTAAGGTTATTTAAGAATGAATCCCACTCAATTACATCATCAAAATTTCAAGTATCATGTTGGACAAAATAAAGAATGAATTTCCATAGTGGAATGTGTTATCACTTGGATTTTTACCCTTTAAGGAGATGGAAAATCTCTCCTCATCTAAGCATCACAATGGAAACACCTCTAGGCTTGTGGTTAGCTTAAGGATGATGTGAATCTCTAGATAGTGATAGCTCCCTTAATGTACCACTTTAGATTAAAAATATACCTAGAATATGGGCAAGGAAGGGAGAGAGATAAATCAAATAAAACTACTCTAAGGGATGTGATAAACAAAATAAGATGATGAATTCCAATCAGCTACATGTTACACATGAAATCAAGGGACAAACTAAAAATACAATTCTCCAATCTTCATTTTCTCACATCCATGTTACATTATGAGGTTATAGATGAATTCATAAAGCTAGGAAGACTAGACAAGAGGCCTTTAATGACACTAATGAAAAGAGTGACTCACCCAACTATTGAAATTTCATATAACACTTAGCATGCCCATTAAAATAAAGTTTTTCAACTATAAATATGATGCAAGAATGAGACAACATGTTAAGGAATCCATATTACTCATTAAGAAAGATCCAAAATTAAATAAAACACACTAATAAAATTCATGAAGATATAGAAATTATTAGTATTTTTGATCAAATGGTATGCAAATGAGTAGGGATCACCATACTCAAGTGGAACAAAAGTTACAACGGCCAAAATGGTTAGTTCTTATAGAACTTGATAGAGAGAGGAGAAGAGAGCAGTCTAAAGGTCATAAGAACACTTTTAAAGATAATAAAATAATTTAATTATGAATGATAAGAGGAAATGGTATGTTAAATTCAATATTAAGAAGTAGAAGTGTCCATCTAAGTCATCAAACTCTTGCAAAGTGGTATAAAATCCTCTTAACTGGCTCAAAAAACTACCTTCATGATTTGAGCTTATTAAATGACTCGTAACTTACTAAGAATAGTTAAAATGATTGTAATTAAGGGTAAGTGTCTCATTAATTCATCTAAATTATTTTTTTTTATGCTTGGTCATCTGAAATCATTTGGGAATGAGCCATCATCATTTGTAGTCTAAAAAAGTCCTCTTTCATGCACACTAAACATGTGTCCTTGAATTTGGATTTAGTTTCCAATTAAAATACATGGGAGGTAGTGTATGAAAATTTTAAATACCCTCCATGGTCTTATAAGCATCATTGACACCTTAAAATCACCCCACTTGAAGTTTTCCACCTTCTTCACTAGCTTGTCCAATATGCCAGTTTTGACTAGCTAAGATGAAGCTATTTGTTTTCATAATTAGGAGTCTTTAAAAAGAATTAAATGACCATAATTAGTTATTAAAATTCTATATATTCCTCCAAAACCTTATTTCATCCTCAAAATCCTTTTAAAACCTATAAAACACAAAAAAATGGTTAAAAGTACTCTATTTGGCATCCTATCCATACAACTTTGTACGATAATTTTGATGGTAAGGATCTTGACTGAGTCTTATTTAACATAAAATCATCATTCATGTCATTATTTCCATTTTTATGAATTATCTCTCTCATTTCCTTAGATTGGTCACTAGCAAGGGTTTAGGAGGGTTTAGGCCTATTTTGACCTCTTAAGGTTCATTCATAAAGTTATGATGTTAGAGTTGTATAAAAATTAAAAAAATTGGTAGTTTAATATATCTTCTAACTTTCCAAAAATCCTCTATCCTCCATTCAAATCCTCATAAAATATATGAGCATTTGAATTTGACCTGTCGAGCTTGTTCTATTATTATTTGTAGGTCTATGTTGGTTTCTAAGCCAAAAGTGACCTTATTAATGATTTATTTGAAATGTGAAATATTAAACATACCTATAATTACATTATGAACATGTTTTAATGGGTTATATATCTCATCACATATTATAAGTGTGGAAGACCCCCCATTTGGACACTAGACTTAATGTTGGTCTTGTAGCCTATCTGTAACTTTTGGTATTTTAAACCTTCAAAATATGATTCCTTTCATTACATAAGATTTAAAACCTTTTTTATGACCTTATTATCATATTTAAATTCATTATAATTATCTTCCAAGGTTTCAAGTGAAAGTGACTTTTCTTTTGGCCTCTAGGCTAAAACTTTACCCTTAAGCCTGATTGCAACTCTAGCATTTTAGATTATCTTGATAGGTTCCATAATCCTATGAGGTGTTATAAACATTTTAATTATTTATATATAACTCTAAACAAATCCTTTAGAGTTTTAAACATCACCTAGTCCGTCACTCATCAATTTCTCCCTAAACTTGCCAATGTATGCATGAGGGGAAATACCCACTATCTGAGACAAAACAAAGGGCACTTCCCCTATTTTCTCAGGAAAGATGAGTATCTTAGGATCTTATTCAAGTATTATATACCATATAAAAAAAACCATGTATCCCCTTTTTAGGTCATTTTACCATCCAAAGCTTCAAGTTCCAAGATTGGTTTCTATGCACAAGGATTGTGTGCAAGAAATTCCAAAGAAGATTATGTATTGCATTTAAAAGGGTTTATATTTTATTTTATTCCATGTCAATAATTATATAGAGACTATCAATATAAATATTATATTTTTATAGGTCCATTTACCATTTTAAACTTTCTACATATCCTTCTCATCTTTGAATCCTCAAGAGTCAGTTTTAACATGATTGACTTTGTTCTACTCCAAGGCTTATGCCTGTAGGTTTCCTTAGCTTGAATTTGGATTTGGATATATACATCAGACCTTAATAAGTATTATTAGATAATTTTAAGTGTTTTGACCTTTCCACTCATGTTTTTAGAATGCCAATCGATAAGGAACCTCTCTCTCTAGCTCACTATCAACACAATCAAGCATAGTTGGTTGTAGGTACAAATTGGCTTCAAAAACCCTTTGTAGTCCTATTTCACACATCCAAAAACTTATAAAGTTAATCATGGCTCTGGGTAAGGTGTTAAAAATATTTTTTTCATCATTCCAACTTCTTCTAGTGGATTTACAATCACCTTAAACTCATAAGACCGAGTTCTTCCCTCATGACTGAGAAACTCTACCCTTAAGATGCTTGTAGGTGCGTATTAGTTTGGAAGGTAATTATGTTTAATTTTTTAGATAATTTAAACATTTATAAAGTTTCCAATCAATTTTTAAAACCATGACCATAACTTAACACTTATATATTTAATAAGGAAAAAACTTCTCAAACTTGAACCCTATATTAGTTATAGGTGCTCACAGGCATGTGTACAAATTGTAGGTGCTTCTTGAGGAACATTACATCTCTTATCATCTTGTCTTGATATTATTTAGATCATAAGTGTCTCCTTCAACAATAAAAATCATTCTAATATTGTGATAAGGTTTCATACTACACCATATATTAAAAAGATCACTTGGGGTGCAAAACCTATAGATGAAACTATCATATTTCAATGCATAAAGTTGTGATTTTAAGCTTCCCAAAAAACCACCTTCCATTTGTCATATTACTCCAAAAATTATCATATTAATTATCCCATATAAGGTATACAATTTTGGATCATAATTTTTCATCAATGTCCCTTGAAACCTTATAATAAGATATCAACAAAACCTTGAAGAACTCCATTTTGAAAATTTAGGGACAAAATGCCTAAAACTCAATCATCATCATTTTGAAGTCATTCTCATCCTCAATCTACCAACCTATCCCATAAAAAGTATTTTAATGCTCTTCATAACACATCAATACCTCAAGGAGGGTTCCATATTATGATCTAACTCTTCAAAATGCCTCCAAAACTCCTCTCTTAAGGCCACCTATAGGTGGGCAATCTGATGTATAAACACTAAATAAAATATGATCAATATACATTGCTTTAGACCTATTGTGAGTTTATATCCATATAAAAAACTTAAATTAATTATTAACATTCTAAAACACTTGAAAAAAGTGTTAACACCCTATTTTCAACATGAGCACCTCCTTCATGTCACTTGTAGATGAGTTTGTTCATAGCAGACTAGGTGGGAATGTGTTATATGACTGCTCAGTCCCTCTTTTCAACATCAAATGAATATTTATTCACTCATTAATTATTAAAAATTATATAAAACGTATTAAAACCCTTAAATAAACCTATTATAACATAATATAAATGTTTAATACACTACCTCACCATGGCTGTAAGCAAACAATGAGCAAAAGTTGACTATATGGTGCTCCATGACTAAAATCATGAGAATTTATTTGAATAATTGAATTTAAAGGTGAATTTAATAATAATATCATTGGAAACATGTAAATTAAACTTAAAAACCCCTTGAATTCACCATCAAATCATGACAGTCTTGATAATGGTACAAACTTACCTATTGCATAGAAAGGTGCTCCCTCCTACAACTTGAGATGATTAGCATATCATAATACCTTTAAATAATAATCAAAACATGGTAATAATTATATAAGTAATAAAAAATATTTTGGAATCAATTTTAGCAACTTATTTGTATGTATTTGACCAAAATGAAGCAAAACTTATAGGGTGAATGAAACAATAAGAAGAAAAGTACAATCAACTTAATGAGGATGGTTAATAAAGTACAGGAAACCATTATTCAAAATATTTATATGTAAATTAATATATTTTAGTTAAATTTCACCTCCCCAAATCATTTGATTTGAAACCTCCTTTATTGACCATACCATGCACAAACCTAAAGACTGCTTTTGTTTGCCAAGAAGGGTGGAAAAGGAGTAGAATGGTTTTGGGCCAAAAATTGAAACTTCCAAAGAACTTTAAAAAATTTATTTAATCTTGGGGTATCTAAATATAAATACCATGATATTTTTCCATGTGGAACACTTCCCAATTAACTATACAAGTTCAAAACTCTCCTTCTTTCTCAAGAAAATTACCCTTTTTACTAAATAACCTACCACTTTTTAGTTATTTTAGTTGATTAAAACCTATTGGGACACATGTGACATTAATTCATATTTTTTAACCTTAAAACTTCCCAATAAATCTATACAACTCATTAAATGTACCTTTTTTACCTCAAAATGACTAAAAGGATTAAAATGACTAAGGACCAAGGCTAGTATATCATTAAATAACATTAATTAATTTATAAAACACCTTTTTAAATATTTATTAGACCCCTCAAACACTTAAAAGATCAGTTTTTACCTCAAGGTGCCCTAATTTGACTTATAAGTCAAATTTAGTCAACAATTTTGTGACTCATAGGGGTAGCATGCCTGTTATTCTAACTAGACCAGTAGCCTTCTCAATCCATTGGGATTAGTGAGTCATATGAAGTCTAAAACAAACAAGAAAACCTTTGAACATTTACCATCAAGACAAGACTGCTAATTACCTCAACCACACAAAGAAAAGGACACACACAAAATAAGGCAACAAACTAATAAGACACACACATGTGCTCAAGGCACTTAGGGAAAATAAAGTAAAAACTACTATGCATAACTAGGAGCTAAGCATACCTCCTTTCCAGGATAAAAAGTAAATTTATTGAATCATCTTCTTAATGAGATGGATCATAGTGCCAAGCATGTTTCTCCTTGAATTGGATGTTTTGTAGGTCAAACCTATTCCTTGGCACTTCACCTGACCTGTTCTCAAGTAGATAATGTTTAAAGGTCTCCAATGTAGATATATTCTTCTTGAACATGTTCACATACTTCATACTTTTGTCCACTCTTCATCTCATGGTCAGCTTGCATCTTATTTGTAGGCATGGCTTTGAGAGTAGGCATTTCATGTTCCTTAGAAGATTGAGGCCAATAGGAGATTATTCCATCCTTAAAAATCTGATATGTTTCCCCAAAATAATTGAAATGATGATATCCCATATTGATTATTTCAAACATATCATCATGAAATGTATATGCTTTTTGAAAGGATAGATTTGAAAGGTTGATTTTCCTTTGTATACTTACTTGAGTACCAAGGTTACCTTCTCCATCTTAAACAAATCATAGCCTCCTTGAAGAGGAGTATATCCTACTCCAATGACAACAAACAAAATCATCCCAAGGCTGATTAGGAACTTCTTGTTCATCTATAATATCTTGCAAAGTGATGGAAGAGTTAATGATCATTTCTTATTTTTTGTCAAAAGGAGAACATTCTTCCTCATCAACCTAATTAGAAATTTAAACACAAGAGACAAACTCTTCTTCATCATTTAGGAGCTCTTGAGGGATCTCAAGTTGTATCTTAACTTCCAAAATAGGACTTTTCTTTTTAGGGGATGAAAGATCCTTCATTTCTTTCTCATTCTTTGTGATTCCAAGAATAGGCATTTCAAAGTCATGTGACTTAGTCTAATGAACCTTCCAAGGAGCTAGACTTTCTCAAGCAAGAGTTCTAATTTTTTTTCAACCAAATACTCCCTTTTAGGTTCCCATAACATAGTTCCATCTAGGGAAAGAGTGATGGGGTGAGGACATGATGATATAGTTGGTAGATGTGGCACATATAACTTAAAATCAAATTGAGTGTGAAGTGTAAGGGATTCTTTTAGAATATCTTGAGGAAAGGGAGGCAGACCTTGGGCTAAAAAAACTTGATTATCTTCCTTCCACTTGAAAATCACTTCATTCACATCTAATTTATCTTGATCATTCTCTTTATGGAGGTTATATGGGGTGTTTCTAGGCATAGGATCTTTTTTCGGGTCTAAACCTTTCATCATACCTTGACTCAACAATATCATCTTTGACTCTAGCTCTTCAATTTCCTTAGATAGGTTCTCTCAGAAAAGTCTTTCTTGAAGTTCATAATAATAATCATGAGTATAAGGAAAACAATACGGCTGACATGGAAGATAAGAGGTTTCTTGAAGAGGGATGGGAGGGACTTCCAAATGACCAATTTCAATCTCAACTTCACACTCCTTACCAACGATTCTATCCTCTTTCTTTCTCCATGAATCCAATATCTTAATCTAACCTAGGATGTTAGGATTAGAATTATTTTCTTGAGGATATGATGAAATTTTAGGATTGGATGAAGTGTTCAAGGAACTTGGAATCTCCTTAGGCTTGGACTCTCCACCTTGTATAAAACTTGGAATATCATATCTAGAGGTCACTCCTTGATATGGGGATTAAATGTGAGAGGGAAATTAGTGTTTTAAATAAAATTCCTTTACTACGAACATGTATTGATTCATATGCATATTATCTAACTCAATTTACATATCAATATTAGCTTCAAAAATAAGGTTTCTCTTGTCAACTTTCTCTTCCAACTAATTGGAAAAAGGATGACTTTGATATCCTTAATTGGGATCATGAGTAGTGATCAAAAATGGCTGATAAGAAACTTGGGGAAGTGGATATGAATTTTGATAGGTTTGGTGAGGTTGCTTTTCATGAACTCTTAGCCTATCCTCTAAGGAAAAAACTAGGCCACTCACATCAAGCATCTCACTTGTGATCCTTTGCCAATTGGATCTCTCAATAGGTACCCACTCTCTTTTAACCAAATCTAATACATATATAACCTTATAAATAAGATGAATATAAACCTCTTGACCATATCCCCTTAGAGTATCAAGATCCAACATGTACCTATCATATCACAAAAGTGTTTTCTTGAAAGTGGAGATGGATTGAATAGATAAGTGACTAGGTTGGCTAGGATTAAGATATTTAGAAGGTTAGCCATAAGACTGATATAACTCATTAAAAGGATGTTAATAATCACACCAAGGATGATTAAGAACTTGTTCTTTTTGATAGGGAATGGCACAATCTTGAAATTTCTCACCAACTTGTGTAAAAAGGAACTTGACACAAAAATTAGCCATGAAACCTCATTTAAAGCAAAAACATAAAAAAATATATTACCAACAATCTTCAAAAGGAAACTTGGGATACTTGAATAGATGATGTATCTTTGGAGTCACCATTGATGCTTTGATAGATGTCTCTAAAGGCTAATTGTTGAAAGACAACACTAAAAATATTTCAACCTCTTAGACCAAGGGTCCCATCGTGTGTGCCAAAAACTATTGTCACTTAGATTTGTACCCTTTTAGGAGATGTCAAAGCTATCCTAATCCAAATGGTATAATGGAAATACCTCTAGGATTGTGAGTAGTCTAAGGATGAGGTGAATCCCTAGATAAGGATATCTCCCTTGATTTAGCACTTTAGATTTCAAAAATACTTAAACTTTATGGGGGAAAAGGAAAAGAGATAACTGAAAGAAAACTATTCTAAGGGAGGTGATACACCAAAAAACATGATGAATTATAACTATTTTCATGTTACACATGAAATCAAGGGACAAACTGAACATACACTTCTCCAATCTTCATCTTCTCACATCAATGTCACATTCTAAGGTTATAGATGAATGTAAAAAGATATGACTAGAAAAGAGGCCTTGAATGGCACTAATGAAAATACTAACTCACTTAATCCTTGACATTTCCTATAACACTTCACATACCCTGTAAGAAGCTTCCAACTATATATAGGATACAAGAATGAGACAACATTCTAAAGAATCCATAGTATTCACTAAGAAATATATAACATTCAAGTAAAAAACACTAAGAATAGTCATTAAGAGGTATAAATTATTAGTATTATTGGTCAAATTTTATGCAAATGAGCAAGGATTTTTCATACTTAGGTGGAGCATAAGTTATAATGGACAAAATGGCTAGTTCTTATAGAACTTGAGAGAGAGAGGAGAAGAGAGAAGTCCAAGGGTCAAAAGGAAACTTGTAAAGATGAGATAATTAGTTAATTATACATGAGAAGATGATATGGGATGAAACATGCAAGGTTAGGAAGTATAAGTTTCCATCCAAGTCATCAAACTCTTATAAAGTGGTATAAAATCCTCTTATTTGGCTAAAAAAATCTGCCTTCATGATTTGAGCTTCTTGAATGCCTCATAACTGACTAGGAATAGTTAAAATTATTGGAATGAAGGGGAAGGGTCTTATACATGCCTTTATATGCATTAGTTTTAGCCTTGGTCATTTGTAATCATCTAGGAATGAGCCATCATCATCTACAATCCAAAAAACTCCTCTTTCATGCACCCTACACACTTGTATTCAAGTTTGCTTTCATTTCTCATGAGAATCCATGTGATGAAGTGGATGATAATTTTATTGAATTTTCATAGCCTTATAATCATCAAACACACCTTAAAATCATCAACCACACCTTAAAATCACCCCATTTGAAGTTTTCCACCTTCTTCAATAACTTGTCCAATATGCCAGTATTGACTAGATGAGATGAAGTTATTTTTTTACAGAATTAAGAGTATTTTAAAATAATTAAATGGACATAGGGAGTTATAATAATTCTATATATTCCTCCCAAACATGATTTCATCCTCAGAATCCTTTTATAACCTGTAAAACACAAAAAAGGTCAAAAGTACTCTATTTTTCACCATATCCATACAAGTCCATACAACTAATTTTGATGGTAGGGAGACTAAGTGATTCCTATTTAAATAAAATCATAATTCATTCCATTCTGGTCCATTTTGATGCATTATCTCTCTCATTTCCTCAAAATGGTCACTAGCAAGGGTTTAGGAGGGTTTAGGCCTATTTTGACCTCTTAAGGTTTGTTCATAAAGTTATGATGTTGGATTTGAAGACAAATTACACAAATTAGTTGTTCAATACCTCTTATAACTTTCACAATCTCCTCTATACTCCTTGAAAATCCTCCTAAAATATATGAGCATTTGAATTTAACCTATTACGCTTGTTCTTTTATTCTTTGTAGGTTTACATTGGGTTCTAAGCCAAAAGTGACCTTTTTGATGCTTTATTTTTAATTTGAAATATTTCATATACCTATAATTTACCTATGAACATGTTTTAATAGGTTCTATATCTCATCTCATGTTATAGGTGTGGAAGACCCCCCATTTGGACACTAGGCCTAATGTTGCTCTTATAGCTTATCTACAAATTTTGGTGTTTTAGACCTTATAAATAAGATTCCTTGAATTCCATAAGATTTATCACCTCTTTTATGAACCTATTAACATACCCAAATTAATTATAATTCTCTGCCAAGCTTGCAAGTGAGAGTGACTTTCTATTTGGCCTTTAGGCTAAAACCTTACCCTTAATACTGACTACAACTCTAGAATTTTAGATCATCTTGATAGGTTACATAATCCTATGATGTGTTCTACACATTTTATTTGGTTATATCCAACTCCACACAACTCTTTGAGAGTTTTAAACATCACTTAGTTCATCACTTATCAATTTCTCCCCAAACCTTCTAGTGTATGCATGAGGGGAAGTACCCCTATCTAAGATAAAAAGGGGTTATTACCATATTTTATTAGTAAATATGAGTATATTAATATCTTACTCAAGTATTAGAGACCATATACAAAAACCCTATCCCCTATTTATGTCATTTGACCATCCAAAGCTTCAAGTTCTAAGACTAGTTTCTATGCACAAGGACTGTGTGTAGAAATTCCAAAGTGGACTATGTATTACATTTAAAAGGGATTTTATCTACTTTTATTCCATGTAAAAAATGTTAAAGAGACTATCATGGTTAATGTGATATTTTTCTAGTTCCATTTACCATTTTAAAATTTTTACATATCCTTCTCATCTTTGAATCCTTAAGACTGAGTTTTAACATGACTGACTGTGTTCTACTTCAAGGCTTATGCTTATAGGTTTCCTTATCTTGAATTTGGATTTGGATATATAAAACATACCTTTAAAAACATTATCATATAATTTTAATTATTTGGACCTTTCCACTCATGTTTGGAGAATACCAATCAACAAGGAACCTCTCTCTCTCTAGCTCACTATCAACACAATCAAATATAGTTGGTTGTAGGTGAAAATTGTCTTGGTAAACCCTATGTAGGCCTATTTCACACATCCAAAAGATTATTAAGGTCACAATTTATTTTATTAAGGTTTTTTTAATCATATTTCATCATTCAAAATTCTTCTAATGGCTTTATAAGCACCTTGAACTCATAAGACTAAGTTCTTCTCTCATGACTGAGAAACTTTGCCCTTAAGATTCATGTAGGTGTGTATTAGTTTGGAAGGTCATTATGTTTAATTTTTAAGATAATTGAAACATTTATAAATTTTAAAATAAATTTTTAAAACCATGACCATATCATAACACTTATATATGTAATAAAGTAAAAAAACTTCTCAAACTTGAACCATATACTGGATGTAGGTGCTCATAGGCTTGTATATGGACTTTAGGTGCTTCTTGAGGAACATGAAATCAATTATCATATTATCTTGATATTATATATATCATAAGTTTATCATTCACAATTTAAAACCATTTTAATATGGTTACAAGGTTTCATACTACACCATATATTGAAAATATCACTTAGGGGGGTAGAACTTGTAGATGAAACTATCATATTTCAGTGCATAAAGTTGTGATTTTAAGCTTCCTAAGAACACCTTCCATTTGTCATCTTCCTCCCAAACTTGGAATATTATTTCTCCCATGTAATATATGAAATTTTGTATCAGAGTTATGCATAAAAATCCCTTTAAACCTTGTAATAATATATCAACAAAACCTTGAAGAACTTTATTTTGCAAATTTAGGGACAAAAGGCCTAAAACTCAATCACCATCCTTTTGAAGTCATTCTCAACCTCAATTTGCCAAATTATCCCATAAAAATTATTGTAATTATCTTAAAAAAATATTAATACCTCAAGTATGGTTCCATATTATGATATTATTCTTCAAAATGGCTCCAAAACTACTATGTTAAAGCCACCTATAGGTGGGCAATTTGATGTATAGACAGTGAGTAGAATATGAAAAATATGCATTTATTTAGACCTATTGTGAGTTTATATCCATATAAAAACCTTAAAATTAATTGTTAACATCCTAAAACACTTTAATCAGGTGTCAACAACATCTTTTCAACATGAACACCTCCTTTATGGCACCTATAGACGAGTTTGTTCATGGTAGACTAGGTGGGAATGTGTTATACGACTACTCTGTCCCTCTTTTAAACATAAAATGAAGCTTAATACACTATTTAATGATAAAAAATGATTAAAAAAAGTCTTAAAAACCTTAAATACACATATGTGAACATGACATACATTTTTAATACATGTGCCTCACCATGGCTGCAAGAAAACAATGAGCAAAAGTTGACTGTATGGTGCTCCATGACTGCACTCATGAGAATTTATTTTAAGAATGAAATTAAATGTTAAAATTAATAATATTATAATTTTAAAAATTTAAATTAAATTAACACAACCCCCTAAATTCACCATCAAAGCATGAAAGTCTTGAGAATGATGAAAACTTGCCTGTTATACAGAAAGGTGCTCCCTCCTATAACTTGAGATGATTAGCATATCAAAACACCTTAAAATGATAAAAAAAATATGTTGAGAATTATATAATGAATCCAAAATATTTTTTAATCAAATTTAGTAATTTATTGGTATGAATTTGACCAAAATGGAGAAAAACCTATAGGGTACATGAAATAGTAAGTAGAAAAGTACAATCAACTTCATGAGGATTGTTCAAGAAGCATATGCCACCATTATTAAAAATATTTATATTTAAATTAATATTTATAATTTTAATTTCACCTACCCAAATCATTTGATTTTAAACCTCTTTTAATGGTTGTATTAAGTAAAAACTTGAAGACTACTTTTGCTTGCCAAGAAGGGTGAAAAATGAGTAGAATAGTTTTGGGACAAAAATGGCACTTCCAAATAACTTAAAATTTGTATTTGATCTTGGGGAGTATTAATATATGTACCATGATATTTTTCTTCTATGTCACACTTCCCAATGAGTTGTACAAGTGCTAAACTCTCCTTCTTTCTCAAGAAAACTACCCTTTCTACTAAAGAACCTACCACTCTTCAGTTATGTTAGTTTATTAAAACCTATTGGGACACATGGGATGTGACATAATATTTTGGAATCTTCACACTTACCAATAAATATATACAACTCATTAAATGCACCTTTTTTTACCTCAAAATGACCCAAAATGACTAAAAAGACTAAGGACCAAGGATAATATAACATTAAATGACATTAATTAACCTATAAAACACCTTATGACATATGTATTAGACCCTTAAAACACATTAAAGTCATTTTTTTACCTAGGTGTTCCCTAATGTGACCTATAAGTCAAATTGGTCAACAGAATGTAGTTGAGATTGTAATGGGATAGTTGCTCGCCCATGTCCTGTATAGTTAGAGCCATGCCTATTTAAGACATATATTTTATCATTTATACCTCATTATTAACCTTGATATATTTTCCATGATAATTATTCCTACATTATTCATAATTTGGCTTAACTATGATTTGATTCTACAAATCATATTGGATGCACTTTCCATTCTTAGCCTCTTGATAATTTTGACAGCCATATGGGCCATAAAATATAAGATCATGCTTTGTTGGAAATGAAACCAATATTTATTTATTTATAATAGGTTACTACCACATGGATAATTCTCACTTACCCTCTACCCTCAATTCATAGTTGCTTTTACTTGTGTAGGCTCCATTTTGACACTTGGCAGCTTATCATCATCTGTGGGTTCTAGATTTGTAGCTTTATTTTATCAACTTCATAACCATGCAACCTCTATATGTCATTTGTTCAATTGATTTTTTAGATTTTATACTACCATGAATCACTCCCTTGAATCTTTTTACTTCAAGTTAATGGTCAATGAATCTCATATTACATGTTTCCTATCCCTTTGTAGAGTTTACACATGGCTTTTCATTGGGACCTTGGAACCATAGGGGTATTAACCTTTGGCTTGATATTTTAATACCCCTAATATTTTACACTTCTATTTGATTTCTATTTCTTTGTGACATTGTTGTCATGACATTTTTTTGAAGACTAAATTATTTGCAAGTTTTTTCATCAAAACTTTTGTTTTGCAAGTTTTGTATTTGATCCCTCATGCAAAAGTTCCAAATATTGTTCTTATATTTTCTAAATATTTCCTTAGCCTTCAGAACTTTATTTTTCACAACTTTTGTCTAGACATTGGTATTCAAAACTTTTGTTCACAATAAAATTTCTAACAGTTATTTTCAATAATTTTTTCAAAGATCAAAACACTTAGAAAATTCTCACAAAGTGCTTTGGGCTCTCTTCCTTCTTAATAAATTTTATCCAGAATATTTTTTTCAAAACTTTTGTTGAGACCTAGTCTTCATGAATTTGCCTTCATAACTTTTCTTTGTGTCTTCACTAGTTGGTCCTTCACACAAAAGTTCTAACTTTTACTTAACATTTTTTTTTGATGAGTAAAATACTTAAAAAATTATCATGAAGTCTTCAATATTTTTTTAGACCCTAATTCATTCAAAATTTTTGAATACTCTTTTTCTAAAATGCATTATGTAAAACTTATTTGGGTACTTACAAGCACAACACAAAATACACAATCAATGACTTTAGTTTTAAAAACTAGTGACTAAGTATTTGAAAATAAATGGCTACAAAAATTAAAATTAAAATGACTAAGTATAAAGTGAAAAAATGCATACACTTAGCCATTTCAATCAATTTAGAAGCTAAATTCATCCATTTTTATGAGAATAAACTTAGTTAAAAAGTTTAACCTTACAAATATTTAGTCATTTAAATTAGAATGATAATTGAAATAGATCAAATTGATAAAGAAAAGGAGCAATAAAACTCTAAAATATTTAGATAATTTGCATAACCCTAAGGTGAAATAGTCTAAAAGGAAGCTATAAAATGTGTTTCAAAACACAAGCAAATAAATAGACTAAGACTTAGTATATTTATGAAAATTTAGGCATTAAAATTAACTCACTCTTATATAAAAGCTTGGACCAAAATAAAGAAATGCAAATAAATTAAAAATAAACACCATTCATTCACTTGTAACTAATCATATAGTAGATTTACAACAAGGATAATGTAAACCAACAAACACAATGAACTCCTAAAAGGTATAAGACCAAAATCCAAAGTAAAAAGGGGGTCACCATTTTTAGACTCAAAATGGGGTGTGTTGTGAAATCAATAACACTCAACCTAGCTAAACCCATAAAATTTAATCACAATACATACCATATTCATGAATAATTTAGCATCCATAATAGTGATGATTTTTAGTAGTGGGTTGATAGAAATTGGTAGCCAAATGGACACATGGAATATCTGAAATGTCCCTATGGTTATTTCTTTTCTAATTTTCAAGTGACGTAGACTATTCTATAACTATGACATGTTGGTCATGGCTCTTAGGAATAAATTTTCTTATATAAAAAAATGGAAACATAGTTTTGATCCTACAAAATAAAATTTAATTTAATGCCCAATTGGATTTATCTCCCTAGTCTCCCATTACGTATGATGAGATTTTCATGGATATAAAAAAGTCTACTAGTTATCTCATAGTATTTGATGTTATAACTAGAGCCAAAATGAGACTCATCTTCACCATAATATTTAACAATGTGGAAAATTATTTACCCTAATCCATTAAACATTTTTTTTTAAATTTTGGGGTTTGGGATTAGACTATTGAATATGAAGCTCTGATTCATACCAATTATCATGAACTGAGACATTCATCCAGACTTTTCTCCATGATAAAGATTGATCATATATTTTGGAAAGGAAAGGAATTTATTAAGAAATACTAGGAGAAGCATAATAATTTAGCTAAATTTTCAAATAATCAAAGGGCTAAAGAGTGCTTAGAATAAACCCAAAAATCTATAATTGAATTAATCCTAAGCAAGTGACATGAGGAGCAGATGGAGGATCATTTTAAAGTTGTCCAAAAATATATCTTAGAAGCCAATAATAACCAAATCAAGCAACAAAAGGATAAATTATAAGATCATAGGAAGTCATAAAAAATTCTCTTCTAAAGGCTAGTAAGATCTAAAGAAAGTAATAAGAGGTGAAAATAAAGGATAATAAAGAATTTGTTCCAAATATTATTGCTAAAAAGTTGAGAATATTGATCAAAATTCATTCTTAGACTCATTAGAGGAAGGAAAGGTGACTTCTAATGGTTTGAATATTTTATCCCTTGAATCATTTTATGTTAATTTTGAATAGATAGAAATTCAACCAAATGGAATAGATCTCTATGAAGATTTGATTGTCCTAGGTAAAACATTACAACCAAGATTTATTTTCAAAACCAACTAGAGGAAGAAGGTAGATCCAAATTATAACTTAATTTGGAATTAGGAGGGTCCAATCCTTTAAAGTATCCATTGATAAAGGCTAAAAGTAAATTGAAAAATATTAATTATGGAGAGCTTGATAATAAGCTTAAACATGACCAATATTAGCCTAAGGAGAAAAAAATCTATTAAAATCAAGGATAGAGAAGAAAGGAGAGGCTTTTAACCTCTTTTATGGAATGGTTGGAAATAAAAATAGGATCATGGTCAATAACATGACAAGGTTAATTCTCCATCTCTTGTCTCTCAAAATGAAACTTAGATTTCCAAGATAGATGTTATAAATCTAAGGGTCCTTACCTTTTGGGATGGATCTCATAATCAATAATATGTAAAAAATGAGTTAGAAGGATCGTAACCCTCACAAGAAGATAAATATGATTACTAAAATCTAGTGACAAATAGATAAAAATATAATAAATCAGTTCATTCAAGTCTTAGAGTTAATAAGAGTCAAAAATTAAATGAGATTATTTTTTATTAATGTTAAAGTTGGGTATTTTTTAGACTATGTCCCAAAACACTAGAAATATTAAAAAAAAGAGAGCCAAAGGACTAACTAAGACCCCAAGAGAAATAGAGAAAAATAGACACAAAAATATCTATAAGACTACCAAAATATAACCTTGAAGTGGTAAAAGGAATTCTAGAAAAAAAAAGATATAAAATAACAAAAAACCTTCTACATATCGAAGTTTCCTATAACATCCTCCCAACATATTTTCATTCATTTAAGGTTTGAGTCGATATGAATAAGTAACTTTTCTTTGTCAATGTCCTTAAAGCATTAATTATATTGAATATGTTTTCCCTTTCCTATAGAATATGGCCTCATATAAAGTGATTCCCCCATGTGTGCTCTTAGATTATCCAAATTTAAATTCTTTCATGAATATTTGCCTTACTACAATTAACCAAAAAATTAATGTTATTTTTAATTTTATCATTTTATTTGCAAATTATGATCACTAATAGAGTTTTTTTGTATCAATATATCATTATCCAACTATAGCATTTTCACTTTTCCTTTGATTTCAGACAATTCCCTCATAAACCACATCATTATCAACTTTTTTAAGTTAAGTTCTTATTCAATTTTTGTAGTACTTTGTTTACCTTTAAGAGAGTCAATCATGGCATTGAACTTTTCATTTGGGTGATGAGAATGGGTACCTATATATTCCACCTCTTTATCCTTATATCCACCCCTTATTTTCCTCTTTCCTTTATGAAATTTCTTAGTTGGAGAATTAATTTTCTCCCTTTTAGACTTTTTTTTGTGTATCGGTGTCTTCCTTACCTTTTGCCTCCTCCTCAACCATGATAGAATTCCTAACCGATTGCCCTATTTTTATAGTGTGTGTAACCTTATTGATTGGATTAGGGGGATATTTATTAGCACTTATTATGTGGGTATTAATTCCTAAACATTGAGATTTTGGTGGGTTCCTAGCTAAACTATGATCTTTATCTTTTTAAGCATCACTTTCTAGATATTTAATCCAAATCTTATGCCCTTTCCTAACATATTATTATCTTTTATATGATTTTATAAGTTCAAGGGTAATTTTATTCATCCCTTTAAATTATTTATAAATGATTAAAATTACTCATTCATGACTATGAACTATGTATTTACCCTTTTTGACTTTTTCAATAGAGGTTTCCATACAATGCAAAATATGTAATGGGAGACTCAAGGATATAACATGCCTAAGTAGTTTATAAATATGAAAATAGACCAATGAAAAAAATTAAACCTACCTTCTATAATTGTATATTGCATGAGATGTAAATCCACATCTCTAAATGGTTTTGATAAGGATTCATGATCAAAACCATTATGTAAAACCTCCAAAGTTTCTCCTTTCAACAGGGAGCTATTTTTCTCCTTTTTATAATCTCTACCCATTTTATACACTTTTTTCACCTTCATCTCTAGTCCAGTGATGTGGGATATCATTTCTTCAGAGATATCTAACAAAACTCCATTTATGTTTAAAGTTATATTATCCTAGTAGTCCACAAATAAGGTTGAGACATGCTTGTAATGACCTTATATTCTCTACATAAAGTTCTCCATTCCCCATATTTAGAAAATATAATTAAATTATTCATTATTTTTTACCTCCTTGATAATTTTGGGTTTAATTATATTAGGAATCCCCATGAAGAGAAAGATGATAAGACTATAGCTTTTCAAATTGAAATAGGGGTTTTTTGGACTCCCCAAGTTTGAAATGATAGTTCTCCTTGAGTTTATCATGTCACCCCACTAAAATAAATAATTGAAGTATAATTAAATAATGAAAATTATTAAAATACCATTGTCTTCTTCCAATTAGATCTAGAAGCTTCTCTCTAGATACTTTGAAGAAGGCAAATTATGTAAGAATAAAAAAGAACATAACAAAACAAAGAGACATAGATATAAAGTTCCAATGACATTTATTATTAAAAGTGTAGAATACCCCAACATATAAAACATTATGAACATTAATAAACACTTCATAAATCCTCTAGAAGATATACTGAGTTAATTCTTCTCTCTCAATCCAGCTAGAAAAGCTAATTCCCTTATTAGTAAAACAATCAACAACCTTGTTTCCTTCTTGATAGACATGTTGAATTAACACTTCTTAACTAGAGTATAAAAGATAAATTAACTCATCCACCACCTATTTAATATTTCAAAATATAATTTTTTTTGGAAAGATAGTTTACTATATTCATTAAGTCCCCCTCAATGATGAGATGTTGAACACCCAGTTGTTTAGCCAATTTTAATTCCTAAAGGGAATATATAATTACTTCCCAATGATTCATTTTGATCTCCATATTATCAACATAAGTATCCACAAACCTCCCTTGGTGATATCTTAAAATCCATCCTCCTCTTGAGGGTCTTGGATTCCCTTTGGATGCCCCATCAAAATTTGAACTTTAACCATCCAATAGGAGGAGGTTTCCACTTAGTAATATTTATTATTTCATCTTTGGGATCAATATTAACAATGCATAAACAATAAATTTTCCAATTTAAATTGGGTTTTTTTTTCATACATTTGTAAGCTTTTGCCTTTTTCATTAGACATAACATTACAATTTTCCACAATAGCCTAAAAAATATTATTAGTTAAATTTAAACATGTGCACTTTTTATTCTTAAATATTACATTATTTATTTCGCCCCAAATTCCCCAAATGGAATGAGGAAATGTGAGCTTCTATATTTTTGTTAAAAGATCATTTTGAAAAGGACACTCCCAAGACTACCAAAATTGAAACATAAAATTAGTGAGTACCCAATGGACATTGAATTTGTTAAGTAAGAATATCTTAACCTCATTAGTAAAAGGATATTTCAATAGTAGATGAAAATTTGTTTCATTATCATTTTCACATAAGTGGCACTTATTGATCAATATGAAACCTCTTTTACTTAAATTATCCATAGATAAGACTTTATTGTGAATAGCCACCCACATAAAAAGTTAAATTTAGGTGTCAGGTACTTGACCCATAACCTATCCTAGTTCACATCATTTCTTGGAATATTATCCAACAAATTATACCTAGATTTAACTTGATATTTTCCATAAATAGATTATATCCAAACCAAATGATCTTAATTAATG
Organism: Torreya grandis; assembly: GCA_037957365.1. Taxonomy (NCBI): domain Eukaryota; kingdom Viridiplantae; phylum Streptophyta; class Pinopsida; order Cupressales; family Taxaceae; genus Torreya; species Torreya grandis. The sequence goes on along the minus strand of JARHVA010003631.1, from coordinate 1,070,279 downwards.
GTTTCTAGTAGGTGATGGGTTCTCAACAAATCATTCAAGTTAGAAAAAATAGTATTACCTTCCTTTTCTAAATTGTCAATACTCAACCTTTTCCTACTTGGAGTACCTTCTATAATTTGCCAATAATTTTCAACCTTATTATCATATTTATGTTGAATGTGATTTTGTATGCATTTTCATAGTTCTAAAAAAATTAGAGGCTAGTCTAAAATCCAAACATCTTTCCAAAAATTGACATGCATACCATTTTCTAGTTGCCATTTTAAACCTAAAGAGATAACAAATTTGTTTGAATTAAGAAAATTATAGAAGTGAGACCCCCAGACAAATTATTTGTATTAAAATATACACATAATATTTTTGCCTTCTAAGTATGCAAATCTTAAAATAGTATCCCAAGTACTGTTGTTTTTGATAAATCTCTAGAAAAATTTAGAGATAAGACTTTTGTTCATCCAATTTAATCTTGGAATGCCTAAACCTCTATTTTTTTGTTATGTAAACATTCTCCCAAGACACCAAATGAATTCTATCTCTATCTTACATACTTATCCATAAAAAATTCCTTGGGATTTTATGAATCTTGTCTTCTATTCTCTTAGATAGACTAAAAAGAGAGATAATCAACTAAAAGACTCTAAAAAACACTTTTGATAAGCAATAGTTTGTCTGCTTGAGATAATATCTTCCCTTACCATCCAACCATCTTTATTTGAGTTATTTACACCAAAGGAATCTAAACTATAATTGGAATGTTTTTACCAAAGAGAGGTATGCCTAGGTAGGATAAATGAGTTTGTTTTATTTTGTATACCAAGTTTTGAGAAATTCTAGTTTGTCTACCCAATGGTGTATTAAAAAAGAAAATTGAAATCTTATCAAAATTTACCTTTTGATTTTAATCTTATTCATGCATAATCAAAATTTGTTTTAAAATTTTTGATTCCTAAATGGATGCCTCTACCATAGGAACATTATCATTGAAAAATTATTGATGAGATATCGGATCCACATTCATAGCTTGTTTATAAAAATTTATCTCTCTAATTATCACATCATTTTAAATATATCTACTCAAATATTCAGCCATAATGATGAATAGAAAAGTGGATAATATATCCCCTTGTCTCACTCCTTTGCTACTTTAAAAAAACTCGAGCCACTCCATTAACAAAATTCAAAAACATGCAAGTAAAGATACAAGACCTTATAATTTTACAAAAATTGTCTTAGAAACTAAATTGGCTCATGACTATATCTAAAAATCTCTAATATAGTCTATCACAAACCTTAGCCATGTCTAATTTTATCACCATTATAGTATTATGGCTTTTATCCATAGAGTGTACCAATTCATTGACAACAATAATCCCATATTATATTTATCTACCGAGGACAAAACCTCTTTTTTATCCTCAATAATAGCTTCCATAATTGGTTATAACCATAAAGAGAAAAAATTAGTAATGAACTTATAAATGGAGTTACCAAACTAATTGGGTGGAAATTAGAAAAATTCATAGCTCCTTCCTTTTTAGGAATTGAAACAAGGAATGTGTGACTAAATTCTTTTAGCATCTAGGTAGAGTTAATGAATTCATTAATCTCATCTACCACATCATCTCCAGTGATATCCCATAACTTTAAAAAAAAGGAATTGGAAATTCATCTAGACCTAGAGCTTTATCCAAGTTCATTTTGGTAATGAAAAATTTAAGATCTTCATTAGATGTGGATACAATAAGTGTTGAATTATCTTGCTATGTTACAAATTATAGAATAACATACACAAATTCTTGTTCAAATTTGATGTTTATTTTTAATTTATTCTTGAACATTTTTTGAAGAAACTTACACTCTCCTAGTTAATGAGATATCTATTAGATGTGATTTATCCTTCTTTATATGTGATTTCCTTGATTCAATTATGATCTCTATATTTCAATGTGGACATGTGAAAAAAGTGAGTGTTCTTATCCCCCTCCTTAAGACAAATATTTATTGATTTTTATATCCATAGACTCTCTTCTCTCATAGCAATAGTGTGGTATTTTCAAAGTAACTTTTTTCTTTATTTTGAGTGTCTATATCATACCCATTACTTTTTATTTTAGACTAAAGCATATAAATTGTATATTTTAGAGATTTTTATGAATAAGAACATTTAAAAATATTTTATTATTCCATTATCTAATTTTTAACTTGACATTTTTCATTTTTTTAGTCAATCAGTACATGGCCATGCCATTCAAACTTAGGGACCACCATTCCAATGCTCTATCATGAATTTTTGGATGGGTGAACCAAAAATTCTCCATTATAAATGTATATATATTCTCTTTAGAAAAAATTTAAACCATATTCAACTCTAATGGGTTATGGTTTAAGCCTACCCAAGGTAAATCTATTAACATAAAATCTTTCTGAGCCACGTAATCCATAGAAATTAAAAATATGTCTAATCTACATTAAATTAGATTTTATACCAATCTATTGTTACTCTAAGTATATTTAGAACCTTTTAATTCCACATAAAAAAACCAATACTTATAAAGAGGGAATAATATATAAAACCATTTGATTTCCTCTTTTTTATCCCTTTGTTATAGGGGAGAGTTTAAATCTTTAGACATAATCCAAGAGAAATCCTTGCAAGTATTTCTAAAATTTCTTATATCATCCCATAATTTTATATGAGAAGCAATTTAATTAGTGCATAAATGTTATAAAAAATTACATCACCTACCATCTATTAGGTTCATGAAAATAACTACTAAGTGATTATAAGATTTAAAAATAGGCTTCCCAACTAAATTATTATTAACTCAAAACTTGAACAAATAGGCATGGCCTCATTCCAATAAGAATTTTTATGGTTTTCAAAGAAAGCTTCATCAATTTTATATTCTTTAATTACCAAAATAGAAGGTTTGTTACTTATTCTAAAATATCTAAACACTTTTTATTTTGAGGAACTATGCATTCCTCTAATATTCCAAGAATATATTATCATAATTAACTAAAAAGAGAAAGATTACCTCCCTTGAAAATAAGAGTGGATTAAATTCCATCTTTAATTTCCACTTCTATGATCTTTTTTAAAACCTCTCTTTTGTCATATTTCCCAACTTTTGGAGGCATACAAAATGTAGACCCTTTGTTCCTTCTAGTAATGATTGAAGAAGAGAACTTCATTTTGATGTTATGTTTTTGGGTTGAAGTAGTATCTTGTGAATCTACCTCCCCTTATTGTGAATATTTTTGGGAAAAAACTATCGTTCAATGTAATAATTTTTCTCCTTAGATTAATCCTAAAATCTTCTTATTTGATTCATTGTCATTGTGAATAATTTGTTGATTTTTTTGTAGTTGCTCTAGGATTTCAAACTGATTTGGAAATTTTTGATAATCTTGATTTATCATTTTCTCCACCCTATTTTCTATTTTTTAGATTATTAAATATGTATACATACTTATTAATAAATTATTCATGTTTGGGTTATGCATCTAGTTTGGATCTTTTATGTCAACTACCTTTATTTTCTTTTCACTTTCTACTTATGCCTACTTATCTTCTTCCTAAACTACCTCTTCTATAGAAATTTATTATTATAAAAATTCCTCTTTACCTTTCTTCTTCTCATGTTTTTATGTAACCTTTAATTTATGGAATTTTATATTTATTTGAATGATACTCTTTTTCCATGCCAAGAAGGTTTAGTTGAGCCAATTTATGTTAAGGAACTATGGGACAAAACTTTAATGGATGTCCTAAATTATGACATTTTTCACAGATAAATACCAACTTTTCAAACTCTTTTATTTATTATGGACCCAAAAAGGGGTATGAAAAAACACTGATGAAGGAAGTTCTTAATTTACAGAGGTGTTTACACAAAAATAAACATGCAAAAATATAGATCTAACTTTTATTATTAAATCAAAAGTAATAAAATATATAAACATATTAGAAATTTTGATGAACATATATTCCACCCAAAGTTCAATAGGAGACCAGGGAGATGCACCCAAATGAGCATTAAGTTGATGTTTTATGATTTAGAGTCAAAACCTGGGTGCCATTTTTTTTAAAGGAGTCCTAATTTTCTAAAGAACCAAGGACCTCCTACTAAAATATGAGCACAATCCTCTAGGTTGTTGAGTTTTATCATTAAAACCCATTCACTATTGTTAAGATTTCTATATATCCATTAGGTTTCCATTTTTCCATGGTCCATGTTCTAAAAGTATCAATATTTAGTCTAGCAACCACAAATTTTCCCAATAGTCCCTATTCCATTTTATCATAGGCTTAGTTAGTGAGTGAAGAAAATAATTTAATGTGAAAATTATTACCATCCTTAATACTCTCAAGATATTCTATAGGTTGTATTTATTTCTTCTCCTTCACCCCTTTGAGTTTAGAACACTAAGAAATTTTACTTAAATCCACTTTAGGACCCTCATTGTCAAATATGCTAGGGCCTCCTTCCAAGATTCCTTTTATTTGTATCTTGTTTTCATCATTGAATTATTCCCTAGTTCCACATACCCTAGACCCCTCATTGTCCCCATCTTCTTTCTTCCATTCTAAAGTAAATTATGAATTTTTATCTTCCCACCCATCGTTGTTCCATCCACTATTTTATTTGGGTTCCACAAACTTCAAGATATGTTCCTAAATTAAATGAAATTGTTAATAATAGAACCATATTCTTAAATAAACATTATTTATTTAGGGATTTATATCAAATCCATCTTATGGTTTATGGATGAATGTTTGTTGTATATTTTTTTATGTTTCATTTCTCTAGGTATATGGCATTGTATGTTCTTAGTGATCCTAAGAAGGATTTATTTATATATTTTTTTAATTAGATGTATCAACAATGGTTTTGATGACATCTCATTATTCAAGCTTGTAGGACCTATTTTTTATAGTTTGAACTATGTTGAATATCTCAATAGAATTATAATTTCTTATACAACCTATTAACACCCTCAAAATTGATTCATAACTCTTACTCAAAATCATTTACCTTTAGAAAAAAATTAGCATCCATAACATTGGTAATAAAATTTAAGGAAGTAGAAAACACAAAAAATCATGAACATTCCAAAAAAAATTAACTTGTCTATTTTTTTCATAAAAATATTCCTCTTCTAAAAAGTATAAAAATGTTTCTTATATAACAATCATGAAGGCTGACCACTATAAATGTTTGAGTTTGTTACAACAAACAAATCTCAATAAAATAAAAAAGGATATCATGAAATGGAATCGATATGACCATAATACAGAAGTTACAATTTAAAAACACAAACATGGGTCCTCCATTCTATATATAGTCATTGAGTAATATGCTTGTACAACTATTTTTTTTATTTCTTGATTTTCCACCTTTTCTTCATATGGATGAATGTAAAATTATCCTCATCATTATATGGGTCCCCCTTTGTATTAACTCATAATACTAGAAATTTAAAATTATTTTTCAATAATGAATAAAAATTAAAAGTTCATATAATTATAATGCTTGAAAATAATTAAGTGGGGAAAATTACAATTAGCTTTTCCTCATTTCACTATCTTTTTGGTGGCATTTTTTAAGTACCAACCTAAAAAGTGCCAACTTAAAAATTTCTAACTTATGAAGTGTTAACCTATGAAGGGATAAATTTAAGAGCACCGGCTTGAACACTACTATTATAAGATATGATATCTTGATAGGCACACATGTTTTGATCTTGCATAACTTTGACACATGCCTAATAATCCTCATTTATACTAGATGAGTTTAAAATGGGGTTCCCAATTAACATGTTTGTCTTGATTAAGTGAGGTGTATAACTAGTAAACTAGTTGTTTTATGTTCCTATCATAGCTACCACCTACTTTATCCTATATTTTGAATAACTCACTAGGTCAATGACCTAGACACTACCCCTTATTGGCCTCTTCGACCCTATTATTGAAATTTGTCATTAAGTTATATATTTTGGATTAAAATCAATGAAATAACAAAGCTAACCCATTAGATTAAATAATGAAACAATCTTAACTTCTTGAAACAATTAAAAAAATCAATTTAATTTTCAATGGAAATAATAATAGTGTCCATATCCTTTGTCCACTCTTGTAATGGTGTACTCATGTGCATTATCTAGTTTTTAAATGTCTATATGTCATATAAAGTCATGCGTTTATGCTATGGGAATATGTCTTTAATATAAAATTTGGCCATATTTTTTAACTTATCCCCAAACTTGGAAGATTGATCTATATATAGCTTTACTTCATGTTTCTAAGGTGTGCCCTTCCCCATAGTCTATAAAATCTCATCAAAGATCTCATATAAAGACTCAAATGCTTCCTTAACTTATTATTTAATGAATTCAAACACTGATGCTTTTATTTATTATTTAGTACAAAAATTATCTACTTCATTACTTAAGTGACATTTTTTCTACTCCCATAATAATAATCATAGACGCAGGGTCTTTTGTAAACTCATACACCTCTCCTAGGCAACCCTTTCATTAAATTTTCAAAGTAAAAATCTCATCCCCATTATTTTGAAACTTTAAAATCTTCCCCTTGGTGATATTTCTCTTGGTTACTCATTTAATTTTTCTATTGGGTTTTTCAAATTCCAATTTCAGATCAATTTGATCATGTATTAGGATTCCTTTCCTTTGGGCCTTGGCTAATTTTATGCCTTCTATCCAATCTCCTCTTGCTTGTGATATGGAGGTGGAAATGGATGGGGGTGGTATGACTAGTACATTGGGTGACAAATTAAATGTGTAAGGCTTGGTAATGGGATTTTGAGGGACTATCATGACAAAGGATATACATGAAGTTATGGAAACAAGTATATGTGTTTAAGGTTAGGTGATAGGTGGTGTAACCTAAGTTGTAATTGGAAGAGGAGATATTTTAGTTTACATGTTTGGGGGAGGGGATATTGTAGTTTTAATTTGAATGGTGGGATGTTAAGATGAAAACTAAGACTAGATGATGATAATAGGATATAAATTCATATTTCCATTTGGCTCCTTGGGCTTTGGATTATAATGTGAAATAATTATTAGGATCGTATCCATAATAGTCACCTTGTATTTCATGTAAATTATTATTGGGTAAACTATTATAATAAGGGTTTATGTATCTTAATAAACTAAAGTGACTATGGTATAATACATTGTGTCATTATTTCCCAACATGAGTACTAGTACATCTTGAAAATAGGTGGGAGCTAGTTAGTCATAGGTAAATCAGTGTGGAGAGGGAATTTTGTTATGGTATTTAGTGTCAATTACCTCTTATAGACCTTGGATACAAGAACTTTATTTAGTGTGTAACCTAGTGTGTTAATCTCCACATGAGATATTATTTGATGACTTTCCATTGTGGCATCCTAAAATACATGTATGAGGGATAAGAAGGGGGATTCAATTTGGCTTTTTCTATTGCTTATATTGTTTGATGGGAAGAAATATCAAAAATCACCATAGAAGAAGAAGTAAAATTAGAGATATGGGAAGCCAATTAATAAGTTTCCTCCTACATTTAGAGATTCATTATTGATAGTGTTTATGGAGATATACCTTGAAAAACTATCTTTCTTAAAGTATCCTCTATTCTAACTAATTTTTCTTGGTATTTATAGGTTCCCAATCTCCTTTATCTACCCTACCTACTCTTTTTGGATTAGTGTGAGTACAAAGCATAGAGTGTCCATATTTATTTTAACATCATCATTATCTTATGCATTG